>CM041776.1:418292894-418666200 GCA_023374045.1 Limonium bicolor | reverse complement strand
GGAAGTCGGCGCTGGTGCCAACAGAGAAGAGCCGGCGCTGGCACTGGTAAGGAAGGACGCGCGCCGGCGCCCGTGCTTCCTTACCGGCACCAACGCCGGCCCTTCTCTGTTGGCGCCGGCGCCGGGTTCCGATCTTAAAATCACCATATCTTCTTCATTATAGCTCCATTTTTTATCCTTTTAAGTCGACACGTTCATATTTTCGTATACTTTATCATGGTTTAGTTTGCTGATAATTTTTCTGATATATATGTTATTTATTCTTAAGTAATTTGGAATCCTTTTTTACTTTTATCGGAGCGTTTTTTAATAGATTTGGCCTACGTTGGCACCTACATTGGTGAGTTTTTGGCTGAGCGTATTGGAATTCTGACTGCGCGTAATGAAATTTGTATGTACCTTGTAATATGTCACAAATTATGGGTAAATATGGTAATTTTTAGAAAATATTGAAGCAGGGGCAATATGGTCAATTTCCGACTGAGCGAATTGAAATTCCGACTGCGCATAGTGACCCTCTAGATTAGAGTTTGGGTGTATTATTAGAATAAAGTAGATGATAAATAGTGGGACCGACACTAAAATAGATACAAAACGCTATTATAAAAACCGGAGTCCAAAGTGATGAGGGAGCTCACATAGATGACGAAAGTGACGATGAAAATATTGAGCTGGGACCTAAAGATGAATTTATTGACATCCTAGTGGGCCATCAGAATCGTGTTTACTAAAGGTGCCATATATACTTTGGCAATATTGATTGAAATGTGGTAAAGAACTGCCATATTGGCTCTCTTAGTATGGTTTTTTGTGGTTGTTTTGTAGATGTTTTGGTTTGGTAGTTTTGGCCAGCTGTTTTACAGCGTTTTGCTGGTTGTTTTATGCTGACATATTTGTGGTGGTTTTGAAAACTGATGTTTAGCAGTGTGGCTGTTTCGTCCAACGTTTTTGAATAAGTCTGTTAAGTTAGTTACGTGCAGTGCGTTTACCGATTTGTGTGCTGCGATTACAAATTATATATTACATTTTAAACAATTTATTGTTAAGTTGTAAATAAAGAAACTACTAACAAATATACAGATTAATATATACATAATTTATTAACTAGGGTAACAATCAATTTTTATTACAATCAATTTTTGTTAACATTTATATTAAGGTCTATACAAATAACTTCACTATTATTAACCCGAATTCTATCAATGGATAACAACAATAGTAACTATACATGGTTTTAACACACCGGGCTACTTGTTCACATTTGTATAAAAGAAAAATATAATAATTAATTAGTGAACTTTATAAATGTTTACCTCATACAAAAAAATAAACAATTTTGTTGTTAAAAAAACATGGCCTATATTACTATACATATAATTAAATATTCAGATTTTATACCTTATTTTTTATAAAATGAAATACTACCATTACAATGTGGTGTTGGTAAATAATTTGTAAAAAATACTACTCAATGACATTTTATAAAAACAAATAATAAGTGATTTTTTTCAATTAGTTAATTTATTCACATCAATCGCTACAATTTTGCAACCCTAACTTGTAAACAATAATATGCACGGTATTCATTCTCTTTGTAGCATAAAGTGTTGGCTGTTTTGTGGCTGTTTTATGCTGACATATCTGTGGATGTTTTGAAAACTATTGTTTGACCGTGTGGTTGTTTGGCATTTTTACCAAAAATGTCACCCTAAAAAAATACCACATACATGCCACAAACATGACGCCTCCGAACAAAGCCATTGAGTTCTTGCTCAACAACTTTCAATTTCATCACAGGTTTGAAACTAAAGTAAGATTTGTAACTCAAAGTGCAAGAAAAAAAATAAAGATTTGTTGCGACAGTACCACCGTGCCATACCTAGTTTGACAATACCACAATGTGTGGTAGTTAGAAGCTCAAGTAAAAATTTATTGCACAAAGTGCCAGAAAAAGAAATATTTGTTCATTCTATTTGTGTGAACTACTTCAATGATCAAAAGATTTATCCCACAGACTTGGGTTTTGAAGATCATCACCTTTTAATTAACATCGTTGTCAAAGCTCTGCTTCCTCCCTGCTCAAAAAGTCCAAATCCAGCTATTAGCGTCCGAGCCTCAGAGGAGTGATCAAAATACATAATCAGAAAATGGTACAAATGAACAATTTTCTACGAGAAGGTCTTGCTTGTCGGGTAGGACGCTAATTGTAACAAGACATTAGCAACTCAATCTCAAGTGAAGAACCCTTCTAAAACACCGGATCAAAAGGGAAGAGACATTAGTGCTTAAACTACTACTAAGTCTTTAGCATACCTATGTTATTTTTTATGGTTATAGGCACAAGTCCTAGGGTGCTACAAGGGCAGACAAGATAAAACAACAACACATAAAAGACTCAAGCCCTTGATACCTTTCTATTCCCATCTATCAATCTATTTGGCTTTCTTTTTGGCTCTCATGACAACCTTACTTACACGGGAAAACTTACTAAAGCCTAATGATCTTATCCTAGAAACCTTTCTAGACCTGTCCTTAGAGGAGTTCCTCGAACAACTATCGGAGTCCTCTTTCGACCCTTCGCTGGCAGCCTTACATCTTTGACGATAGCTTCTTCAGCATACCTATGTCATGGGCAATAGCTTGTTAAACTTTATATGATAGTTGTTCAAGTTAAATATAAAGATTGTTTAATAATGTACCTGGTTTTCGTACAGCCGATTGTAAAATGCTTTGTATGTCATGCGTTGTGGGCTTTCATTATAATTGATACATTTTACAAATAGACTGTCTTGGATACAACTAACTGTAGCCATCTAGCTACATCCACCATATGCGCGCGCCTTGTTTTTTTTTTCTTTTTTGATCACAAAAACTTTAAATTGTTGTAACTTTTAATATATAAATCCAAAATGAAAAAAATTATATCATTGTTCACCTAAATTCAAGCTCTTTAAAACAAGACCAGTCATGGATATATTTTGACAACTTTTAAAAAAATTATTTTTACATGTATAGTGCACAGAACGTAAAAGAAAACTTGTATAGATGGTCATATGAACCTGCACAAATGTTCACTAAAACATGTACATCCTCACGTAACAACATGTACATCCTCACATTAAGAACATAAAAATAGTCATATAAACATATACGAATCATTAAATATGTACATCCTTAGATTAAAACATGTACATATAAGGAAGAACACTTGTACAGACGGTCATACAAACATGTACAGATGTTCATTAAAACATATACATTCTCATAATTGAACATGTACATTCTCACATTTGAACATGCACATCGTCACATTAAAACATGTACGTTCTCACATTAAAATATGTACATTCTCACATTAAAATATATAACGGCTTCCAAATAGATTACCCTAAGCGTCGAAGGCATTTTTAGGGTTTGTAGTGACGACGACCCTAAACCCGCTACCACAAACCCTAAAAACCTGTCGAGTTAGTTGCTGCAATTTAAAGTATAGATCGGTTTTCAAATAGATTACCCTACCCCCTAAAACACCCCGAAACCTACCATAGTAAAGCTAAAACGATGAATTCACCACTTATTACTTAATGAATCATAATATCAATTTTAATGAATCATAATATAAAATTAATGGATCATATTATCATTTTAGTGTATCATCATATGTAATTTTTTTTTAACTTGTCAAAACATATCCATGACTAGTCTTGTTTTGAAGAGTTTGAATTTATATGAACAATGATATAATTTTTTTTCATTTTGGACCTATATATTAAAAGTTACAATAATTTAAAGATTTTGTGATAAAAAAGGGAAAAAAATCTTTAAAAAAAAGAAGAAGTAGTGTCGGGCGCACTTAAAAGAAAAAAAAATGGAAGCGCGCGGGGATGTTGCCAAAGATGACTACATCCACCTGTAGCCAAGAAAATGTGTTTTACAAAATAATTATTTGATCTACATATCAAAGAGCCGGTACCCCACAAACCAAATGTTTTAATATAAGTGTGCATTAGGATTTGGAGGATATTCGTTTTCATTATACTATGATCTTCCTACACTTTAGCTAAAACTGGTAAGCGGGTTATCCATTCGGGTTTTGGGTCATATCTTTCGGCTCAATATTCGTTCGGGTTATTTAACTTTCGGATCATTTTGGGTTTGGGTCATTCGGGTTTGGGTCAAATCAAGTTCGGTTATTTCAGCATAGAATCAGGTTTAGGTTATTTCAGCATGTAATATTTTTTGACAAAGTTATTAAATAAATATATACCTACTTTTTTAAGTATATACTACATATAGATTACAAAAAAAGTCAATCCAATGCCTATTTTAAATTTCATTCAGACATAATAAGTTTGAATCAATTTTTTTGTCATATTTATTTGGTTCATTCAGGTTTGAGATAATTTATGATTACTACTACCTCCTATATTAAATATGTCATTTTAGAGATGTATCTAGACTGAAAATATTCCAGATTTATCTCTAAAATGACTTATATTTAAAATAGGAGGGCGTATTATTTTATGTTATTTGAGTTTGACTAATTTTTAATTACTATTATTTCAGGTCATTTCGGGTTCGGGTCGGTTTCGGGTTATAAATTTTTCGGGTTCTTATCAGTTGGGTTTTACCTGACCGGGTTTCAAGTTTAATATATTTAAATATTTTCGGGTTTCAGTCGGATTTTATGTTCGGATAAAACGAGTGAGTTTTCAGGTTGGGTCAATTTCAACAGCTCTTACTTTAGCCCTAATATTGTTTGTAGTAAATTATGTTCTTTTTTAATTGTTACAATAATTAGAAAAAAAATATATTTTGAACTGCTTCTTTCAAGTTTAATTCTTTATTGTTTAACTCGAAGAACCGTTCCATGACCTTGAATTTCCCAGCCTTATAATTTTTTTATCATAAAAAAATACATTAATACTAGATCTCATCAAATAGTTAGGTGGGTTAGGATCCAATCCAAAATCTCAACTTATTAAATGGGCCTACAACCTAATTTAACTAAGAAAAACAATAAGAAGTGTATCGTGAATTTTTTTTTCGTAATTGATGGCGCACGGCCCACAAATGCCACAAGGGCAAGAACAACATATAAAGACTCAAAATTGAAGCACCTACCGAGCCTTACCTTACACCAACTCACTTTCTAGGTACCTTACTTTTACCGCTCCTAGTAACCTTGCTTACGCGGGAGAACTTGCTAAACCCTATAGCTCTAGACCTGGCCATTCTTTTAGACCCGCCCTTTGAAGAATTTTTTGAGCACCTATCAGAATCGTCCTTCGGACCTTCACTTGCACTTGCACTAACACTTGCATCCTGCTTCATACGCCGGTATGCCGCCCTCTGCTCTCGAATGATCTTTGCTAGATTGTCCAGAGTGCGCTCCTCATCTGGGATAGAACACCCAAGCTCTTTCGCAAGGATGAGCGTTTGTTTCACTTCCTCTTGCACATAAGCCTCGTCCGGATCCGCCATAGGTCTAGAAGATCCTCTGACTGCTCAAAACCTGGGGGGAACTCAGGGTCCTCGAAGAGACGCCTGAGGCCACCATCATCATCCTCTTCCTCCACCATTCGCATCTGGGGGTTCACCGGCAAATCTCCCGGCCCATGCGAGTCACATCCAGTCTCGAACAAATCAACACGACCCAACTTATCATGTCGTGTGGTATCATCCTCCGCCACTTGCCGCTCATTGCACACAATATCTTCAACAATCGGATCACGATCCGCACCCCTCCCATTTAACGGTTTTCGAATAGAGATGGGCGCCCGAGTACCAGAGCCAAAATTCCCTTGATTAATAGCACCATGCCTCCCCATCCCGGCGTATAACCCCACCAACCAATCTGGTCCGATCCTTGTATCGGAGCCGACATGTGAATCCACCCCAGTACATTAGCGGGCGCATTGGATCACACCCCCTTCTGAGCCTCATTAGGCACAATCCCTGCATAATCACCTCCTGCATTAACACCCCCTGCATTAAAGACACCACACGTAAAAACCTCCCCCATCATTGGGATTAGCAAGCGGCGCGCCTCCTCTTTTAGACATTGAATTAACTTTGTGAATAGGAGCGCATTCCCTATAGCAACAGTTAATCAACACCTGCACCCGCGCCTGACCGTTCGAGTTCCCATGTGGCTCTACTCGCCCACATCCCGCTTGCGGTTGCACGCCACCGACCACAGTGGCCACACCACCCGACATATCTGCTCCCGCATTACCGGCACCAACCTCAGGACCACCATTCTCCTTACCAGTATCCAACTTGAGGCTAGCCACCGCACCAGCGTTTGAAACACCACCAGAAGTGTATCGTGAAGTTTAAGAGCAACATTATAAAAGTTTTAAAACAAGATTATTAAACAACATCACAACTTGATTAATATGTTAAATTGGTACATTCTGACCATATATAGATTGCTTGAACATGTAGGGTTAAGATTGTTAAGTTTAATATATACAACACCTTCCTTAAATTTCACTTTTAAAAATTTGTTAATACTATATGTTCCAGCTTTTTATAAAATAATTTTTGACTATTTATAAATGTGTAGTTCATTTAAACCTTAATATAACATAACTTATTATTTTATTTGAATTATTATGGTAAAAGTTATTGATTTTTTGTCAATTTACACCTAGTTTTTTTAATTATTACTCAAATATAAGTATTACATTCAATTTTGAAAGGGTAACTTTTAATTATTTAAAATTTGATAATATAATTAAGTACATTTTTATAAGATTTTATTATATAACTTTAGGGAAATTTCATGAAATGCCACTATATTTTTGGCTAATTTATGAAATGCCACTAAAAAAAAGAAAGTCACAAAATGTCACTATATTATTGTAAAAGTCCATGAAATGCCACTATAGATGGAAAAAAGACAAAATGCCCCTACTAATTAACAAAGTACATTTAAAGTTCACAATATGCCCCTAAGTATTAAAAAATTCACAAAAACATCACAAAAATTCAAAATAGAATAAAAATATAAATTTTTTTATAAAAATATAAATTTTTTTATAAATTATAAAAATTGAAAAATTATAAAAAATGAAAAAAGTATAAAAATGAAAATAATTATAAAAAATGAAAATAATGAAAATATCATAAAATATTAAAAAAATTAATTTTTATTTTTTAAAATTTATTCAGTACCATAAAAAGAATATTATGTTTTAAACAAATAATTTATACCAATTTTTCTACCAATTTATACCAATTAAGTACCATAATTTATACCAAATACGTACAATAATTTTTGCCCTACATTTTTAATTATTATTTTCTATTAATTCAAATTATTTCTTCAAAGTAAATTATGATTTTTAGAAACTTGAGTTTTTAAAATTTATCAGCAATATAAAAAATTTATTTACTTTGAAGAAATAAATAATCTAAGTTGATAGAAAATAATAATTAAAAAATGTATGGTAAAATTATGGTACTTATTTGGTATAAATTATGGTACTAAATTTGTAGAAAAATTGGTATAAATTATTTGTTTAGAACTCAATATTCTTTTTATGGTACTAAATAAATTTTAAAAAATGAAACATTTACTTTTTTATTATTTTAATTTTTTTATAATTTTTTTATTTTTTTCAATTTTTATAATTTTTTAAAATAAATTTTAAATTTTTTTATAAATCTTATAAATTTTTTTATATTTTTATTTTATTATGAATTTTTGTGATTTTTTTTTGAATTTTTTAACACTTAGGGGCATATTGTGAACTTTTAAAGTACTTTGTTAACTAGTAGGGGTATTTTTGTCTTTTTTTCATCTATAATGGCATTTCATGGACTTTTACGAAAATATAGTGGCATTTTGTGACTTTCTTTTTTTTAGTGGCATTTCATGAAATTTCCCTAACTTTTATTAATATCATTTAGATATACCACATCATTCAAGATTTTTTTCTAGAACATGTGAAGTCGGTTAATATGAATCACCATATGAAGTTAGGTAGAGCAATAGACATAGGAAAATATAAATAAAAAAGAGTGAAATAAAAAGAAATATAACAAAAATTAAGGGAGTAGGGAGACAATCAGTTTCCAAAACTAGACAAAAATTACTAAAGTATGATAGTGAAAGTATCAAGATTGAAAGAAGATGCAGAAGAAAGTTGGATCCATGACAAGATAATTAAGATAACAAAAAATACATTAGAAAACAAAGAAATATGATCAATTGTAAAGGAAGTATTCACAATTTTCTTTGTTACTTTAATTGTGCATATCTATTCATTTAATATATAGTTAATATCTTACAAATAAATGTTTATATACTTTTATATGTATATATGGTTATTATTCTAATTTTAATTATATAAAAGCTATCCATTTACATTTTTTATAATTGCAGATATCATATACTTTTACTCTAAAACAAATATCACACACATATTCATGTTTTTTAAAACTTTTTTACCCTAAACATAATGACTTAACCCGTCGTTGCTCCAAAGATTAAAAAGGATCATGTAACCTTGTGGAATCAATTGTATATTATTGTGATGTCCATTTTGTTGTCTAGTTGTCGAGGATCATGGGCAGCTGCTGGGAGAGTTTCGTTTAAAGATAGGGAGTTTCATTGCAGATTAATGCATGAAAATGAGTTATCACTTGATTTGTAACTCATAATCTAGGTAGATTATGCTTTTTAACAATTAAATCCATCAATCTTCGTCAACACAAGTTATACTAGCGTACAACAATAATCTAGGTCGAACCACACCTTCCGAGACTTCCTTCTCCCTCCTGAGGCGAGGGTGCCTGCCCATGGGTGCCTATGTGCATAGCCTTCCCCATCTTGTATTTGGATTGCGTGTCTGTTTTCATTTTCGTTTTCAAGGCTTTTACTCTGATGTAGACAAGGATAATCATTTGTTCATTTGTTCTATTATTCTTTTCTTTGGGAAGTGTAAAGGTGGTAGCCTTTTGCTTGATTTGGTGGCGGAATCTCAAAAGTTTCTCATGTATGTTAATCATTATCACCTTTTTTGCATGTCCTCTTTTACTTGTCATCTCAGCTTTAGGGTGTACATAAGTGGTATTTTGTTTTCATCTTGTTGTGCACTCTTTGCGTTCCAGTTTCATTCTCCCCCGATCTCCTTTTCCTCTCTCTTTTGCATGGCGTCCAAAACAAAAGAAATAGATGATCTTGTGTCTAAGTGTACGGGTTTGGCTTTGACGGCTGAAGAGGAGGCTTGCATGGATGTTGAGGGTTTGAATGATACGGGTTTGAGGATCAACTATAGCTGTTGTTTGATTGGTAATTTTTCTTAGCCAAGAGTGTGGATGTTGGTGCTATGGAACGCACTTTGGCTAGGGTTTGGCAGATGGAGGATTCCTTGAAGGTTCGCAACTTGGGTATGGGTCTGTTCTTATTCGAGTTCGAGGATGGGGAGAAGAAGTTGGGTGTTATGGGAAAGGGACCGTGGACTTTTGATGGGTGTTAGCTAGCTCTAGTCACGGTTGATCTAGCTAAGGCTCCACATGATCATGTCTTCCAGTGGATTCCTTTTTTGTGTAAGGATCCACGATGTGCCTTTTCTGTTCTTGCATGCAGGATTTGCCAAGCGAGTGGGGGACAGTATCAGGGCTGCCCATGGTAGGTTAACCGCCTTATTGGGTTAACCGGGTCTACGGTTTTTTAAAATTCAATTCCATTACCATTCCATTTATATCGGTTAACTGGATTCTGTTAACCGTTTAATTCGGTTTTCTAAAATTCAATTTCATTACCATTCCGTTTAGACCGGTTAACCTTTAGTTCGGTTCAGTTTTATCAGTTAACCTTGTAGCCGTATATTTTTTTTATGAGACCCATACCATTAATATTATAGTATAATGTTGAGCATTCACCTAAATCATGAGTGACAAATCTAATATACGAGACAAAAAATATAATAAGATGTATATTCCCTCAATAGCTACCATTAATTATTACATAAGGTGAGCATTGATATTTGAAGTTTTTCATTGTTCATATAGTCGGTTAACCACGGTTAACCGTTCTGGAAAATTCAATACCGTTACCGAAACCGAAACCGGTCAATTTACACGGTTCGGTTAACCATACCGCGAGAACCGGTACGGTTAACCTGAAAACAGGTATGGTTCACTTCGGTTTCGGTCGGATGCCGCGGTTTCGGATCTTTTTGGGCAGCCCTAGATAGTATTGGTCGATTTATGGAGTATCAGGAGGGTGATAGGCGTGGAAGTGGAGATTACATGCGAAGCAAAGTTTGGGTTGATATAACCAAGCCAATTCATAGGTATATGACAGTCCCGCTGCATGGGGAGACTTCTTTGCTCCGTCTCACCTATGAGAGGTTGCCCAAGTATATGTTTCCATGTTTCCATTATGGCTTATTTCTGCATGGCTCTCGGGACTGCCCTAATCGCTCTGAGACGTCTAGTTCAGAGTTTTCGTATGGGCCATGGTTAAGGGCAAGGGGTTTGGGTGGTGGACGACTGAAGTTTGAGAATCCTGAGGATGTTTCTTTGTTGAGGTGTGCGGATCTCTCAAGAGTACGCCCTGACAAGGATGTTGCTACTTCTGGCTTGGGGCAAGGTGAAACAGCTGAAGAAGGTAGGTTTAACCTGGCCACGACTGTGGAGCCAGGTGAAAATGTTGATGTGACGGTTGAGGTAGGTGATGGAGAGCCGGTTTTGGTTCAGATTGAACCAGTTCAATTTGATATGAGTGGAAGAAAGCGGAAGATGGACTGGGTGGAGCATAATGAATCTCTGGAAGAGTTCCTGGCGAGAGAGAAGCTAGAGTTGGTCTCAAAGCGTGGTTGAAATGGTGATGATGTTGTTAGTTCAAATGTATCGGCGCCCCTGGAGGACAACCAGGGCCGCCGGGAGCAATGAGTTGCTTATCTATCAACTGTCGGGGACTTGGTGACCCCTGTGCAGTCCGTTGGCTCCGGACTCTGATCAGGGAGCAATCACCATCGCTGGTGTTCTTGTCGGAAACTCGACTAGCGGGTTCAGAAATGGGGAATGTGGTGGTGCGGTGTGGTCGGTTTTGGTGGATTGTTAGGGACAGCCAGGGAAGGAGCGGAGGAGTATGTCTTTTATGGCGGACGGATTTGGATGTCCGATTAGTATCTCTCTCGAGCAGGCATGTTAATTGTATAGTGACAGATGATTGGGGGCGGGAGTGGCGTTTCACTGGTGTGTATGGCTGGCCAATGCGGCAAGATCGTTAGAGAACCTGGTGCTTGCTTGAGGACTTGTATCTTCTCTGGGAGGGGCCGTGGTTGGTAGGAGGAGATCTCAATGAGGTAATGCATGCGTCGGAGCAGAGGGGAATGGAGGTGAGGAGTCAGGCAAGCATGCGAGCTTTTCGTGATTGCGCCATGGCTTGTGGGCTTCGAGACCTTGGCTACGTTGGGTCACCTTATACTTTCAACAACAGAAGATGGGGGCGGAGGAACACGATGAGTCGACTTGATCGTTTCTTGGCTAATGAAGAATGGTCGGCCTTTTTCCCTGAGGCTGTGAATTTTCATCTTCCTTGGTCTCGGTAAGACCACAGGCCCATCAAGCTGATTTTGAGGCCCATAAGGCATAGGGGGATTAAGCCGTTTCATTTTAAAGACTGTTGGGCTAGTACAGTTGGTTGTCGGGCCATAGTCCAGAAGGTGTGGAGTAGAAAATGGCTAAATGGGGAAGATTACCAGTGTAAGGTGGGGGTTTGTGGGCGTGAGTTGAGGCGGTGGGGGCGGGCGCAATTGAAGGTTAAGCAGTGCAGGCAGAAATTATTTTCTTGGAGGAAGGGATGGGGCAAGTTGAAGGAGCCAATCGTTTGACACAATTGCACAAGCAAAGAGACTGGTTGTTTTTGAGGGAGTAGATGCGGTGGTGCCAGCGTGCTACGTCAAAGTGGCTCCAGGAAGGTGATCGTAATTCCTCTTTCTTTTCTAGCCAGTTCAAAGCCAAAGCCCGTAGGTACTCTATTTTTGCGCTCAAAAACTCTGCTGGTGTTTTGGTTTTTGATTGGGATTCAATTGAGGGTTTAGCAAGGGGTTCTTTTCAAGAATTGTTTACTTCTTCGAATCCTGTTTTGAATCTTCATTTAAATGGTTATGTTGAAAATCGTGTTCTAGATGATTTATTTGAAGCTATGGGGGCGCCCTATACGCGGGAAGAAGTAGTTTTGGCCATGCGAAGTATGCACCCACGGAAGGCGCCAACCTCAGATGGTATAAACGGTACCTTTCTTTTAACGTTTTGGGATATTGTTGGGGAAGATTTCATTGATCTAGCTCTTCGCTTTCTGAATTCTGATTATGCTCCTCCGGAGCTCAATCACACCTATATTGTTCTAGTGCCAAAGAAAAAAGGGGCTTGCTCCATGACTGAGTTTCGGCCTATTTCTCTGTGTAACACAATTTATAGGGTGATAGCTAAAACAATTGTTAATCGTCTTAAGCCTGTTATGCCCTATGTCAATTCCCGGGATAAGGGTGCTTTTGTTTCGGGTCGTCAGATAACGGATAACATAATCGTTGCTCATGAGCTTTTACATTGCATGCGAGATTCAAGGACTAGGGAAAGGGGCATGTTTGCGTACAAAATTGATTTGGCGAAGGCGTTTGATAGGGTGGAGTGAGATTTTGTTCTTGGGATCCTCACAAGCATGGGTTTTAACCCTAGATGTGTATGTTTAATTCATAAGTGCATTACCATTGTCTCTATGTCGGTTCTGGTCAACTGTTTTCCTAGTTCAGTCTTTACTCCTGGGCGTGGCATTAGGCAGGGGGACCCTTTATCACCCTATCTCTTTATTTGTTGCATGGAAGCCCTCTCTTCAGCAGTTAGTCTAGCATAGTCAGTTGGGTTATACAAGGGCTTTAGGTTGCGGGGTTTGAATACTTCTGTGACAAGTTTGTTTTTCGCTGATGATTGTGTAATCTTTGGTCAAGCCACAGAGGAAAATTACACCATGCTTAAGGATATTCTCAGTGAATTTTCAGAGGCCTCGGGGCAGTGTATTAATCCGCAAAAGTCAAGTGTAATGTTTTCTATGGGTGTTCCTCAGAATGTGCAAGATAATATAACCTCTTACTTTGGATCAAGGGCGGTTGATGATTTTGGGTTGTATTTGGGTTTGGCAAGTAAAATTGGTAGGAGTAAACGTCAGGTCTTTGATTACATTAGAGAAAGGATCCAAAGGAAAATACAGGGATGGGGAAGATTGGTTTCTCAGGCAGGGAGGGGTATTTTAATTAAAAATGTTTTGCAGTCCATTCCTGTCTATATCATGAGTGTTATGAAGCTCCCTTTGTCTTTGATTAATGATCTACATAGCCTAATGGTGAAGTTTTGGTGGACTGGTAATGTAAAGAAGGGGGCCTTCACTGGTGAAGATGGGCTTTTCTGTGTAAACCCATGGCATGTGGTGGTTTGGGTTTTCGTGATATACGGTTTTTTAATGAAGCTTTGCTAACTAAGCAGCTCTGGCGGGTGGCGGTTAACCCTAATTCTCTCCTCTCACAAGTGTTACAGGCTAGGTATTATAAAGGAGGGACAGTTTTAGAGGTAAGGCTGGGGCATCGCCCAAGTCCAGTGTGGAGGTCCCTTTTTTCTTGTTTGGATCTTTTAGACAAATGAGCTAAGAGGTTGCTTGGCAGTGGTAATTCAGTGAGGATTTGTCCAGTTGGCTGCCCTCTAAACCAGGGGGTAAACCCTCTGCTGGCATGTTGCCTGAACTAGCTAAGAAAGAAGGCCGGGTTTCATGGTTGTTTAACCCCATTGATGGGTGCTGGAGGGTTCCAACTCTTAGGCAGTGGTTCCCTCATGAAGATGTGCAAGATATTCTGTCGATAGATTTAAGAAATAGGGATGATAAGGACTCTTGGGCCTGGAAAGGAACTAGCTTAAGCAGGTTCACTGTTCAATCTGCTTACCGTTTAGCAATTGAATGTGAAAATACTAGTGAGGGGCAAGGCTCTGGTGGGGGGTTGGTGGGGCAAGTAATGCGGAAAGTGTGGAAATGTAATGTTCCTTTGCGTGTTAAGGTTTTCTGGTGATGTCTGGTTAATGGTTTATTACCATGTGGGGCTGCATTGGCATATAAGTTTAAGTCTGTGACTCATGTTGTTTGTCACTGTGGGGCAATCGAAACTTATGAGCATGTTTTCCTTAGGTGCAGGGGAATTGAGAAGTTTTGGGATCGTATGAATTTAAAGAGACCAAAGACCTTTGTGAATGAAGAGGCTTTCTTGGATTGGGTTATGTATCTTTGTTTATCTTGTGTTGCCTTGGTTTTTGATGGTTTTGTTGTCTCTATCTAGAAAATATGGTTCTGCGGATGTCAGGTGCGATTCGGGCATGCTATGGATTATGATTGCGGTTGGTATCAAGCGGATGTTTTTCTTGCTTCAGCAAACATTGGAGGGAAGGGAGATATACAGGTCTCGAGTCGAGGAGTGGAGTTGGATGATGAAGCGACTGCAATCTATGTGGATGGAAGTTTTAAAGAAGGGGAGCCAGCGGGCATTGGAGCTGTGGGATACAAGCGTGGACAAGCAACAATGGTGGGATGCAAGGGTCTAGTGTTGGCATGGGCATCTGCAGCAGCAGTGGAGGCAAAAGCCTTATTGTTTGCGGCAGAATAGGCTAAGCAGGCTGCTTTTTCAAGGGTTTGTTTCCTCTCGGATTGTAAGAGTGTGGTAGATGTAGTGAATGGAGAAGGTACAATGGATACTAATGTTTGTTTGATTTCTGATGAAATCATGCGTTTTTGTAAATGTTTTGACAAGGTTGCATGGAAGTATGTAAGTTAGGAAGATAATGTGGTGGTGCATGTCTTGGCTAGTCTAGGAAGAAGTGGAGATTTAGGTTGTTTTTGGTATGAAAATATCCTAGAGTATGTAATGACTATGGTTGGGTAATCAATACAAGATCTTTTGGCTTAAAAAAAACAATAATCTAGGTCAAAAAGTTGAGAACGATCCATGCAAGGTTTTTGAGAAGCTTCTTCCCAACTTAGAGCGGGTGTGAATTACTTCGACCAAAAGACTGACATCAAATGAGTTCTCAAAATGTAATATAGTTTTTAAAATTTAGAATGTATCATAATTCATAATATACATCGATTTCAAAATATAGTATTTTAAAATTCCCAATAACCCCGTTGTTGTTTATTATTATTGCCGAGACTCTCAACCGACTGTTGGATGATGCAGTTCGTTCATGTGATAGGAAAGGAGTGTTGGTGGGATCTAGTGAAATCAGGATAACGCATTTACAGTTTGCTGATGATACCTTAATTTTTGGCACACCTTCGAAGCATGAATTGAGGTCGTTGAAGTGGATTGTGACTCTATTCGCTGATATGTCAGGACTAGAAATCAATTGAGACAAATCAGTGATATCCGATATCAATATGGACGACTCGGAGAAGGAAGCTGAATGTCCTTGGATGTCGGCTAGGAACCTTGCCCAGCACTTCCGAGGAGAACCGAAACCTGGCGGCCGGTCATCTCCAAGATTGAGACAAGGCTGAGCCGATAGAAATCTATAGAATCTAAAGAATATGTCGTAAAAAAAATGAAACCTCAAAGATATATAGTAAAGAAAATGAAACCTCTAAGGTAGTTCATAATGAAAATAAAACATCTATTTCATAAAATTCATGAACGGTGTCTCTTGAATTTTCCCAAATATTAATAAACGTATATCTAAAAAGTAAACATTAAATGGCATGGAGGGAGTAATTATAGCCACCGCTCGAAATATTACTTCGAATACAATGGGTTCGTTTGGGGACAGCTGCCGGAGGCTGCTGCTGGGTCCTGCTGCTGCTGAAATTGAGAAGCTGATACGATTCGAGTGTATCTCCCTCCACAATCCTCCTAGGAGGCCTAAACTCTCTACTCAATTCTCCGATACCCATTACCTAACCCTGGCCATCTATTTATACTAGCTAAGTGCAGAAAATACAACACAATTACCCCTAAGCCCCTATCCTAAACAATAAACTCTTCTATATCCCTAATCCTAACATCACTCCTCCCCTAAAACAACCTTGTCCTCAAGGTTGGAAAGAAAAGAAATCTGCCAAAGGAGTTGATATAGTAGCTTCTATGCAGCCGTTTGCAAAGCAGTAGGCACAACCAATTTCTTCACAATGCACGGACCCAGCTTTGTCCTTCTGCCTGCCCATGCTTCGAGGTGATTGTCATCCATCACGTATAGCAGCTTGGCAGAAAACTCCTCTTCCTCGCCCATCTTGTGTTCCCACTTCTCCTTCTGAAACCTCCCCAGTCCCCTGATCATTTCCCTGGTTGATGGGCTCGTCCATGTGTATAGTTTCCTCTTCATTTGTGTTAACGCCTGGTAAAGACCCGGTGCCGATGTTGACAACAACATCTTCTGGAGGTATTCTCTCACCTGCTCCGTTGTCGAAATGCGCATCTTGCTCGAGGACTGAGTTTGCTCGTAAATTCCCTTGAATGCCGACTTGCATGTATGAACCAGCAGAAACCGATTTCTGCCTAAGCTCGTGTTCAACCTCGGCACTGAGAGAACAATAGCAGCGAGCGTCTTGCTCTTTTCAATCTGTTTTGCGAGCTTTATCTTGCGCACAGACTGCTGGCCTGAAAAAATTGGATCCCAGCGAGCTTGCCGAAAAGATTTGGCCAGCCGAGAAGCTCTTGCCGAACAAATGGAAGATTTGGGGGAGAAATTAGGGTTAGGGATTTTGATTTCCAGGTACTTAAATTGACTCCGCTTCTCTCCCATCTTCTTCCTAATCTGTTTCTTCCTCCTTCTCCTCTGTCGAACAGACTTTCCTTGCCTCAATCTCCTTTCAGACTCTCTAACTTCCGCTGATTGAGTTCCTGCCTCTTGTTGAACTGTCCGATCTAATTCTCTCCCCCTCCTCTTCGCTATCAGCCTTCTGTTCTTCTCATTTCCCTGGGTTCTCCTGTTTGACACTACTTGTGCGGTGATTGAATCCTCTGATTCCACATCCTTTGACATCATCTTGAAAATTGGAACCGCCAAAGTGGAGTAGGGGTTAAGGCGATTATCAGGTGTGTTGTTATTCCTCTTCCTTTTCTCCTTTTCCTTAACCTGCTTTCTCCTCTTTTTCTTCAGTCGATTGAGTTTCCTTTGCTTCAACCTTCTTTCAGTCTCTTGAACTCCAGGAGGATGAGTTCTTGTCTCCGCTTGTAAATCGCGATCCCAATCCCTCTTCTTCATCTTCACTTTTCGTCTCCTCTTCTTTCTATTTCCCAGAGTTCTTCTTATCGACACCGTTCTCATGACAATTGAAGCCGTTAAATCTTCTGATTTTAACCCATTCATCATCAGCTTGTCTTCTAATTCTTCAACCTTAAACTCAGCCTCAAGATTCACGTTTTCTAATTCTTCCACCTTCGACTCAGCCTCAACATTCGCGGCGAATGTTTTTGTCGATCGATCACTGCTGTTCAACTCCTCACCTTGAATAATTTCCTTCACTGTTGGAATCGAAAGAGTAATCTCCAATTCTGGTTTGAACGAATCATGCACTGGAAAGGACTTGAATCTCTCTATCAAGAAGTTTTGGAATTCATTCCAAGAAAGCACCCCAAATAGAGTCCATAGCCACTGAAACCACTCAAACGCCACCCCTTCCATGCAAAACCCAGCCGCCATGAACCGATCATCACCTTCAATGCCGTTGGCGATGAAATATAGTTGCACTCTTCTCAACCAACCTTGCGGGTCAACACCCTCAAAAACTG
Source organism: Limonium bicolor (assembly GCA_023374045.1). Classification (NCBI taxonomy): domain Eukaryota; kingdom Viridiplantae; phylum Streptophyta; class Magnoliopsida; order Caryophyllales; family Plumbaginaceae; genus Limonium; species Limonium bicolor. The sequence continues at coordinate 418,648,417 of CM041776.1, read as the reverse complement.
GAGGTTCAAAAGCGTCACTCAAAAACTCCATCTTTTAACCCTTTTTTAATCTCACCATTACTGTCCCTCCAACACTTCTAGGCCCTGGAAGAGCTCTGATACCAATTGATACGATTCGAGGTGTATCTCCCTCCACAATCCTCCTAGGAGGCCTAAACTCTCTACTCAATTCTCCGATACCCATTACCTAACCCTGGCCATCTATTTATACTAGCTAAGTGCAGAAAATACAACACAATTACCCCTAAGCCCCTATCCTAAACAATAAACTCTTCTATATCCCTAATCCTAACAGAAGCTGCACAGCTGCTGCTGGTTTAGTGTTTGGTGGATTGTGTTTTAAAAAGTAGAGGGGAAATTGAGAAGCTGTCAGCTGATGATTTTGTAAAAGCTGTCAGCTGCTGGTTTTGGGTGTTTGGTGGAAACCTGCTGATTTTAAAAATTGAGAAGTTGTCAGCTGCTGGAAGCTTGAGAAGCTGTGTCCCCAAACGACACCAATGTAGGCGCTTCGAGTGTATTGATCTTGCGGAGTGGCTCAAACCACTTTAACTCATTTGTCCTCTCACCTCTGTATAGCGTATTTAACCTTATCTCATCGTGATAAATCAAGACATCAACAGAACAGCATTTAAAGGTAATTGTGCCCCATACCCAAGTTGGGTTCATCGGCATCAAGGCAACATTTACTCTGCAGAATGACCGTCCCAGTCTATACTTTCACCAAAATTTCAGACGCCATTTAATGAGGTTCTAATCCATAAATGTAAGTTTTACTGTTTCGTTAAGACGGGGACACAGCAAAGCAAGCATGAATTGCATCAAGGATGGCAGTGACACGAAAGAGAACAAGAATCAGGTAACTAAACAAACTTTACTTGACACTGACAGAGAAGTTCTCCGCTTCAAATTTTACCCTACTGAGCAAGATACACAGGCACCAGGATATAAGACAAGAATGTGATTACTATACAACTTAATTCTCTTACAAAAAACTCTACAGTTTAACTGAAACAATTATACCAAGTTAAGTAGTGACATTCTTGAACATGCCAAGCCAATATCTGTTGAATCCTCCGTCCTAAGCCATCCCTACGATTAGGGATACACAAATGGGTTTCTAGTAGAAGATAATTTGGAAGTCTTGGTGTCTGTTCACTTCCACTTTCTGGAGACCACCACTGATTCTCTTTGAGAAGTATTCCCTCTCCCAATCTGATAAGAAATACAAGCATACAACAAGCACGTTAAGCCTGAATAAGCAGAATCAAATTATTACTTCAAAACAAGTTATAGATCAAAGATTATGGACAGAATACTATGATATATTACTTTGGTAAGAGCTTGAGCACGTAGAATAAAGGCTTCAGAATGATTAGGGTTACTCTTCAAAACAGCGTTGAGGTCTTCAATAGCTCCTTCCCACTGCCCCCCAGCCTTCATTCTACAAGTTGCTCTTCTGCAAAGCAGAGCAGGATTCGTTGGGATGTACTGAAGGCCTTGAGCATACATAGCACAAGCCTCTGATAATCTCCCGGCATTGTAATACTCATTTCCAGCTTTGTAAGCGTCTGCTGAACCCCAAGCTTTCTTTAGCTGCAACAGGGAGTCCTTGTTGAACTCAGTGTTCACAGCTTCTTCTGCTGCTCGAACCCCTTCGTCAAACCTTCATTTATGTCAATTGAAGAAAGTGTTGATTAAAGAAAAATGATACTAGTACCACTGTAGTGATGATCAGTAATACTACAATTTTGCATTTATTTTTCATATCATAAATGTATTCCTCTACATCAATATTTGTTTTGTCTTATGCCTGTTGCTGTGTCAGGCATAATAACTGTTTTGTTGACAAGTTCTTCTGAAAACTTTTTGACTCTAAACAGAGACCCAATAGTTTTTCCAACGCAGTAGTACCTTCCAAGATAAAGGTAGATTTGGGCCTCAAGTAGAAGAAGGCGCAAGCAACCTCTTGGAAGTTTTCTATCTTCATTGTTCTTTGTGGCCACCAAAATCTCAAGAGCGTCATGTGCTCTATGGAGCTTTAACAAAGCCTCAGCCTTAGCAGCGACAGCCTAAACAGTTGAAAACAGAAACAGAGAAGAAAAGGACAAAAAAATAAAAATTACGAAGCAGTTCATCAATATGATCCGTACGTACAAACTTGACATTCCTGAATATCATCGTCACCTCGTCACATGCGTCTGCTCCTGCCTCATGAGACCTAGAGCTTTCTACCAGGACCTTCTGCCAGTCTTCCATCTTCAGGGCTCTTCTCATCGACAGCAAACATGCTTCCACAGCCAGCATTTTCCGCATGGCTTCTGAGTTGTGGGTATGTCCAGATAACTGGAAATGTTTCTTTGCATCTTCAATGTGGCCCAACCTAAGCAATCAGAGACAATAATTCCCATAGCAGCGTCAGCGTATTAGATTTAAGAGATGAACAGTGGTAAGTAAACGTAGTAGTAGTACAAGGTGAACCACTGTTTGCTGAAACAGTAAAAGAGACTAGTCTGGGGCCATCAAAAAAATGAAGAGGAAACAATCGAAACGTTGTTGATCTGTACATCTAGAGTCGAGAAATCAGTATGACAACATTAGGAAAGCTATTGAAGACAGTGACAGCTAATCAACATGCCAGAAGAAACAAAAACTTATATGCCATTATCTTTGTTTCTTAACCAATCCAGTGAACCAAACGAAGAACTAGCCCCGATTGAGATCTTTCAAGCAAAATTGATGGTCAAAAGAAAACCAACACCTTCATTTTACAATATAGAAGGAAAACTACGGTAAGGATCTGTATGGGGGAAACTTAGCTGTATGGCGGATGCTAAGATCAGTACACTCCCAAGGAGATATTATTATTGATCGAATGGAAGTTCATCCTATTAAAACACTCTAAACATGATCCAGGGAAGTGAGACTAGAAAGAAAGCAGAAAAATGTCACGGCATCAGAATTAAAAAATATCCAATGACACAGTGATCGCCACAACACCTACAAGCCTTGAAATGGATACAGATTCATCCGTTTATTACTTACTGAAGAAGGAAAATAAGAGCCATCAACAACAGAATATCAGATACCAGTATATTATTGGCTTTATTTCAAGCATATAAATAGGAAGAAAGAGTAGATAAGGTAATTCAGGTGGTGAATACGGTAGTAAAACAGCGGCTGTTTTAAGGAAGTTTGGTTTTTAATCTGATCATATTTCACAGTGAATTAAGTCAAATTACTTGGTAAGGGAAAAATTAGGAGGACAGGTACCAACCGTTACAAGTAACTAAAATAGAGAAGTGCAAGAAAAAGGTACTCTTTATTACCTTGTATAAAGCATTCCAAGTCGATAATGAGCTCGAGAATAGCTGGGATCAAAATCAATCGCCTGGAGACACTTATCAACAGCCTCTTTAATCCTACCAAGGTTAGCCAACGCCGCAGCTTTGTTAAGATGGCAGGGAGCATTTCTAGGATCCAATCGAATCGCTCTATCATACAAAGAAAGCGCCTTCTTGAATTGTCCTTTCCTGTACTCCTCATTCCCCATCTTCTTCAGCTCTTCGACAACGTACGCCCCACACGATGAAGAGGATGAATCCAAAGGACGCAGCTTCCCTTTTCCCACTTCATCCTTTCGGTAAGAAAATACAGAGTCGTTATTGTTAGCTTTGGCACTCTTGAGGGTTTTGACACCATTAATGATGCTTCCATGGCCGTAGTTACACCCTCCCAGCCCGAAGACATGTGGCACGGAACGGGTCGGTTTCGTTGATGATGATGTGGGTTGGTTGTCAGGGACTCTTTCGGGGGTTGTTACCAGTTTGGCATTTGATCGATCATCTTTCGGGCAAGGGGAGTGTTCTCTGGAAGCGCCGGCGGCTTTGGAGGCGTTGTATATGGTGCCATATGACAGGTTTCTGCTGTGTAAACCTCGGGGTGAGGGGAGCCTAATCTGGGTTTTGCCAGGGTTGTCAGAAGGAATGATAACCGACCCGAGTGACGAAATAGGGGATTTCGGGACGGGTGGATCTTCGGGTGGGTGAGAGATGGGAGTTAAGCTGCGCTCGAAAGATCGCCTTTTGTTGCTGTCAGCGGAGGACGAAGAAGGGCGGTGTGATGGTTGTGGGGTGGAAGAGTGGACGGACTTGGTTGTAGAGGTTGTTGTTGTTCCGGAAGTCGAATCAACGGTGAAAGGTGCAACCTTGACATTTCTGTCGCAATCGCAGTCGACAAATGTGACGGATTTCACAACTTTTCCATCTTTCCTCTTTAGCCGTCTCGCTTGATGGGTGGCGGTGGTAGTTGCAGTGGTGGTTGTGGTGGTGGTGGTGGAGGAAGAGGTTGATACTTTTTCTTCCTGTTTCAGGATTCTTTCTTGTTTAAGAGGTTTGGAGGAGGAGAACTTTGAAATTGCTTTTCTGATATCAAAACCCATCTCTTTGAAAAGGAAGAAGATGGGTCTCTCCCAGTTTTGTAGAAGCACAGAGGAACAGAAGGTTGTCTTGAGGCCGGGCTAGACAGGGAACAGAGACCAACTAGAATGTAACCTCCTACTCCTACAGTCTACTATGAAGCAGAATACCCAGAAACCAGACTAATAACTGATTCTATCATAAGAATTTTGGGAAGAAGGCACTGTTGTGGTGGATGGAAACGACCCAGAAGTGAAACGGAAATGTAATTATGGTAAGGTTGTGCAGGTACAAGTTCAACTAAGCTCAGCATAATTAGAAATATTTCTTATTCGACACCAAATCTGGGAAAGAGGGAAACGAGAGGCTAGGTTTGGTTGATTCTACAAAACCCACGTTTTGGATTGTGATCTTTTTAGTGCAATAGGAGTTTATAGATAGCAACGGCTTGCTTGCATGTTAGAACTGGGACACCAGCCATCCAACGCCAGGGTATATGAGCTTTGCTATACCAAATGAAGGGAAGTGAAGAAAGCAAAACAGCTGGCCACATGTACTACTACTGTTCTAGTAATGTGGCGAATACACCCTAATTAACCACCACGAAGAGAAAGAGGATGGTGATGCATAATATACGGACAACCATCCATGATTGTAACAATGGTGTACCGCTACTCTGGCTTGTCAATTTCTAGTAAGTACAACCATATACCCGTCTTTCTGCACAGTTACCTTTCTTCATCTGTTTATCTCCCTTTTTTATTAACTTTCTGAATTTGACCTGTAGTAATTTCTCTCTTTTCTTTTGGGGAAAGAGGAGCCATGAATGAATAACCTTTTCCTGCAATAAACTTCGAAAATGAAAAACCTTTTTCTGAAAAAGAGAATTGTTTTCCAGAAAAGATAATGGGGTTTCTTTAGTTTTCTCCAGCGAAGCACTCGACTACTTTCTCCATAAGATGATAGCGATGTCTGAATTCTTCTCATCTCCGTCTGCCTGTCTCATCGACATCTCTCCAGTCCTCCAGACCCTCCACTGGCAGCCTTAATTTCATCATCTGGGAAATGAAAAGGACTTTCCTCATTTGTCTTACCGGCCTATACTATTTTTCATAAAAGAGAAATACGTATGTTATAGTTACTGGGGGTTTTTGGGTGTTCGAATGATCTGTTTGGAGTTGTAGGTTATCATTGACAGGTAATAAGTGATTAATGAATTAGTAGTACTTTTCTTTGAGAAAAATAGTGAAATCTATTTACTAATCGTAAATATCAATAATCTATTAGTGTATATGTATATTTTCTTCAAAAATAGATCACACACACTCGTTACCAACCAATAGCATCAATTACGTTCACTATTTGGAAGGGACCTTTCACCCTTCATAAATCATTAGTGTCATTCTTTTATCAAAAATAAATAAGTCGTTAGCGTCGCTCATTCACAATGCTAGTTTGCATCTTCAAAATGGATAGATAATTATTATTAGTCACCAATCACTAATTATAACTAATAGTTGCTTCCGAGCTGGGGATTATATCTGATTTAAAATATGTGAAATAAGTTGTGAAAGTTGTGGGTTGTTGATGAGGATTGTTATAGATGGTTGCTGACTATGGATTGTTGTTTGAGATTATTACATGTAAGTGATGTATGATTATTGCTAGATTAATGACAAATGGTGACTGATTAGTGACTGTGACCATTAACTTTGATTGGTGTCTCATAATTGTTAATTTAATTTGAAATAAATGACTGTGATAGGGGCTGCTGGCGGGTATAATAATAACTATTGATTGTTGTTTATATTGCCATTTTGCTACGGACACACACTTGGACATATGCTAATATTGATTTGTCATTTTTTATGAAGTATAATCCTAATGCAACCTCTTCTCCTTTCGGTGGGAGCCCTTTTTCCCCTTCGGCAGGAGCCTCCATCCCTCCCCACTTTTTCCTTTTTTCTCTCCTTAGGTGAGAGCATTATCTTAGCTTTGTCTTCCTTCTTAACTTTTCCCTTCAATTGTTGTCCTTTCAGATGGGCCCTTCTTTGTTAATTCGAATCTATTAGTGGTCATATGGCCTATCCTTTTCGTTCACAGAGACTAAGGCTTCGTTCGGAGGACGCTCTTTTATGGCTGTTTTAGGAGTGGTCCCCACGTGGGACCCACGTGGGTCCTACGTTCTACTCCAATAATATACTGTCACATATAAAACAACAACAAAACAGCCAGACCAAAACAACCACAAAACAGCCACCAAAACAACCACAAAACAACCATGCCGAACGCAGCCTAAATAAATTTGTGGTCCCTTTTCACTTAGTTGTCGTCTTCGGTTACCACAAATAATATGTCTAATTAGGCTAGGTTTTTTGGCATTTTGATAATGGTGATATACATGGTGTTGCAATCCTCATCCTTGCATGGAGTTTTATTGTTGTTGTGAGGATAGGCCCAAAGGGCTTGATGAGCATTTTTAGCGGGTGCCAGTTTCACCCGATCAGCCGACCCACTAAAACAGGTGAAAACGGGTGTGGGTGACAGGTTGGTGAATGTTTTTCCCCCATTTACCTGCACCCATCACCCGCATATTATACTAAACAAAAATAAATATTTTCCTACATTCGTTGAGATTGCTTGAAAATATTTTGGTTAATACTCTATGTTTTGAGTATGTTGTTGACATTACTTGATGTGGTATGTGTTAGTAAACAAATATGGGTATATTTTTATTGAAAAATCAAGCTTATATAGGTTTTGAAAGCTAAAAATGTTTGCTGGGAAAATAAAAGAAATAAGTGACGGGTTCACTCGTTTCACCCACATCACCCACGGGTGACGGGTGATGAATTTACGGGTGACAGGTCAGGTCGGGTGGTACAGGTGAAAGCGGGAACAGGTGCGGGCCCGACCCATGGTCATCCCTACTGAAGAATGGTTGAAAATCTTGCTCGTGCAGCTACCCAGCCCCAATGTGTAACTCATGTATGTGTTATGCTTTTGGTTAAGATAGAGGGATCCATTAGCGGATGGGTCTGGAGGCCCACTGCGGAAGCACTATTTTTTTTTACCTCTCTTTAGCATGCTGGCTGACTAAGATGCACCCATTACAACCAACGAGGTGCAGTGAAATACCCTAAACCTTAGTATGTTTTTTAAACATTAAAATATGGTATAATAAGGCTAAAAAGTGCCTTAGAAACATTAGTGAACAATTTAAACCGCAGAAAACACAAATAAATACCTTAAAGTCAATATGGGCGAAAATGTGCTCTAAGCTTGAGATAAGTTTGGTTAAGACCTAATGAGCTTACCAAGACTTTATTTATATGTTAATGAACATATTAAACCAATTACCAAAGAAAACCAAGCTTGAAAACAAGTTAAAACACAAAATGTGCTTTAAGGAGTCTTAAAGCACATTTTTGAAAAATTGTCTTGTAAATGGGTTTTGAATGGCTAAATGTCCATCATTACTCTTTAATTAACATGTGTACTACTTAGTATCACATTAGGAAGTCTAAATCAATGAGAAATCAAAAATTTCACAAATATGTGCCTTGTTTTGTGAATAGTAACTAAATTAAGCTAGTTTATAACATAAGTCAATATAAGTAAGTTAATTGGTCAAAAAAGACCAAAACACCCCTAAGTACTAAAAGGGGGCCGGTTTTTAAGGTGGTGAGTCATCACTCTTGCTAGCTTATTAAGTAAAGAAAGAATGACTAAAGTAAGTTACTATTTACTTTTCTACTTAAATATCCTAAACTAGCTAAGTCATCTTCATTCTCTTCTTTCCTTCTTCATTTCCCACGCCTCCAACCTCTCTTCTTCCTCCATACACGGTTTTGCTACAGCCCAAGCACCATTCTCCATCTTTAAACTCTTGTAATTCCTAGCTCCATTTACCAAATCAAATTCTAAGACCACCACTCTCTTAGTCTCATCAAGCTCTTCGACCTTGTCTTCTCAAAACTTCAAGACCACCATTTCGGTTCCATGGAGATCCACCATTGAAGGAGCTTGAGCTTATACTTTTATGCATTGTTGATCACCTTTGCTTCAAGGTAAGGAAAAACCAAGAAAAACAACATTTCCTTCATGTTTTAGTGTTGACCGAAAACCACCTCTTCATGATGTTTTCTCTTGCTTTGTTCTAGCTTCATTTCAATCATTCAAGGGCTTGGTGGAGTCCTCTCTTGTTACATATTCAAACTCTCTTCCAATACCAAGGTAAAACAACTATCTTAATGTTTTAAGACAATATATAACCTAGGGTTTACAAACGAGTTTAAGCATGAAGCTTGAATGTTCATTGTCTTGCTTCTATATTGATTAGAAACTTGACAAGCAAACCAAAGTCTTGCCGGTTTAATCAAGGAAGAGCAAGGAGAAATTAAGTGAGAAGGTTGTGAAGGAAAAGAGGTAAATGTGCTAACCTAATGTAGCTTGTGATGCCTTAGGAAAAATGAGCTTATGTTGCTTAATAAAACTACCTAAAGAGCCAATGGTGAATGAGTTAGTAAAAACTCATAAAGAGATTATTAAGGGCATATTGTATGTTGAGTGTATTTGCAGGTCAAAGGCAAATATAATGTGGAGATTCAGTGTTTAAGATTTATGCAATTTAAGGGCCTAAGAGCCATGTTATTTAAGGGCCTAAGTGCCAAGCAATTTAAATTATGCACTATATTATGATGTAGTGAATATTTGAAGAAGTTTTGTGTGTGAGAATATTCTTGATGGATTTAGGTGTTCTTGAATGTTTAATGGCGAAAACTATGTGTTTTGGCATAGTAATGTTCTAGGAGAACCCATGTCAAAATTTAGCTAATGTATAAGAAGTTTTAGGTGTTTAAAATGAGTTTTGGAGAGCTAGGAAGTGTTTAGAATGATTAAGTGTTTTAATAAGGAAAGAAACATGCATTAAGGCGTTTTAGGATGCAAAAAGGACATAGGCAATATCTTGGAGGTTTTAGAAATCAAATGAGTGTGTTGGGAATACATCAAGTCATGGTGAGTTATGTTAAGGAATTATACAAACTTTGGTGCACTAGGAGAAAATAATGTCTTGTAAGTAGAGTTGTAAACTTGAGGGAAATTCAAGGAGTTTTGCCTTGTGAGAAAAGATGCTTGGGAGATGATGTTGTAGTGGTGAGAAAGCATTTGGGAATAGTGGTAGTTATAGGTATAAAACACCACATGGAAATCTAGTGGAAAACATTACAAGTGTTAACCATTTTACAAGAATTTGTGTAATGCTTGAGGAGGGTTTTAGTGAATGATCTAAGGAGTTTAATGGATGTCTTAAGGTGTGTTTGAAGTGCCAAATGAGGTTAGAACATACTAGAGTACATAAGGTGAAGTTTGGAGTTAAATGGGAATGTAGAAACAAAGGTCTGGAGCCGACCGACCTTAGGGACCGGACTTGTAAGGTCGGTCGAGCCCAGGTTACCCTGCCAGAAACGGTCTCGGGAATGGACCGACCTTGGGGACCGGACTTGCAAGGTCGGTCGGGCTTGTATTTTTGGTACGGATTAAGTTTCTGGAATAGACCGACCTTGGGACCTGTAACACCCCTACCGTTAATACCATCATTACCGTCCAATCTCCTCGTACTTCCAGAATCACGCAGCGGATACATACTTACATACGGTGGATGATACAATGCCGCTAGTCACCCACGTGACTAACAAGCTACTACTACTACATACAGCATCGGTCTGATGGACCGGAATCTCCGAGTACTACACAAATACAGTACATACTCCCATTACTTACTGAGTACTACAAATTTCCATTCAGTACAATACTCCATTACAATACCATCCAATACAAAATAACATACCGAGTTTACTAGGTTCCAAATACAATTACGATGCTTCTTCCAAGTTCGTACATACTCTTTAAAAGTCTAACCACTACCCAATTCTCACCACTACATACTGGCAACTTACGTAATAGTGTACCCCTTGGTACAGTTCTACATTCAAGGCTACAAGCCTTATACCATTTACTACAATCTACATTTCGTTCCTAGTAATCTAGGCATGTCCACCGGTCTCTTCTGTGACCATGTCTGCTTCGAGTACCTGCACACTAAAAACGTTCCCCCTAGGGGGTCAGCTTACGCTGAATATGATAACCGCATACCCCGCGTACTAGCGAGGGTACGCCGACCATTTGGTCGAATACATGCAATTCGTTTGCAACCCATACATACATACATACCATACATGCTTTCATTCATGATACTGCAATACTACACAAGATATACATACATTTGCACAGTACAATACATGCTTGGAAGACAATACAAGTCAACCAATACTTACTTACCATCTTCCAGGATACACATACACAATACATACTCGTTACATACTCAATACGCAATACGGAGATACACTTCTCCAATTCACACAGAAGGCTTGTTAGCTTCCTTACACACCCGGGTTAATCGGGTGTTCAATACTCATTTACTCAAGGTCAATGACTTACAATAGTCAAGACCGATACACATACAATACTTACTTTACTCAGTATAGTCGATATGACCTCCGGGCAGGGATTACTACATCCCACCACCGGGCTTTAAGTTGGCCCACTAATCCAGGATGCTACCCATTCAAGGGAATTGGTCTATGGAAAAGATTACAGCCAGGATTCGGATCCAACCTCTTGTGTTTCCTTATCCTCACGTGTGGCCGAAACTATATCGGACTTCTACTCATTCCATTTACTCATTACTCATGTTAGGAGTTAGATTGTTAGGAATTAGTAGAAGTCAGTACTTCATTTCCATACATCCACACAGTACACAAGTACACATTACTTACACATACTTTTCATTTCCGTTCATACATTTCATGAATTATACAAACTAAATGTTCAAGAAGATACACAAGAACAAAATAGTTCAAACACGGTTAAGTGCAATATAAGTCCGATTCGTGCATTTATCTTATTGGTGATCACATAAGCACACAAATCGGGGTAACCAGGTTAGGATACAGGGCATGAAGAAATCATACCTTTCACCGTTGATTTACTCTAGCGGGCGTTCCCTTGTTCCTTTGGTTCACATTTGTTTCTCAAATCTTACTCTCGAATCAATGACTACATGCCAAATGATTCTATTAATACTAAGCTTTACAATACATACATAATTACTACGCTCGTACTTACCCCGTTATCCCGTTGTTTCGGTTTAACTTAATGTTCTTATACTTACGATTTCCTTAATTTGTTTTCTTACTCATCTACTTATTTTCTTACCATTACTACTTCATTAATGGTGTATTAATACATACATCTGCATATATGTGTATAGGCATATATATACATACATATGACTACCATAGTCATAGTAGTCATATAATAAAACATATAGTTTTTTTTTTTGACTCAACCGACCTTACCCAGGGTCGGACCCAAGGTCGGTCGAAGTCAGTAAGTTTCGATCAGGCAAAATTCCAGGCTCGACCGACCTTGCAAGTCCGGTCCCAAGGTCGGTCCATTCCAGTGGGTTACTTACGTGAAAATTTCAGGCCCGACTGACCTTGCAAGTCCGGTCCCAAGGTCGGTCTGTTCCAGTATGTTCTGGGTTCGAGGTTTCTGGACTCGACCGACCTTGCCCAAGTTCGGTCCCAAGGTCGGTCCATTCCAGTAGACCTCTGGCCTTCACAATTTACTGCTCGACCGACCTTGTAAGTTCGGTCCCCAAGGTCGGTCGAAGTCAGAAGACTTCCCGTCTGTGTATTCTAAGGCGTGACCGACCTTGCGGGTTCGGTCCCAAGGTCGGTCCGGCCCAGTACTTCAGTTTTAAAATCTGTTTCTTAGTGTTTTACTTTCCCATTGTTTCCCCAATCTTCCTACATGTAATCCCACATGTTTAAACACTACTTAGGCCCTCCAAATTGCCTTAGTTCATCCACCAAATTCCTTACTCATTTCTAAATCCACATACACAATTTCTCCTCACTTCCTTCTAACACTTACAATAATTTTCTTTCCTCTTATGCTACAGATTTTCATTTTAACCTTTACCATTCAATACTCCCTCTACCAATGCTACTCCCAGCATCCCAAATACCTTTCTGAGCAAATACAATATCTATACTCAAGTCCAATCTCCATTTCACCAACTCTTGTACACTCATTCCTCCTAGTTTCCACAATGCATTTAAATACTCTTTGCTACAGATTTTGCACTCTCATATCCTCATACTAAAACTACCATTCCATGGTTGCTAAACCTCTCTACTAACTCCAATACGCACCTTGGTTTATCTCATTCACCAAGCTACCCATAAATATACATTTCCTACCAAAATTTTGCCACGGTTCACCTACATTTCTAACTTCTCCACATAAGTCCATTCTCACCAAGTTCATTCCTAAAACTAGCCACACCCATACAAGGGTCCTACCAGCAATCAAAACAAATCCCAATACACCAATACTTCCTCAAATACAATACTAATGCACATACACAATATACTTGGCTCCAAGGCCTACAATTCACATACTAGTTCACAAATACCAAAAATTCCAACACTACAATACCAATAGAATATTTTGGGTTCCTTAAATTGGTTTACCCATTCCCATTACTCTAATGCATTAAATTTACCATTCAAGAAAGAGCTCTTACCTTAAGCTCTTAATTCCTTCTTTCTTTTCCATTTCTCCTTCTTCTCTATTTCTTGCCCAAATCGGCTACATGGGGAATGGAGTTGCCAAACTCCATTCCCATCACCCAATGTATACAAAATAAGTGCAATTAAAATGCTAACCCTTAAATTAACACTAATTCATTGGAGTGTTTAGAATATAAATTCTAGGGTTTACCTTTGGAGTGTTTTAGGAGGGGTTTTAGCCCTTGGTTCAAGAAGGTGAATCCACCATCATTGCAAGGTTGATATTATGCTCAAAAGAGAGGGAGAAAATGGAGTGTTACAATGAGGTAAAAATCGGTTATGAGTAAGGATGGAGAAATATGAGTTCTTTCATGGAGATTTTTACCTTAATGGAGAAAGGAGACTCCAAGCTACCCTTTGGTGCTATTTTCTCTTTGAATGGGGTATACCCACGAAAATGAACTTCCTCATTTTTGGATTTTGAAAAGAGAGAAGTGTAGAGGAGAGTGAAAGGAGCAAGAATATGTAGTTATTTTTACATTTGGAGCTCACATGGAGGTAGAGCATGAAGAAGAAGAAGGGAAGCCATTGTTGCTTCCTTTGGGAGCTTCAAAATCGCCACCCAGCAGAGAGGGAGGGAGCAAATCGGTGGGGAAGAGAAGTAAGGGAGGTGAGAGAGTAGAGAAATGAGAGGTGAGAGAAAAAGGTGGGTGCTTTTTACTTTAGTACTTTTCTTCCTTTTGCTTTTTGATCTCTTATTTAATTAGCTAGTTACATGTGTGTGTGAGGGGGTTATTTGACCTATTAAAACCGGCCCCCTACTGTTATACTAGCTGGAGCGTTCTTCGTCTTTTACAGAAAACGCTCGTTATTTTACCCGGTTTTGATACTACTCACTAACCGGGCCCGTTTTCCGGAATTTCCTCGTTTAATTGTTTTTATTGGTTATTAAGCTTCCGTCACTGCTTAATAATTATTATTTAATGATTCATAATTTTTACGGGTCCGTTTGACCACTTAAAGCCACGTTTTCGGGTTTCCTCGAAAAACGTGCTCTAAAGCTCTATTAGCGTTTTAATACATTATTTGAATCCGTTTTCTTCGGGAGTTGTTCCCATATATTATTTAGGTCTTATTAAACCTTTAGGATTCATATAATACGCTAACCGAGGTCGCATACCTCCTACAGTTGTCTAACGCTTATTTAGCGTTTTTCGCTTTTTAAGCGTTTATTATTTCTTTTGGATTTATTTTTCCTTACCAATATTACCTAAGCATTATTAGGCTCTTAAATAAGGATAAGAATAATCTTAATCACTATATTTAAGTTTGGGGTATTTCAGGACCGGACTTGCAAGGTCGGTCAGGTCTGAATTTTTGTACGAGAATTGTTTCTGGAATGGACCGACCTTGTGGACCGAACTTGCAAGGTCGGTCGGAGTAGAATTTTCTGACGGTAATATGTTCTGGAATGGACCGACCATGGGACCAAGTTTGTAAGGTCGGTCCTAGTGTAAATTTTCAAACCCGGAAGTCACTGGAATGGACCTACCTTGTGTAAGGTCGGTCGGTAAGGTCGGTCGGACCAAAACTTGTAAAAAAAAATAAACAAAGAGTGGCTTAAGTAGTTAACCCTAGGGGGTATAATGAAGGTAATCAAGGGTGAGTTTAGGCATTAGAACATGTCATACAATCATGTAAATGCTTAGTAAACGGAAGTTAAATAAGTTAATTAACCAACATCGGGTCACGTTCACAGCAAGGACCAAGGTATGGTTTTCTTGCAGTTTGTTGCCTACCGGTTTACACCGGCTTGTGTGTTGTATGTTTTTATGTGTGTTTATGACCTTGTAAGATTAAGGCATGTAATGAGTTTACAGTTGTTAAAACTAATGTATTGGTAAGATGTGTCTCATTTCCCTTGTGTGTGTGTGTCTAACTTGGCCTATACACTTGCTTGTGAATTCGTTATTTAAGTCCAATAATGGGACTCCTAACAAGTGCTAACCGGGGAAGTGAGGAGTCCGGTAGTTCCGGCCACGCGTGTGAGTATGGGAGTCGATGTCATAACCGGTTCGATTCTCTTTGTATGTTAAGGTTGTCTTCTCTTTTGGTTTTCAACCTTCCTTTTAGCTTAACCAAGGCTATTTACTGACTCACGTCGGGCCACAGGGGCATACTATGTTTGTTCGGTGTGTTTGGATCACTATATCTGGCGCACCTTTGAGTTAAGTTATCAGTTCAATCTAACAGGGCGGTAACGAGTTATGTAACGAGCTAAGCATGAGTTGGCAACAATCTCTAGGCTCTCCATGAGATCTAACTATGTTGGTTCGGTTTCTAAAAGAAATCGTTCTCGTGTGTAATGTGTGTTGTTGTTGCTATGCAATATTCTTGCCATGCTATTTATGTTGTTTGTTTAAAATCAATGCCATGTTATCATGACAAATAGTTGCGCGTATCCTGGTAGCCGATGGGCTGCGCGTTAACCATACCAGCCAAGGGTTACTGACCCCCTCGGGGCTCCATATTTATTGCAGGATGAGGATCGAAGAAGCGGAGTGGCTGTAGATCCTAGTTTGTAGGGATACTTTTGGATTATTTTTGGGATGTTGAGCCCGGGATGCGTCTGTGCTCCCATGGCGTTATATTTTGAATACTGTCGTTATTACAGTGGCAGTTGTACACAGTGTCAGATTATAGTTTACATGTTATAGTGACGGTTTGTATTAAAATACTCGGTATGGTCAGTTATGTATATATATGGATGTTAGTACCTAACGCTCGGGAGTCTGATCATCAGACCAGTACACTTGTATTTATTCTGCCTTGTTAACCACGTGGGTGGTTAACGGCGTTGTAGCACCGAACCGTTTAGTTATTGTTAGTTGTTTATTTCCGCTGCGATTTTGGTTAATTGTTAGTTACGTAGTAGGGGTGTTACAAAAAGTGGTATCAGAGTGAAGTATTGCTCTGATGACTAGAATACCGAGCTTAGGAATATACCGAGTTAGGAAACCTAGCTACAGTTATTTGAGTGAACATATGGAAAGGTTAACCACTAACTAAGTGTGGAAATACCTTATTGTCGGGAAGATGTTACAACCGTTGGACCGATAAGTTTGAAAGCATGATGCTAATGAATGTCCGTGTGAATTCAGATGTCAGGTAAACCACGTGGCAGAGGCCGCGGGCGCGGCATTGGTGACACCGGGAACCAGGGAGAAAATACTACGGCACAAGTCATGGCCGATGCTGTAGCGGCCGCCATAGCCCAGATGGTCCCACAGTTAGTAGCTGCGATTCAGCAGGGGCAACAGCCCGAAGTTCAACCACCACCACCACAGCCACGAGAGACCAACTGGGTCAAGGCATTGGCAGACTTGAGACCACCGTCGTTTGGTGGGGAGACCGACCCTAGTAAGCTGGAGGCGTATATCTCCGGACTGGAGACCGCTTTCGAGACCTTGGATGTGCCTGCTGGTGCCAAGGTTCGACTTGCCGCATACTACCTGAAGGGTTCGGCACAGAGTTGGTGGAAGCTTGTGAGAGAGGACAGGGTGGCTGATCCTCAGTTTGGTTGGAGGGAGTACACGGCTCTACTGCGAGCCAAGTACTACCCGATACACGTGCAAGAGGCCAAGCGCCTAGAGTTGGACAATCTGAGACAAGGGGATAAGATGACGGTAGATGAGTACTACTCCGCTTTCATCGGACTTATCCACCTGCTACCAGATCTGGGTTACTCAGACCGGATTCTGGTGAACTGTTTCTACAACGGACTCAGCTACCGCCTACGCTATGGTATGGGGCCAACCGGATATACTACCTTGCAGGTAATGAACTACAGTGTGATGTGAATAAGTATGTACAGTGTGTGAATGTAATTGTGAGTTGATTTGTGGGGCATAACTAACACCCTAAAATAATAGGAGTGCTATCATGCCGCTGCCATAGTAGAGATCACCGTCCGTCTGAGGGACGAGGAGAATGCGCTCAAGTGTCATCCCGCCCACACCAAACCCTGAAGAGACAACCATCAGCATCACCGAATTCCCAATGGAGCAGTGTCAAGTTATCCAGCCAGGTATGATACTCTTAAATGGATACCTGACACCCGAAGCACAAATCCACATCATCCGGCGGTGCAACGAAATAGGAGCAGCACCTGGAGGTTTTTACACACCCGAGTACCCGAGCGGATCGAAAATGAAGCTGAAGATGATGTGCATGGGTAAGGACTGGAATCCTTACACCAAGACATATCAAGACGTGCGAGCTGAAGACGGAGCAATTGTACCAGGTATACCTGAGGAGTTCCTTGCGGTCGTTAACCACGCCGTGGGAATTGCTCAGCAAGTTGAACCGGATCCAATTCCGAGTGTTAAAGCAGATTTATGTATTGTGAACTTCTACCAGAAAGGTGGACGGTTAGGTTTACACCAAGATAAGGACGAGTCGCCCGAGTCTCTAAGTAAGGGAGTACCTGTGGTGTCTTGGTCCATTGGTGATACCGCAGTGTTTGTGTACGACGAGCAGAAGCGTGGTGATCTCGTAAAGAAGTTAGTGTTGAATTCAGGTGATGTATTAATCATGGGTGGGCAGTCGAGGATGCTTTACCACGGTATCAAGAAAATCAAACTAAATACCGCACCTTCGACGGTGATCAATGCCACACATATGAAACCGGGACGTTTGAATTTGACTTTCAGGCAGTTTTAAGCCTTGTGTAACCATGTAATTGATGAAGCCAGTTGTATGTTAAGGATGTTATGTGTATGCTAGTTATGTTGACAGAGTGAACCGACCTATGGTGTAAAGAGTGTGTTAATGAATAAAGAGACGTTGTTTTGGAGTATATCAACCGAGTTGTTACTGTGTACTTACGAGTTTGTGAACTGTATTAGGCTGTGCACTCGGAAAGGGAGGTATACTGGGAGTGTGTAATGAGGCAGAAGCCGGCAAGAGCGGCATAATCCTCACCGGTACCTTTCCAGTCAATGACGTGGACACATCGATCTTGTTCGACTCCGGAGCCTCACACACATTTGTCTCGCTATCTTTTGTGAAGAGGCTGGGGTTAGACGGTGAAGAGATGCCTGACTTTCTAGTCACTCTCCCGTCGAAAGAGCGGATCAAGTGTACCCGCTACCACCGAGATGCTGTTGTACGAATCAAGGATGAAGAGTTCCCGATCGACATGATAGAGTTCGAGGGACTTGGATTTGATGTGGTTGTCGGGATGAACTGGTTGGAGCGATACAAGGGAAGAATCCTATATGCCGAGCACCGTCTGCTTCTTCGGAGTCCGTCTAGGGTTACAATATCATACCGCCAGAGGTCCAGGGAGCCTTCGACTCAGATCATCACCGCCATGGCCATGTATCGTGAGCTACGACGAGGGAATGATGTATACCTCTGCTATGTCCAGGACATAGAAAGAGACCCAGAGTTTAGCCCAGATGTGCCGGTAGTGTCGGAGTTTCCTGATGTCTTTCCTAAGGAACTGCCGGGCATGCTGCCAGCACGGGAAGTAGAGTTTGAGATTGATTTGGTTCCGGGCACCGGACCAATTGCAAGGACCCTATCGTATGGCTCAACAGAGATGACAGAGCTCAAAGAGCAGCTGAGAGACCTACTCGACAAGGGATTCATTCGCCGAGCGTTTCACCTGGGGAGCGCCGGTCCTCTTCGTGAAGAAGAAGGACGGTAGTCTCCGCCTTTGTATTGATTATCGAGAGCTGAATGCAGTTACGGTGAAGAACCGTTATCCTTTACACGCATCGACGACTTGTTTGATCAGTTGAAAGGAGCATCAGTGTTCTCCAAGATAGATCTACGATCCGGATACCATCAGATTGCCATCCGTGAGAGTGACATTGAGAAGACTGCATTCAGAACTAGATATGGACATTATGAGTTTACGGTTATGCCGTTTGGTTTATCCAATGCACCAGCCAAGTTCATGGACTTAATGAACCGCTTGTTCCAAGATCAGTTGGACAAGTCAGTAGTAGTCTTCATCGACGATATCCTTGTGTACTCAAAATCGAAAGATGAGCATGAAAGCCACCTGAGAAGTGTGTTGCAAACGTTGAGAAGGAATCAGTTGTATGCTAAATTTTCGAAGTGAGAGTTTTGGTTGAACCAAGTTTCCTTTCTTGGACATGTGATTTTTGAGGCCGGGATCGCTGTTAATCCGGCAAAGATAGATGCAGTGCGCACCTGGCCAAGGCCGAAGACAGTTACCGACATCCAGAGCTTCCTCGGTCTGGCAGGATATTATAGGAGATTTGTGAAGGACTTCTTTAGTGTCTCGAAGCCGATGACTTCCTTATGAAGAAGGATGCACCATTCGAGTGGACAGTCGACTGTGAGAGTTCTTTCCAGAGTCTCAAGGATACTCTAACATCTGCACCAGCCCTGACTATACCAGACGGTCCAGATGGTTTTGAGGTCTACTGTGACGCATCAGGCAGAGGTATGGGTTGTGTATTGATGCAACACGGGAAGGTCGTGGCATACGCCTCCCGACAGTTGAAAAGCAGCACGAAGAGAACTACCCTACCCACGATTTAGAATTGGGTGCCATTGTCTTCACATTGAAGATATGGCGACACCATTTGTATAGGGTAAGCGTGACAATCTATTCCGACCACAAGAGTTTAAAGTACTTGTTCACTCAGAAAGAGTTGAACATGAGACAAAGAAGGTGGGTCGAGTTCTTAAACGACTACGACATCAATTTACAGTACAAGGAGGGAAAAGCAAATGTGGTAGCTGACGCACTGAGTCCCGAGCACACTCTCTCCATTCGCTAGTCTCTCATACTAGCTTGGTTGAAGAGGTGCGGAGTGCTCAGATGTCGGATCAGTATATGTTGGAGATCAGGCAGAAGCTTATTGATGGCACATTCGAGGGTCAGAAGTACGACTTCCGACTCCACGATGATGACCTTATTAGGCTTAAGGGCCGACTGTGTATTCCGAGGAGTAGCACTGAGCTGAAAGAGCGCATACTGAGTGAATCCCATTGTTCTACGACTTCGATTCACCCCGGAGCTTCAAAGATGTACAAGGATATGAAACGTTATTTTTGGTGGACATGCATGAAAAAGGATGTGAATGATTATGTGTTGAGGTGTCTCACTTGTCAGAAGGTCAAGTTTGAGCACCGACGGCCTGGTGGTATGGTACAGCCAATGCCAGTGCCTGAATGGAAGTTCCATGATATTTCTATGGACTTCGTAGTAGGGCTTCCGCCTACAAGGGGAGGTCTGAATATGATTTGGGTTGTTGTTGACCGACTGACCAAGGTGGCCCGGTTCATTCCGATGAAGGACACTTGGAATTTGGAAAGTGGCGAAGCTAGCAGAGCTCTTCGACCGAGAGATTGTAAGACATCATGGGGTACCGAAAACGATTGTGTCTGACAGGGATACCATATTCCTCTCAAGATACTAGAAATCCACACGGGAAGCGCTTGGTACCGAGCTGAAGCTAAGTACGGTGTTCCACCCACAGACTGATGGTCAGAGTGAGCGCACCATCCAGACGCTTGAGGATATGTTACGTGCATGTGCACTTGACTTTCAGACCAGCTGGATTGATAAGTTACATCTGATTGAGTTTAGCTACAACAACAGTTACCATGCTTCGATCAAGATGTCTCCCTTCCAGGCTTTGTACGGTAGACCATGCCGCACGCCATTATGCTGGGATGAGTCGAGTGAGACGGTCATTATAGGACCAGAGTATCTGGAACAAGTTCAAGCAGAAGTACTCCAGATCCGGGCTAACATGAAAGCAGCTCAGGATAGGCAGAAATCATATGCCGATGTGCGCAGACGTGACCTGGAATTCGTCGTGGGCGATCAGGTATTTCTTAGAGTATCCCCCATGAAGGGAGTGTTTTGTTTTGGCCAAAAGGCAAATTGAGCCTGAAATATGTGGGGCCTTATGTTGTGACGGAGCGGATAGGCCCGGTAGCTTACAGACTTGATCTACCTGTTGAGCTGGGCAAGGTACATGATGTATTTCATGTGTCCTAGTTGAAGAAATATATGTCTCATCCGTCTCATGTACTTCAGCCCGAAAGGCTAACTTTAGAACCGACCATGCGATCAGTGGAGACTCCCGTACGGATTCTAGATACTAAGACTCGAGACACTCGTCATAAGTCTGTGAGACTGGTGAAGGTCCTCTGGTCTAACCAGGATGTCGAGGAGGCCACTTGGGAGCTGGAAGATAAGATGAGGGCGAAGTACCCGTCGTTGTTTACTTCTTAGTATTTGTATGTATAGGGTACGGGGCGTACCCCTATTTTAAGGGGGGTAGAGCCGTTTCGGTTATGTGTGTACGACATGTATTTAAATACATAGTCTATGTTATGTTGTTATCTTGTTATGTTACAGACCGTTGTGTCTGAATGATGTTTTGTTGTTTGGAACTTGTGTCTGATGTTATGTAAGTGTGTTGTTAATGTTGTTATGGAAGTATTGTTTTATAAGTATTCCCCGTGTTCTAATATTAAAGATATGTGGGAAGTGTGAACTTTGGGGGCAAAGTTATTTTAAGGGGGGTAGATTGAAATACCCCAAACCTTAGTATGTTGTTTAAACATTAAAATA
Organism: Limonium bicolor; assembly: GCA_023374045.1. NCBI lineage: Eukaryota > Viridiplantae > Streptophyta > Magnoliopsida > Caryophyllales > Plumbaginaceae > Limonium > Limonium bicolor. The sequence continues at coordinate 418,626,731 of CM041776.1, read as the reverse complement.
TGGTATAATAAGGCTAAAAAGTGCCTTAGAAACATTAGTGAACAATTTAAACCGCAGAAAACACAAATAAATACCTTAAAGTCAATATGGGCGAAAATGTGCTCTAAGCTTGAGATAAGTTTGGTTAAGACCTAATGAGCTTACCAAGACTTTATTTATATGTTAATGAACATATTAAACCAATTACCAAAGAAAACCAAGCTTGAAAACAAGTTAAAACACAAAATGTGCTTTAAGGAGTCTTAAAGCACATTTTTGAAAAATTGTCTTGTAAATGGGTTTTGAATGGCTAAATGTTCATCATTACTCTTTAATTAACATGTGTACTACTTAGTATCACATTAGGAAGTCTAAATCAATGAGAAATCAAAAATTTCACAAATATGTGCCTTGTTTTGTGAATAGTAACTAAATTAAGCTAGTTTATAACATAAGTCAATATAAGTAAGTTAATTGGTCAACAAAGACCAAAACACCCCTAAGTACTAAAAGGGGGCCGGTTTTTATGGTGGTGAGTCACCACTCTTGCTAGCTTATTAAGTAAAGAAAGAATGACTAAAGTAAGTTACTATTTGCTTTTCTACTTAAATATCCTAAACTAGCTAAGTCATCTTCATTCTCTTCTTTCCTTCTTCATTTCCCACGCCTCCAACCTCTCTTCTTCCTCCATACACGGTTTTGCTACAACCCAAGCACCATTCTCCATCTTTAAACTCTTGTAATTCCTAGCTCCATTTACCAAATCAAATTCTAAGACCACCACTCTCTTAGTCTCATCAAGCTCTTCAACCTTGTCTTCTCAAAACTTCAAGACCACCATTTCGGTTCCATGGAGATCCACCATTGAAGGAGCTTGAGCTTATACTTTTATGCCTTGTTGATCACCTTTGCTTCAAGGTAAGGAAAAACCAAGAAAAACAACATTTCCTTCATGTTTTAGTGTTGACCGAAAACCACCTCTTCATGGTGTTTTCTCTTGCTTTGTTCTAGCTTCATTTCAATCATTCAAGGGCTTGGTGGAGTCCTCTCTTGTTACTTATTCAAACTCTCTTCCAATACCAAGGTAAAACAACTATCTTAATGTTTTAAGACAATATATAACCTAGGGTTTACAAATGAGTTTAAGCATGAAGCTTGAATGCTCATTGTCTTGCTTCTATATTGATTAGAAACTTGACAAGCAAACCAAAGTCTTGCCGGTTTAATCAAGGAAGAGCAAGGAGAAATTAAGTGAGATGGTTGTGAAGGAAAAGAGGTAAATGTGCTAACCTAATGTAGCTTGTGATGCCTTAGGAAAAATGAGCTTATGTTGCTTAATAAAACTACCTAAAGAGCCAATGGTGAATGAGTTAGTAAAACCTCATAAAGAGATTATTAAGGGCATATTGTATGTTGAGTGTATTTGCAGGTCAAAGGCAAATATAATGTGGAGATTCAGTGTTTAAGATTTATGCAATTTAAGGGCCTAAGAGCCATGTTATTTAAGGGCCTAAGTGCCAAGCAATTTAAATTATGCACTATATTATGATGTAGTGAATATTTGAAGAAGTTTTGTGTGTGAGAATATTCTTGATGGATTTAGGTGTTCTTGAATGTTTAATGGTGAAAACTATGTGTTTTTTGCATAGCAATGTTCTAGGAGAACCCATGTCAAAATTTAGCTAATGTATAAGAAGTTTTAGGTGTTTAAAATGAGTTTTGGTGAGCTAGGAAGTGTTTAGAATGATTAAGTGTTTTACTATGGAAAGAAACATGCATTAAGGCGTTTTAGGATGCAAAAGGACATAGGCAATATCTTGGAGGTTTTAGAAATCAAATGAGTGTGTTGGGAATACATCAAGTCATGGTGAGTTATGTTAGGAATTGTAAATGTATGTGGATGACACATACTTATAGTTTTTGATGTGTGACAAATATGCAGTGCCGGTCTTGTACTCAGCATATGATTTATCTTGGTAAAATTCATCTTGACTACAACAGAAAGCGAAGCTGCTCACGTGCCTTTTTATGCTGCGATAGGTTGTTAAGATTCCTTCAGATATATCTCCCTTTATTCTCGGTACTATTGGAGAGGAGATATATCTTCCTGAGTTCTCGTTATTGTTGGGAAGTTTGTTTACTTATTTGATTATTCTTTTTGTATATATACACGACATAGATATAGTTTAGGGTTGCGCTTTTGGGTATCAAGAACAGATCGACACCCTTTTACGGCGAGACCCATTGAGTGTTATGAGAGTGATTCTTTATTCGTGAATTGAGGTGAGTGACTATCATTCGAAGAGTGATAGATTAGTGAGTGATTATTCAAGGTGTTGAACAGATCAAGTGAGGAGTTTTTCACGCTATTAATATATTTTCTTCTATATCGAGATTGCACTCTTTATATTAGTTAACACCAAGAACTCGGTTCAAGATTGAGTAAACCGGACGTCTCGTTACGAACTGTCAACTGGTATCAGAGCAGGTTTACCTTTGCTCGAAGCTAACGCTTCAAGGTAGATCGTGAAGATGAGTTCGTACAATGTCAAGGCTCCCAAGTTAACCAGGCTAAACTACTCCAAATGGTGCGAGCAGATGGAAGCTCAACTAATGTCCGTTGACTACAAAGTTTGGAAGGTAGTTACTAAAGGCGATTTCAAACCCACCGTCACCGTAGAAGGGAATATTCAGGATAAGCCTGAAGAACAGTGGACAGAGGATGATGAGAAATTACTCAGCAAGAACAAACATGCTCTGCGGATTCTCGTATCGTCTCTCTCGGATGAAGATCAAGGAAGAGTTCTCGGTATTCAAACATCGAAAGGTGTGTGGGATTTTCTTAAGATAGCATATCAAGGTACTGAGTCTATTCGAAAAGCAAAAGAGAAACAGTATAAGAGAGAATTCAATAACTTTAAGATGGCTGAGGAGAAACGTTGGTTGCTGCGATTGAGAGATTCAATCAGATTTTAATCGAAATCAAGACAGTGGGTCCATCACTTACGAATGAACAGACTAATGAGAGATTTTTGGAATCGCTTACTAAAGACTGGTTGAATTACACCTCTATGCTGGAAAAGATGGACAAAGTATCGACGGTGTCTTTCGAAGAATTGTGTTCTGATTTAATCGTCCATGAAAGTAAGATGAAAGAACAGTCATTGGATGGTATACTTGAAAGAAAAGATCTTGCTTTGAAGGCAAAAAGGGTGGTGGAAAATACTGATTGGGAGTTAGATGATGAGTTCGACATAGAGATAAATTTACTGGCTCAAGGTTTGAAGAGAATTATGAGCAGAAAAAAGGGTGGATTTCAGGGTTCAAGCAGCAACCGGCGTGACTCAGATATAAGTAAGGTGGAGTGTTTCCGGTGTCACAAGTTAGGTCATATGATAAAGGATTGTCCTTTGTCATCCAAACCCCCGCAGTATAGAAATCGAGATCCCCGTATGGCTGCTGCAGTATGGGGTGAAGAAGAAGAAGAGTCTGAACCGGCTGAAAAGGTGGAGGCACATTATTGTATGACGGCTATCCATCGGTCTCACTTGATGAACTAGCATACGATGAATCGATGTGTCTGGTTGCGAAAGACAAGGAGCATCACTCTCTCGTGGGAGAGCAGGTAAGTTTTCTCAACTTCAATAATGTAGGTAGGGAATCTCCGAAAGATCAGATTTTTGATGCTTTGACGGTCGCTTTATTAGAAATTGAGGCTTTAAAAGGAAAGCTTGACGATGGTAGTAGTAGAGAAATTCAAATAAAGCAACTAGAGCAGGAGATAAATGAGTTGAAAAGAAAAAATAAGGAGTTAACAGAAAAGCTGGTAGAAAGTTCATCCAAGGTGTTACAATCTACGTTTACGTCGTCAGTTAAAAGTAAGTTGAGTTCAATACCGGAATGGGCAGAAAAGGAAATTCAATTACTTAAGGCAGATAATGAATGGATTCGTCAGGATAATGCTGATCTCCAGAAACAATGTGATACTCTGGATAGAAGACTGAACATCATCAATCTAGAAAATCCATCGTGGCATACAGGGAAAATCAAACTTAATGAAATTGTTAGGAAACCAAATAAAAATCGAGGTGAACTAGGGTTCTGTGGAGTTGAAGCTGATCTAAGACCGAAGAAGAATATACACAAATTAAAACTATTCCTGTAAAGAGAAATTTTTCGTCTGGTTCAACAGTGATAGAATGTTGTTATTGTCATATTCTTGGACATCATATCAATTCATGTTTTAAGTTGCAGCGAAAAATGCTAGAGATTCTGCTACTCATTCTATTAAATATGCTAGTATGTATTCTCGTCGACCCAAACAGTAATGGGTTCCCTACGTTATTGATTCCTTTCTCTATGGCCAGGATTATGCTGACGGAGCCAACATTTGGCTTATGGATAGCGGATGTTCTCGGCATATGACTGGAGACCATACACTGTTTCGGGAACTTGAAGGTTTACATGGAGGATTTGTGACTTTTGGAAATAATGGGAAGGGACAGATCATTGCTATAGGCACAGTAGGTCACCAAGGGAGTGTTGAAGATGTGCTTGGTGGATGGATTAGAGCACAATCTACTGAGTGTGTCACAAGTGTGTGATAAGGGTCCTTCCTCTATTACCTTTGAGTCTTATGGTTTCATTGTCACAATTTGACGACAAGCGCACCTCTTCTGCAAGGATATCGCAGGGGTAATCTGTATCTAGTGGATGTTGATGATCAAAGATTGGATGCTACCTGTCTCACTGCTTCCACAGAAAATGCTAACTTATGACATCAGCGTCTTGGTCATGCCCACATACACCTGCTTAATAAATTGCAAACTCAACACCTCGCTGAAGGATTACCATCGTCGGTTCTTCAGGAAGACTTTCCTTGCAGTGCATGCCAGCTAAATAAGCAGACTCGCTCAGCACATATTCCTAAGTTTGTGGTTTCTACCTCCACCGTGCTGGAATTGGTACATATGGATTTGGTAGGACCTATGCGCACCATGACCAGGGCTGGAAAGAAATATATTTTTGTTTTGGTTGATGATTATTCTCGCTTCACTTGGATTTACCTACTACATGCTAAAGCCGATACTTTCAATCTGTTTAAAGGGTTTTGTGTTCAGATACAACGCCAATTGGGGTTTCCTCTGCGTACCATTCGATCAGACAATGGTACAGAATTTGTCAATCAGTAGTTTCGACAGTTTTGTACTGATCAAGGTACCACCCATACTTTTTCAGCAGTGCGCACACCTCAGCAGAATGGTGTTGTGGAACGAAAGAATCGTACATTAGTTGAGATGGCACGCACAATGCTTAATGCTAGTGGATTAGCACCTAGTTTATGCGAGAGGCTGTTAACACGGCGTGTTATATTCTCAACAGGGCTCTTATCAGACCCATACTCAATCAAACTCCATATCAGCTGGTAAAGGGACGACCTCCGTCAATTGGATATTTTAAGGTATTTGGTGTAGGTGTTTCATTTTGCACAATGGTAAACTTAACACTGGGAAGCTTGATACCAGAGGAGATGAAGGAGTATTTTTGGGATATTCTACTACTAGTAAGGCTTATCGGGTATTCAACAAACGCACTCTTGTCGTGGAAGAATCGTCATATGTACGATTTGATGAAAAGAATTTTGGTTCCCGAAATCCACAAAATATTAGGTCAGAATTAGGTGTCGATGATTCTGATGATTCAGACTCGGGTTCTCCATCTCCTTTTGTTCAAATTTCTCCTATCACATCACATACAGATTCGCATTCAGTTCCTTCTACTTTGTTACAACCGTCTTCTGATAATCCGAATAGCTCATCTATGCAGGTTGAAACCTCTGGAACGGACAATTCTGTATCAGAATCAAATAGAGACCCAAGCTCATCATCTGATGATACCTCAGTGCCCCCTAACATTCCTTCTCGTCGGGCTCCAGGTGTTACGCTGGATAATCTTATTTCAGACTTGAACTCAGGACGTGTGACTCGTAACTCACTTCGGAATTTTTGTGCTCATGAAGGCTTCCTGTCAAGTATTGAACCCCGTAATATCAAAGAAGCCCTTACTGATTCTGATTGGATGCGGGCTATGCAGGACGAACTCAATGAGTTCAAACGGAATGATGTCTGGACCTTAGTTCCTCGACCAAGTCATAAGGAGGTTATCGGTACGCGCTGGGTTTATCGCAACAAACTTGATGCTGATGGTCATGTTGCTCGTAACAAGGCCCGCTTAGTAGTTCAGGGGTACAATCAACAAGAGGGGATAGACTATGACGAAACTTATGCACCTGTTGCCTGTCTAGAAGTTATTCGTATGTTGATCGCCTTTGCAGCACATAGGGCATTTCCCTTATACCAGATGGATGTTAAGTGTGCGTTTCTGAATGGTTATATTGATAAAGAGGTTTATGTAGCTCAACCCCCTAGATTTATTGATCAGTCCAGACCTGATGATGTTTTTCTACTCAAGAAATCTGTTTATGGGTTGAAGTAGGCACCGAGGGTCTGGTATGCTCGTCTTACTTCTTATCTGCTTCAGCAAGGATTTACTAGAGGTCAAGTGGATAGTACGTTGTTCATCAAATTCCAGGACTCTGATATATTGTTGATTCAAATCTACGTTGATGACATTGTGTTTGGATCATCTTGTCCTGGATTGTCTAAATCGTTTGAAACTGTGATGACTAACGAATTTTCAATGAGCAGCATGGGAGAACTCACGTTTTTCTTAGGTTTACAAATTCGTCAGACTACCACTCACACATTTGTTTGGCAAGGGAAATACACTACTGAGTTACTGTCCAAGTTTGGGTTTGACTCTGCAAAATCCCTGGCAACCCCAATGTCTAGTATTGTTAAACTTGGTTCAGAAACTCATGCTGAATCCACTGATCCGACCGAATATAGGGCTATGATTGGCTCTTTAATGTACCTCACTGCAAGCAGACCAGATATTCTCTACAGTGTCTGCTATTGTGCCCGGTTTCAGGCCGATCCACGAGTTCCTCATCTTCAAGCAGTGAAACGAATTTTTCGTTACTTGCGTGGCACTCCTAACCTGGGTTTGGCTTATCATGTAGGACCTTCTTTACACTCCAGGCATACACTGATGCAGATTTTGGAGGATCTCTTACTGATCGCAAGAGTACATCAGGATGTGCCCAGCTCCTTAGTACTAGTCTGGTATCTTGGTTCTCTAAGAAACAATCCTCTGTGGCCTTGTCCACCACTGAAGCTGAGTACATTGCTGCTGCTGCATGTTGTGCACAAGTTCTCTGGCTACCATATCAACTTGAAGACTATGGCATGCCCCAATCACCAGTTCCTATCTACTGCGACAATCAATCTACTATTGCTTTGTCAAAGAATCCCGTTCAACACTCTCGTACAAAACATATTGAGATACGTCACCATTTTCTTCGTGATCAAGTCGAGAAAGGGACAGTAGAATTGCTCCATTGTTCTACTGAGCAGCAATTGGCGGATATCTTTACCAAACCGCTTCCTCGGGAGATCTTCAATCGTCTGAGTCTAGCACTGGGCATGGTTAACATTGAATAAGGTCATTACTTTTATTTTCTGTGTTTTCCCTTTTGTGTACAAACATGGTACTAGGTATGAGTGGAGTTTACATTTACATCTATGTGAGGATTCCGTTGACTGCTGTGGAACACGTTATAGATGATCTGGATCAATGTTATAGTAGGAATTTTTTCATGTTACTGGTTTACCATTCTTCTGTTTGTCATTTATAGTTTCCCATCCTTCATAAAAAAATCCCAATATGCCACAAATACTTCTTCACGTTCTTCTCAAACGTCGTCCACTCTGCATACCCATTTACCCACGTTTTTGTCAGCTTTACTTGCTTGTCAGTCTTAAGCCCAAATCTTCCGCAGCGTCTTCTTTTTTTTTTCAAAATCCCTGATCTTTACTGCTTGCTCGCGTCTTCTTGCTCCTTTACCTTCGCCATGGAAATCGTTCTGTATGACCCTGCCTTTGCCTACCATCAGCTTCTTTCCCTCTCAGTTCCACATTTTCTTGATTCGTCCATTCCGAGCATCTTCGTTTCTATCGACTCTAGTTGCTCCCATGCAGCCAGAATTTCATGTCCCACTTGCTGTTGAGTACCCTCCACTCCTTTTACCTATGCCGCATTCTACACCAGATTTTTCACCCAAGAAGTGTGCTGATGATTTTCCTTCTTGCAATGTCCCATTTGACGATTCCCCTGTCTCTGATCCTATGCCCACATCTCCACCATTATCTCCGCAAAACCCTTCCCCTCCCCGCCGAAACCCTAGATCCCAGACCCGTCCTTCTCGGGCAGCTGTTCTTCGACGTCGCCAAACTCTTCGGCCGCGTCGTCCTCACCCTCCTCCGCCCCCATCTACCCAGTCGCACCCTGATGTTCTTTCGGATGATGACGTGCCACTGTCAGTCTTGCGCCAACGCAAGCGTTCCGCTACACACACTCACGTTGCGTCTTCTTCCAAGCGTCCTCGCCGTGCGACTCCGGCGCCCAGCTCTTCCGCTACTGTGTCTGTTGCTTCCTCAGGTTCTTCATCGACGAATTCTGCCTGGTCTGGTCACTCTTTTCCCTGTTTTCCCTCATTTAAGTCTGAAATTCATAATGCACACATTGTTGTGGGAAAACGTGTGGATTGTGCTTGGCTCTGTAAGAACAAGTTGTCCAACATTGCTAGTTGCCTTTCAGCTCAAGGCTGGTCGTCTGTGTTTACTTTGGGTACGAAAATCTACTGGGAGTCGGTTAAGGAATTTTACAAGAACTTGCAGTTTGTGGATGAATATTTGATTCGGTCTAAGGTTAAAGGGGTGGATATTGAGTTAACTCCTGATTTGATCGGCATGATTCTGGATGTTCCCTTTGAGGGTATTAAGACTTTTTCCCGTGAGGTTAATACTTTTGCTCCCTCTCAAAAGGATGAGGATCTTTTTGGTTTCTTTGGGATTGAACCTGAGACCTGGAAGATTCGGTCTGTTCCTCAAAGGCAGCTTGATGTACTTGGACGATTACTCCATATCATTGTTTATCAAGGCGTAGCTCCCAGGAATGACCAACGTGGGACGGTTACATTCCTGGACATATGTTTGATGTGGTGTCTTATACAGAAATGTCCTATAAGCTTGCCTCACTTCATGCTATTTCATATCCATCATGCTATCACTGAGTGTACCTCCTCTTTGCCTTATGCTGCCTGGCTGACGACGATCTTTGAGTACTTCTCTGTTGATCTTTCTACTGACTCTGCCAAAGTTCTGGATCATAATCATGAACTTTCTCAGACTACCCTATCCAAGATGGGTCTTGCCCTGGCTGGGAATATATGGATTGTTAAACAGCCGCCTAGAGCTGTTTCAGAGAATCATGGCAGTGTTTCGCACCAGTTGGAAGAACTTCTGTCTCTGGTCAAGGATGTGAATGCACGTTTGGCACATCTTGAAGCTCATCTGGGGGTGCGACGATAATTGTTCCTCATGTTCCTTGCCCTGTTCTGTTGGTTTCCCTTAGCGATGTTGTTGTTCTCCAGACTTAAGCTGTTGGTGTAATCCTTTTGTTGGTGCCTCTATCAGACTATTTTTCTTTCTGTCCTTCGTTTGTTTCTGTGAGCTGTTTCTTGTTGTGTTGTTCCTGTTGTTTTTTCCATCTGACTCCTTCCTGCAATTAACATTGTATAAAATGCTATTCCGTGTTCCTCAGTATGTCTTTTTACATTTCGTGAGGTTATAGGCCCGTACCATTTTATTGATTGCGCAAAAGGGGGAAGCATGGTGAATATGAGTATTTTGGCTATTGATCTAGTTAGCTTTGTTTCAGGGGGAATCTTCCTTTCAGGGGGAATATGATACACGTGGTATCTCTTTTCACCATGACCAAGTTTGCACACATCAAAAAAGGGGAAACTGTAAATGTATGTGGGCGACACATACTTATAGTTTTTGATGTGTGACAAATATGCAGTGCCGGTCTTGTACTCAGCATATGATTTATCTTGGTAAAATTCATCTTGACTACAACAGAAAGCTGAGCTGCTCACGTGCCTTTTTATGCTGCGATAGGTTGTTAAGATTCCTTCAGATATATCTCCCTTTATTCTCGGTACTATTGGAGAGGAGATATATCTTCCTGAGTTCTCGTTATTGTTGGGAAGTTTGTTTACTTATTTGATTATTCTTTTTGTATATATACACGACATAGATATAGTTTAGGGTTGCGCTTTTGGGTATCAAGAACAGATCGACACCCTTTTACGGCGAGACCCATTGAGTGTTATGAGAGTGATTCTTTATTCGTGAATTGAGGTGAGTGACTATCATTCGAAGAGTGATAGATTAGTGAGTGATTGTTCAAGGTGTTGAACAGATCAGGTGAGGAGTTTTTCACGCTATTAATATATATTAGTGGCTGAGTTTTCTTCTATATCGAGATTGCACTCTTTATATTAGTTAACACCAAGAACTCGGTTCAAGACTGAGTAAACCAGACGTCTCGTTACGAACTGTCAGGAATTATACAAACTTTGGTGCACTAGGAGAAAATAATGTCTTGTAAGTAGAGTTGTAAACTTGAGGGAAATTCAAGGAGTTTTGCCTAGTGAGAAAAGATGCTTGGGAGATGATGTTGTAGTGGTGAGAAAGCATTTGGGAATAGTGGTAGTTATAGGTATAAAACACCACATGGAAATCTAGTGGAAAACATTACAAGTGTTAACCATTTTACAAGAATTTGTGCAATGCTTGAGGAGGGTTTTAGTGAATGATCTAAGGAGTTTAATGGATGTCTTAAGGTGTGTTTGAAGTGCCAAATGAGTTTAGAACATACTAGAGTACATAAGGTGAAGTTTGGAGTTAAATGGGAATGTAGAAACAAAGGTCTGGAGCCGACCGACCTTAGGGACCGGACTTGTAAGGTCGGTCGAGCCCAGTTACCCTGCCAGAAACGGTCTCGGGAATGGACCGACCTTGGGGACCGGACTTGCAAGGTCAGTCGGGCTTGTATTTTTGGTACGGATTAAGTTTCTGGAATAGACCGACCTTGGGACCGGACTTGCAAGGTCGGTCAGGTCTGAATTTTTGTACGAGAATTGTTTCTGGAATGGACCGACCTTGTGGACCGAACTTGCAAGGTCGGTCGGAGTAGAATTTTCTGACGGTAATATGTTCTGGAATGGACCGACCATGGGACCGAGTTTGTAAGGTCGGTCGTAGTGTAAATTTTCAAACCCGGAAGTCACTGGAATGGACCGACCTTGTGTAAGGTCGGTCGGTAAGGTCGGTCGGACCAAAACTTGTAAAAAAAACAAACAAAGAGTGGCTTAAGTAGTTAACCCTAGGGGGTATAATGAAGGTAATCAAGGGTGATTTTAGGCATTAGAACATGTCATACAATCATGTAAATGCTTAGTAAACAGAAGTTAAATAAGTTAATTAACCAACATTATTAATTATGTTTAGGGACTACGCTTGGCGGGTCATGTTCACAACAAGGACCAAGGTATGGTTTTCTTGCAGTCTGTTCCTACCGGTTTACACCGGCCTGTGTGTTGTATGTTTTTATGTGTGTTTATGACCTTGTAAGATTAAGGCATGTAATGAGTTTGCAGTTGTTAAAACTAATGTATTGGTAAGATGTGTCTCATTTCCCTTGTGTGTGTGTGTCTAACTTGGCCTATACACTTGCTTGTGAATTCGTTATTTAAGTCTAATAATGGGACTCCTAACAAGTGCTAACCGGGGAAGTGAGGAGTCCGGTAGTTCCGGCCACGCGTGTGAGTATGGGAGTCGATGTCATAACCGGTTCGATTCTCTTTGTATGTTAAGGTTGTCTTCTCTTTTGGTTTTCAACCTTCCTTTAGCTTAACCAAGACTATTTACTGACTCACGTCGGGCCACAGGGGCATACTATGTTTGTTCGGTGTGTTTGGATCACTATATCCGGCGCACCTTTGAGTTAAGTTATCCGTTCAATCTAACAGGGCGGTAACGAGTTATGTAACGAGCTAAGCATGAGTTGGCAACAATCTCTAGGCTCTCCATGAGATCTAACTATGTTGGTTCGGTTTCTAAAAGAAATCGTTCTCGTGTGTAATGTGTGTTGTTGTTGCTATGCAATATTCTTGCTATGCTATTTATGTTGTTTGTTTAAAATCAATGTCATGTTATCATAACAAATAGTTGCGCGTATCCCGGTAGCCGATGGGCTGCACGTTAACCATACCAGCCAAGGGTTGCTGACCCCCTCGGGGCTCATATTTATTGCAGGATGAGGATCGAGAAGCAGAGTGGCTGTAGATCCTAGTTTGTAGGGATACTTTTGGATTATTTTTGGGATGTTGAGCCCAGGATGCGCCTGTGCTCCCGTGGCGTTATATTTTGAATACCGTCGTTATTACAGTGGCAGTTGTACACAGTGTCAGATTACAGTTTACATGTTACAGTGACGGTTTGTATTAAAATACTCGGTATGGTCAGTTATGTATATATATGGATGTTAGTACCTAACGCTCGGGAGTCTGATCATCAGACTGGTACGCTTGTATTTATTCTGCCTTGTTAACCATGTGGGTGGTTAACGGCGTTGTAGCACCGAACCGTTTAGTTATTGTTATTTGTTTATTTCCGCTGCGATTTCGGTTAATTGTTAGTTACGTAGTAGGGGTGTTACATGCAGTGTCGCTGCATTGACCATAAGGGTACAAATGACATTCTGTGGTAAGAATGGAAAGAGAGCTGAAGCCAACCGCAAAGCAATAAGGTGTTACCCACCGGCTGGCTCATTCACTGATGACTTCGGTGTCCTCCCAAAGTTTTCATGGAGACAGTGGTTGAGGAGCTTGGGATGGTGGGATGGCGACGTGTATGGCTCGGTCCGATAGTGTTGTTTTCCAACTCATGCCGCTGGCGTTGGTGAAGTGGTTCGCCTGGGATGTTACTACGTGGAAGCGGGATACCTTGCTCTACAGCTTCACCATCACTGATTGGTTCAAAACTTACCCACTACCGTATTACAAGAAAGGTTCATTTAGAACTCAATATCGCTCTTATGTTGAACTTTCAGCCACTTATCATAAAAATACATTACCATCACCAATTCATCCAGCACCAACTTATAGAGGATGTGAAACAATTTTATTATAGTTGGCAGTGGGAGGTAACAAGCTCACTGATCGGTTCTTGCTCGCTTGATGTGAGCTTCAACCTCATCTCCAAGTCGCTTTAATTCCCTTTGGTCTAGCTGTGACTCTTCGTTCCATTAGTTGTGTTGGGTGCAAATCGGCTGACAGGTACTACGATCTCAAAGCACACTCATGGCTGGATTCTCTGCTACGGAACTAGTCCCTCGGTGGTGACGTCCAAGTAGACCTGGAAAATGGGTTCAGTCCGTCAATCCGACCCAATGTCAACCCGTATATAGCAGGTTGGGTTGAGTTTTCCAACCCGGTTAATAAATGGGTTGGGTTAAGATTGATGAATTTATAAATGGGTAGGGTTAGGGTTGAGGTGTCCAATCAGCCAACCCGTATATCTATTTCTTTTCAATTATATCTATACATTTTTTTGTAAATGTTGTAATCTTCTACATTATTAATGAGTCATATACAATAATAATTTTTAAAAATATATAATTCATTCACTTTTAATACTATTACATAAATATACAATTCAATTATCATTGGTTTTAATTATCAATTAAGTTCAAATTTAATTTTATTATGTATTAAGCTTGATGTATGATCTTTAGTATAATCTTTCCTGTTTAAACACATGATCTCATTTATCTTTATAATATAGTTAATTATGTATTAACATATAACTCGTTTTTATGTCAATAAAAGATTATTTATTTATGTTAAAAGTTTAATGGGTTATCCTCGGGTAAATCTGCTGGTTGATGGGTTGGGTTAGGGTTGAAATTTTGAATCCGTTTAACTAAATGGATTAGGTTAGAATTAACACTTTTCTAAATGGGTTGGGCTTGGATGAAGGCTAACCCGACCTGCCAACCCATTTTGCCAGGTCTACGTCCAAGCATCGTTGCATTGTCCTGTCCCACGTAAAGATGACAAAGGGAGATGGGTACCCGTTTCACCCGGCCACTCGACCTGCTAAAACGGGTGAAAACCCACAAAAACAGGTGATGGGTGAAACGGGTGCGGATGACGGGTCGGGTCGGGTGAACATTTTCCACCCGTTCACCCGACCCGACACCCACATGTATTTGTTATTGAACAAATATGGGTATATTTTTAGTAGTTTGTCCCCATTCTTTTACAAAGATGATTTTGTAGTTGATGTCAGTTGTCAGGTGAAGGTAGAAAAAGTAGAGAGAAAAAATATATTAGAAAAAATGTAAAAGGTTGATATGACAATTGATATTTGTGACGTATAGAGAGAAAACGTGAGTTGGTCAAATAAACTCGTTTTCATAAGCTTACAAAAGAATGAGGCCCACTTTGAGTATGTTGTTGACATTTATTGATGTAGTTTGTATTATTGAACAAATATAAGTATATTTTTATTGAAAATTTGAGCTTATATAGGTGTTAAAGGGTAAATTGTTGGAAATGAAAAAAACGGGGGACGGGTTCACCAATTTCACCCTCGGGTGATAGGTAAAACGGGTGACGGGTGATAAATTTACGGGTAACGGGTCAGGTCGGGTGATACTAGGGGTGAGCAAACGGTTAAAACGGATATCCGTTGACCGAATATTAAAAAAAAGTACGGTGTTCGGTTATTCCGGTTATAACCGAATTTAATACTAATATTCATTTTAACTGATAACCGTTTTAACCGATAACCGTTGTTTATCTTACACTAAGAACCGTTAACCACCCGATAACTAAAGTGTATGAAATAACCGAAATAACCGAACTTCTGAAAATAACCGAACTTGCCTAAAATAACCGAAAAAACCAAACTTTCTTAATTAACCGAAATAATAAAAACATAAACCTAATTGAGTGAATAATAAAATATTAGATAAAATTATTGGGTTTAAAAAAGAAAATTATAAAAATATTTTTTAAATGTTTGATTATTACGGATAAACAAAGTTTTGATTTCAATATCTGTTAACCGAACTGTACTTTATTACGGATAACCGTTTTAACCGAAATAACCGAACTTTTGTAAAACGGTTAAAAATACAATGATCGAATCTGAAAAAAAAAAGAACTGTTATTTTAGTAATCGTCCGTTTGCACACCCCTAGATGATACTAATGAAAAGCGGGTGACGGGTCAAACCCGACCCATAGACATCCCTAGACCCACGCTTTCTGTATGTTGTTGGGTCTTTGGGACAGGTGGAGCACTATAAAGGTAATTCGGAGTGTCATTCTTTTTTGAAGTCTAATCCTAATGGAATCTATATGAGTCGGGATGTCGATCAACAACTGTCTCGCTTTTGACGCTACTGTTTTGTCATTCAACACAACGCAGAACTCACTAAACGGCCAAAATAAATTTGACAAAATTGATCAAACGGTGTTTTGGTAGCGGCCAACTGGGGACCAGTTCCCGCATTACTCTCCTCTCCTTGCTGTTGGAAATCATTTTCTAATTAAATAATGACAGCCCATATGAACGCCACAGTAAATACCATTTTTTACTTGGAGGAGAAAAATGTCTCAGCTCTTTCGCTAAAGGTAGCTAGGTTTTCTGTTCTTGGTTGCAGTTGGATTTGCAAACTGCAAACTCAACGAACTGTGTGAAAAAAAAATACTTTAAAAAAGCAGAGTACATTTTCTTTCATTTAATGATTTCATGGACCATTGGTGTGCACTGTGCAGTCGACAACATATATGATTGATTTCAACAGAGGGAAGATGATGACAATGAGCTCTCTTTCCGTCTCCATCCCCATAGAACCGCAAGTAAATGACCCTGCTTGTGTATTAATTTATTAATTATTATAGTATTATTAATTAATAACGAGAGTCTTTTTCCTCCTCTTCCCTTTAATGGCGGTGTGGCTTGGCTTACTGGTGTTTTTCAACCCATGAATGAAATGAATTAAAGCTCGTAATAATTGACCAACGAAACTTGGGTCATGTTTTGCATTGATTATCATGATACGAAATTAAGCCTGCTTGCATTAAGTTCCAGGTCTTCATCCTTTTAAGAACTATGAATAGGGCACTGTATCTAGGGTTAATTATCAGAACACTGCAGTATTCATTGGTTCATTCATGTGTATTAAAGAATGGATTCATTAAAGTGTTCTTTAATCCACCCAAACACTCTCGTCGCCGTACAGCTCACAGGCAGCAGAAAAGGAGGAAAACAATGGCGTAAATGTTCTTTGATGGAGGTTGTCTTATCCGTATTTTCTTATTACATAGTAGTAGTAGTATATTAGTCGACTTCCAGAAATGCTATTCGAACATGAACAATAAATGTGGTTGATGAGCTCATTTATCTCACTGATTGTTGCTAATCAAACTGCGCAATTTTAAAGCAAAATATTAGACTAACGGACCCATGCAGAAGATATTTTCATAAAGAAATCAATTTCCTATTTGAAATAATACAAGTGATCATTACGGAGAAAATGAAAAAAAAAAAAACTTACAGCTGTAAATTAAGTGGATAAAAGTAGAAAGTACTTGCGAGTGTAAGCTAATTGGAGACTAAGTGGGTGTTTGTTTTGAGTATGAACTAAATGAAATCAGCAATGGGAATTGAGATGAATGAAAAAATTTGTTACTTTTTTAACTAGTGAAAATGAAATAAATAACTAATCTACGGTTGCAGGTCAATGATCAATAACTTCTGTTGATCAATCGCCATTGATTATCGGTCAAGATTCACTGGTCACTGATCAATGGTCATTAGTCATTGGTCAATAATCATATGTCGGCGGTCTAAATGTACTGGAAAAAAAATCTCATTCTCTAATAGCAAGTGAAGAATCAAGTTAGAGGGTTTTGACTAATCTTACTCTCTTTCTTTTTCCTTTTTATGAAAATAGGAAAAACTGGCAAAACACTCTGATTATCCCCAAACACACGCCCCTAAGACATTTAAGGACAGCTATTTGTTTAACACACGTAATATCTATGACCTGTTTCAACTATAAAGTTTTGTTTTTTTATTGAAATATTATGCAATAATCTATTATATATATAGTTTAAAACAGGATAGGAGTGGATCTAAGTAGACCCGTTAAATGGATATCTGTTCGGGTTTTGAGTCATATCTGTTCTGATCAATAATTTTAGATTGTTTTGAGTTTGATCATTCAAAATTTTTTTAGATAATTTGGGCATATAGCCATTATATTAAATGATCCAACCTGTTAAACAGGTGGACCGGTACAACGGTCTCATTAAAACCTCCACAAGCAAAACCCAGTAGGAAAAACCCTGAGGAGGAAAAAGAGTACCCACCATATCCAACTACAGTCATAAGCGTTCAACAAGAGAAAATCACACAACAACCTTAACAGTCCTGACTCTACAATATATAGATCCCAACACATAAAGCCATAGAAATCTAAACATAATTCTTCAAGGACACCAGTGGACTTCCTCAGCGTTCTAAAAGTCTTGCAATTCAGGGCCCTGAACGTGTGGTTGTGCACTAACCACATTCGCCTACTGAGGAAGATTATTCATTGCTATTTGCTCCACCACCTTCTGTAGAGCGCTAACCTTCGTAGACGTTTGAGCATTGCTCTCCAACAATTGCTCATGACTTTGCATCAATTTGTCGAATTTGGCGTCTCCCTCGCCCACTTGATATAGACCAGCGGTACTGCCCCTGGATCCACCTGTGGCCTAATCTCTAATCTCTTCGCAAAGAGATTCAATCCCACTAAGGAATTGATCTCCAGGCTTCTTCAGTATGTCTGCACTAAGGGAGGATAGGATCATTGTCTTGCATTGGTTGACCAATCCTTGGTAGAACAACTGAGATAGTTGTTCCTTGGTGAGGTCGTGGTGAGGACACGTATGCAGCAACCCCTTGAATATGTCCCAAGTTTCACAGATGTTCTCCGAGCCAGGTTGTCTAAAGTTGTATATCTCGGCGATCATCTCCAGGGTGCGACTTGGTGGCAGGAACTTGTCATAGAACTTGGTTGCCATGTCCTCCCATGTGGAAATAGTACTGGGGGTCAGACTATGGTACCACTTGCTGGCATTTCCCGTGAGACTATGGGGAAAGAGGGAAAGTCTGGCATATTGGAGGACGTTATTGGAGGAGGTTAGGCTATTTGTGTGTTGTAAGAATTTGGTAATGTGGAGCAAGGCGTCGTCCGGGTTCGACCCATCAAACATACCCAACTCTTTGACACATCGGATTTGATGATATGGCTTAAGTTTTTGCCATTCATCATATCATCTTGTGCAAGGAGAGGGAGGTCGATTGCTGGTTTTTGGCCTTGGTTGGAAGACCTATTAATGTTGCGGACGGTTGGGGTAGCCATTTGTGTAGGAAGTGCGCTTTGTAGGTTTCTTCGTTGTCTTAGGGCGTAAAAAAGGGTCCTCTCAATCTCCGAATCAGGGTTGGCTAAATCTTCAGGAAGACTGTTTGATCGGAGAAGCATTCACCTTTAATTAGCTTCAAGAGGAGCAAAAACAAAATATTAATTTAACAAAGTATTGTACAAAAGGCAATAAAATAGGAATGTTACGAAACTCAAGAAGAATAAATAATTTTGAACATGCTGGACATAGTGTCGGGCGCGGCGTATCCGGCAATGGACTTCCTCCATTAATGTCGGGTTGGTTTTACCTGGCGTCATGCCCGACTTGTTCAAACTCGAAAAGAAAATAAATAAACAAAATGAGAGAAGGGATGGATAAAACAATGGTGCAGTAGTAAAGACTATTTACATACGAATTTAATACTTTGAATAAAAAATAAAAAGAAATAAGTCGAGATTGAATGTGCCGGATTGTGTGCCGGGTGAATCTTGTCCGGCTTCGGACTTCCTCCAAGATGCCGGACATAGGATACCCGACATAGTGCACAACACGCTCAACCTAATGAAACCAATTAAATCAACGAATAAAAGAATTAGGGAATAAGGAATGTTGAATGTGCCGGGCACCGGACATCCGGCAGTGCACCCGGCATATTCAACCAAATAACAAAATAGACGAATTAAATCAAAGAATAAAAGAATAAAAATATGGCGTTTTACCGAATTTAGGACTTGGACTAATTCCAAGTAGGCCTGTCAAACGGGTTAACCGTTTAGGTTTTGGGTCATATCTTTTCGGGTCATTAAACTTTCGGGTCATTTCAGGTTTGGGTCATCCAGGTTCGGGTCATTTCGAGTTCGGGTTGTAATAGTGTCAGATAGAATCGGGTTTCGGTTATTTCGGGTTATAGTTAATATTTTTTGAAAAATTATAATATAATATATATCTAATTTCTATAAGAATATACAACTTATAGATTACAAAACTTTCAATACAATGCCTATTTGAAATTTCATTCGGATATACTAAGTTTAAATCAAGTTTTTTGTCATATTTATTTAGGTCATGCAGGTTTGGGACAACTTATGGTCACTATTATTTCATGTTATTCGAGTTTGGCTAATTTTTAATTACTATTAATTCGGGTCATTTCGGGTTTGAATCGGTTTTGGGTTATAAATTTTTCGGGTCATTTCGAGTTCGGGTCATTTAGGGTTTTACCCAATCGGGTTTCGGGTTTATTATGTTTAAACATGTTCGGGTTTCGGTCGGGTTTTGGGTTCGGATAAAACAGACGGGTTTTGGGTTGGGTCAAATTTTGATAGCTCTAATTCCAAGTCCTCGACAACGACGCCATTTTGCTAACAAGAAAATTGTAGGGGGAAAAGGATGTACAAAAGAATGAGAGAAATATAAAATAAACCCTACAACTCTATACAGGTAGCAAAAATTCCGGTCGGAGTACAATGTGAGTAGATTACTACCGAGAGTATCAAACCCAATGGACTTAATAGAAAATTAGTCTCAATCCTAGTAATAGCCTATTCTAAAGCAAAAGGGGAAATGTAAATAACAATTAAACTAAAAAGCCTAACTAATAAAGATTTGTCCTAGATTTGGGACTATAACAACCAAGTAACAATATGATCGCGCAATGAAACTTCAAGACTCGAATTCAACCAAAGAAATGAATGCGCCGGATGTCCTACTGGACTCCAGATGCATGGCACATCCAAAGACTTTGAATGTGCCGGACACAAAACATCCGGCAGTGCACCTGACACGTTCAAATTATGAATACCATTTTCCTGCTTCGGATCTGATAACAAGAAACTCACTACCCATTATCAAATCGAGCATATATCATGCCACGAAATGAACAAGATAGTGGGGGAAGATGGGTTAATTCTCAATCTTTTATGTTAACTCTAAATCATAGATGAAAACATTAAAGACCATTAAGACTTCTCAACCAATTATACTCTTGGGTTTTTCTTCCTCAAGTAGAATTTGCAAAAAGAGAACAAAGTGGCCAACACCATTCTCTTGCAAGAAGAACAAAGGCTTAATGAACGCTTGGAAATTATATTAAATGTTCATAGTGTTTACAAAAAAGAAACTCATCCCTAACCAAGAACAAGCAAGGAGATCTACATCACCATCCACACAACCACAAGAAGAGAATACAAGAGGAGAAGGAAATGGTCATAGCCTTAACCCGACAAGATCTTCTTCTTCTTCGCGTGGATGGATCTGTAGAAACTTCCTTGGACACCAACAATGGAGTGGATGCGGAAATGGAGTTGTGAATGGAGTGTATAAGGGTGTTGAAGTGTATCAATAAGTGCAGCCCTTCGGCCTATTTATAGGAAACAAAATCTCCATGTGCCGGGTGGCATGCCGGGTGAAAGTCATCCGGCACCACGTGTTAAATATGCGTAACCGTTAATAGTCCAAACTGCCAGGCAAAACGTTGCATGTGCCGGATAGGGAATGTTCGGCACCGTACCCGGCATCAGTTGGATCCGTCAACTGTAAATAGCTGCCACTGTTTGGTCAACCGTGGCGACTTTTCACACATGTTGGATGGGAAGTACCCGACAACAGACCCGACGAAGCTCCTTTTCTGCTCCGTGCTTGTGCCGTGCAGAAGACATCCGGCTTCATGTCCGGCATTACTTGAATTTTTGCCTAGGGATTCGTTCCTTGCATAAAAAGCTTATAAAACATAAGTTTGTACAAATAAAACACCTTAATACATAATATAACATAAATACTATCTATTTAATCTTATTTAGACTAATATACTCCTAAATCTAGTACACAAAATATGATAAGTCTGCGGCTTATCACCAGTAGTTATTGTGCAACAAGGTCGTATCTACAGGGACTTCGTAACTATCTAATCAATTATAAGTTTAGTGTTTGTGCAAGAATATAAACAAAAGTGCATAAATGTGAATTGGGGGTTTTTTGGGTTTTGGTTTGGATAGTCAAAGAAATTAAGAAAAACGATAAAAGTAATCTAACTAATCTAGGATAGGTGTACTCCGGGAGTGAGAGAATCACCCAAATACTCCCAAACATGACTTAATCTTAAATTCACTCTAGTTGTCTAATAGAACTAAGATAATGACCCTCTAAACCCATGATGAGGCAAAACTTACTTAGTTAATTTAAACCTTTACCAATTAGGTTAACCTCACTAAGTAGCATTAAACGCAAGTTCCAAACATAGCAACGGAATTCACCAACTAATTAAAGAGGGCAAATACTGGGGTTTCTCTCTCTCTTGGTCTCAATCCCTAATTTCAAACCAAATGTCATTAGAAATTACCACAAATGCATAAAGATGGCCAATCTTAGAACATTCAATAACTTCAAGAGAGAAAACAACTAAATTAAGTGAAATAGGTACTGCATGCCAAATTTGGGGATTTAAGGTCAAATCCTCATCCTAGAGTACAAATGAGCCTACTCAAGCATTGGAGCTATAAAGGAGAGAAAGGAGAAAGAGATAGCTATTAATGGAGGTGGTTGAGCTCTTGAATGAGGTGAGATACTCCCCTCTTCTCTTCTCTTCTCTTCTCTTCTCTTCTTTCTCTATTCTATTCTACTTCTATTCTCTTCTATTCTCTTCTCTTCTCTTCTCTTCTCTTCTCTTCTCTTCTCTTCTCTTATTTTGTCGTCTCTGTCTGAGAAAATGGCAGCTCGAGCGTCATTGAGAAGAATGAGATTTTTAATCTCAAAATTTGTGGTTTATCAAATTTGCCCCTACCTCTGTATGTGTGGTCTGGGTTTGTAAACCCGGACACAAACTCAGACGGTCAGACCATGTCAAGAAAAGGACAGAGAGTTAGCGAAAGGTTTGGTTCGGGTTTGTAAACCCGGACACAAACCAGGACCATGTTGAAATCACCCCAGAGAGTGCACTAAAGGGTTGGTCCAGGTTTGTAAACCCATACACAAACCCGGACCATGGTGGAAATAAGGAAAAAGGTGTAGCGAGGGGTTGGTTCGGGTTTGTAAACCCGGACACAAACCCTTACACAGCTCCAAATGCTCCAGAATGCAGTTTTTACTCCCCTTTTGGTCATGTCTTGGTCTTGAATCCCATGGCACGCATCTCAAAGTCTCGTATGGCATCCAAAAAGCTCCATTTCATCATTCCATTGTGCTCCAATGAGCTTTTACCTAAATTATATCCAAAAGTGTGTAAGTTCTCTAATACTTACCAACTGCTCAATAAAGAGGTGAAATAGGTTATAACTCAAGTAAAATGCAAGTGAATATAAGCCTAATAAATACATATTTTCACCACTTATCACAAACCCACGGGATGCCCGAGTTTTATCGCTAAAAGATGACAAGTGTTCATAAAGCACCTAGTGTTCAAAGCCCTTGGATTTCACCTAATACGTCATCCGGACGGCTAGGAAACCACATTTCCAGAAGGAAAAATATCCCTAACAAAAGGCCCATAGATTGGTCCGAAGCGTATTTCCTAAAAAACCTAAGGAAGAAACCATTTTTTCTCTCATTTGCTACAATGAGCTTGAACACCTCTAAACTAGGACACAAAAGACCAGCTTTCTTTCCTGTACAAGAAATTGACTCGAACACCTCTGAGTCGGGATACAAAGAAAACAACTTTCTTTCCCGTACAATAAATAGGCTCGAAGGCCTCTAAATCGGGACTTAAAAAACCGTTTTTTTCCCGTACAAGACACTGGCTCAAATTCCTTGTGAAAGAAAACAAGTAATGAAAGTTGGGTCCAATGAAACCAGCTACCTTCCTTGCATGTGAATTTGGCCCAACACACCAATGACAAAAAAGGGCGCGCAAGAAGACACATGCCCTCCCCCTTCACAGCAAGCTGGCCTGTCGCAAAGAAGTATCTTATATATAAGCAGAATGCGAAGCAAATTATAGGAAACTGTAACCAACTTTTCATCCATTCGTATCAAATTTTTACATCTGGCATCTGCAATTGAAAACCATACAGGGGCCGAGAAATTTACAAAATATTTACATGAAAAGAGGGGAAAATAAAACTTTATAAAAAGGCAAGAAAAGAAAAGTCCCTTGTCGCACCCTCCCGGTCATGCTTCACCATTTACTGATAGACATATCTACTAGCCGAAATTGTGTTGGCCACCTATTGAAGCATGTGAATGATTGTGGTAAACTATTTCATGTTCTTCAAATGTTTCGAAGATGTGTTAAGGTTGAGATAGTCAAGTTGGCGAGCTATTCTTCGCCTGTGACAAAAGTTACAGATTCGATATCTCCGCCTAGGACTAATCTGAAAATGAGAAACCAAACGACTGAAACGTTTTTGTGTGTGTGGGGGGGGGGGGGGGGGGTGTTTACGGTATGCTTAGCAACTTAGAACGGTTTTGTTACCCTAGAAACATCTAGTTTATTAAAATGTCTTTTTCTTGCCTTACTACCACTTGTGCTACTCTTTTTCATATATTTTTTTTACATTTTTTGTAGTCTCTTGTAGATTATTATATTAGAATCTTTTGAAACAGCTCATAACTTGTTTTAATCATTGTGCTTTACATTTAATTTTAAATTTATGCAATAATTTATACTTATTTTCACTTTTTTAAAAAAGAGAAACGGACCCGTACTGATGTCAACCCTGGTATAAGTGACAAGCTCATACATTTATGAAAGTGAATAAAAAAGGAGTCAAACTCTTTTGTTCTTATTGACCTCTTACCCCTTGTAAGAAATCAACACAACCATGGGAAAAGTGAACTAAATATAACTACAGATCTTACTATCACTACTACCTTCTTTTAAATTCCTGAGTTTACTAATCATAAAAATCGTCTTATATGCTTATCAGCTATAAAAAGTGGTGTGTACACTGTACAATGCGTGAGCTTCATCACAAATGGGACAAATAACTCTCGATCGTCCTGAATCCAGACCCATAATAATGACGAAATTGGTGAAAACAAAAGAAAGGTTGTTACTTCACATGGAATCGGAGGCGGATCATTATGATGGAGTGGAGTGGGCTCGGGGTCGATCGGGATCTTTTTTTAAAAAGAAACCTAGCTACTTTATTAATTGCACATTTAAACAGTAACTACACAACTTTTATTCAGTGTCTCTTGTTCACATCGATCGTTTTCCTCTTCCCCTCTGTTATACCTTAGTTTTATTTATGTGTATTTATATGTCTTCTAGTTTCTGCTCGTTTCTTTGATTTAGATGCAGCATGTACTGTACAGTTGGGGTCTTTACTGCAAGCTTTTAACACCCTGACTCGTTCGTTAAACTGAAAACCGGCCAGTTTTGAATGATTGAATGTGGCCGATGATGAGGAAAGAAGGAGGTCCCAACATGCAATCCGCCACAATTGCTGGCCAACTATTCAAGGTAATGTCGGAGCCAGATGATTACTACGTCCATCCCAGCCAACAAAGACAAGGTGGTGGGACGGATGTAGTAGAAACAAGCTGATGGGTTATGGGACTGATGGGCATGGCTGCCGGATATTTTTAATTTGTATTCATATATGAATGATGCATAAAATCGTGTGGTTAATGTAGCATTAAGTAGAACTTAAGGTGTTTTATAAGAAAATAAATTACTTAGATTTGGTGGTGTTAATTAGATATCTTTGGGAGTTATTAGGAAGTCAACGAGTTATGTAAAAAGAATTGTCAACCCGGGCATGTATGGAAGGAGTACATGAAACCTAGGCTCTGTTCGGCATGGCTGTTTTGGCAGTATAAATGCGGCATATTTGGCAGCAGGAATGCGCTGGCATAAATGCAGCATATTTGCTGGCAGGAATGTGCTGGCATAAATGCAGCTGTTTTGAAAACTGCTGTTTGGCAGTGCAGCATATATGCAGCATGTTTGGTTAAGTTAATTATATGTAGTGCGTTTACCGTTTTCGTATTACAATTATAATTTATTATATTACACTACGTAAATTTATTTTGTTAGTAAAAATAAAAAAAATCACAAACAATAAAATTTTTATTTCTATTATTTAAGCAAAACTTATAACTCCTAAACAATATATTTTTATTATCTAAATTTTATAATTCTTACAAATATAAAAGCGTAAAAAAAGAGAAAAAGCGTTTCAAATTTTCTGATAATGTTATGTGAATTTATTTAGTGAAATTATAACTTTTAATAATATATAATATTTTTGTAACTTTGTATGTTAATAAATTTATATGCATTCATATTTCTATATACGATTTTAATATTTTAATTTATATATCAACAAGTGTGTATATTTATTCGTTTTTTTAATTTTATTAATCTATGTGGTATTACAAATAATATATTATAGATTTGTATTATAAATGTGATTTTTTGTAAATTTGGCTAAAAATGTAGTACTATTTTTTATAAATTATTTAAAGCATTATGTAATTTGTAATAAATAAAGTAACTTGTAAAAAAATTCTTTTTTTTAAATCAATAGTCACAGTAATTGCATTATTAGGTGAGTAAAGAAACGGAAGTGAAAGCACGAAAACGAAAAAGTATCATTTGCTGCGGGCATTTATGCTGACATTTATGCTGTCATTTATGCTGACATTTATGCTGTTTTAGACGAACAACAAAAACAAATAAAGGAGTCCAAAACAGCATATGTTGTACATTTATGCTGTCAAAAAATGCACATAAAGTGCAACCCGAACGCATCCCTAAGCTAGGCGGCGTGCATTGGCCCAACTTCGGGATTTGCTGCGAGCACAATCATAATTTTTTTTTTGAAATTTCATGAAATGTGATTATATTTTTGGCTAATTTATGACATGTCACAAAAAACAAATCACAAAATGTCACTATATCACTGCTGTTACCAATAAAAAAACAAAATGTCACTATATTCTTATAAAAGTATATAAAATGTCACTATGTCTTTGAGCAGAAGTGAAAAAGATAAAAATACTCCTATTAATAAACAAAGTACTTTTAAAATTCACAATATGCTATTAAGTGTTAAAAAATTCACTAAAATTAAAAAATATAAAAATATAGATAAATATAAAAAATACTTAA
This sequence comes from Limonium bicolor, assembly GCA_023374045.1. Lineage (NCBI taxonomy): Eukaryota > Viridiplantae > Streptophyta > Magnoliopsida > Caryophyllales > Plumbaginaceae > Limonium > Limonium bicolor. Next base: position 418,600,243 of record CM041776.1, on the reverse strand, counting down.
AAATTATAAAAATAAATAAAACATTAGTTAAACGTCATAAAACATTGAAAAAAAGTAAATATTTCTTAGATTTTTTCAAAATTATTTAGTACCATAAAAAAGAATATAGAGTTTCAAACACATAATTTATGCTAATTTTTATACAAATTTAGACCAATACAGTACCATAAATTATACCAATTATCATAATTTTTACCATACATTGTTTAATTATTTTTTATACCAATTAAAGATATTTATCCAAAATAAATTATTTTAAATATTTAATTAATATTTAAAAGTTTTTTAATTTATATTCTATTTTACAGATGACTTTATGACATAATATAATTTTATTTGAATAAATAATTTAAATTGATAAAAAATCAGATAATTTAAATGTATGGTACAAATTCTGGTTGTTAATTGGTACAAGTTATGATTAGTACTATTCTAAATTTTTAACATAATTTATACCAATTTTCTACAAGTTAAGCACCATAACTAATACCAATTAATTACCATAAATTGTACCATACATTTCCAAATTATCTTTTTTTATCAATTTGAATTATTCATTCAAAATTATATATATTATGTAATAAATTGATCATTTAAAAATAATAAATTTTAAAAAATTAATTAAAATAAAAAGATTTCTGAATAAATAATTTAAATTGCTATAAAAAAATGTATGGTAATTAATTGGTATAAATTATGCTACTATATTGGTCTAAATTTGTAGAAAATTTAATATAAATTATGTGTTTAATCCTCTTCATTCTTTTTTATGGTACTAAATAATTTTGAAAAAAATATAAAAACTATTTACTGTTTTTCAATGTTTTATGATACTAAATAATTTTTAAAAAAATCTAAAAAATATTTACTTTTTTTCAATGTTTTATGATATTTAATATTTTTTTTTATTTTTATAATATTTTAAATATTTTATATAGTTATCTATATTTTTATAATATTTTAATTTTTTTTGAATTTTAGTTAATTTTTAACACTTAGAGGCATATTGTGAACGTATTTTGTTAACTAGTAGGAGTATTTTCTCTTTTTTGCTCCTGTTCAATGCCATAGTGTCATTTCATGGACTTTTGCAAAATTATAGTGACATTTTGTGACTTTCTTTTTTTAGTGACATTTCATGAATTAGGCAAAAATAGAGTGGCATTTCATGAAATTTCTCTTTTTTGATTTTTTTTGGGAAAATTCATGAGATACCCCTGTTTTCTTTCGTAATTCACAATATACCCCTGTGGTTTTAGTAATTCAACTTTAAACATGCTTAAATGTTGTCCAAAATTGATGAAACTTTACATGGACGATGCTAAATTGTTATATTTTGGTCTAATATCAAATTTGAAGTTTGTTAAGCTCACATGTGACCTGTGGGACCCAATGAACAGTCACATATTCATTGGGTCCCACAGGTCACAGGTGAGCTTAAAAATCTTCAAATTTGATATTGGACCGAAATATATCACTTTAGTATCGTCCATGTAAAGTTTCATCAATTTTAGACAACATTTAAGCATGTTTAAAGTTGAATTACGAAAATCACAGGGGTATATTGTGAATTACGAAAGAAAACAGGGGTATATCGTGAATTTTCTCTTTTTTTTGAGCACAATCATAATTGGCAATCAATCGAGGTTTAAAGTGTGTTTTACCTAATTAGGCACAGGTACTACTTTGAAGTAAGGTGGGTTTTACCTAATGGCACACCCGATTGTTACAACACCAGGGATAGTTTAGTGTGTATTATCTTATTTCGAGTGCTTTTTCAATCTCAACACTATTCAAGAGATACGTTTGATGTGCAAAGTCATTAGTAAGTTAACTTCTACTCAAGGTATTAATTAGTGCCAAGTCCAAGTCCCGTGCGTTGATTGGTAGTAAGGTGACATCCAAAAATCACTGGTCTAGGGTCAAACCCACTATTATAATATAGGAAGTTTCATTTATAACCTTAGTTATCAAAACACATGAATTAATAGGTTATGAAACAAAATCTATATATCTATATAAGAATTTCATTTCCATTGGTTTTAGCATCCAACTATATATCATGTCTCCTTATCAAAAAAAAAAAAAAACTATATATCATGTCTTTGGAAAACACATCAGTACGTAGTACTGTTATATCGGATGGATATATCATATCCCGTTCCGATTGCACACTGAATGCAATTGCATACTCTATATATAGCATGATGCAGTTTGATTTCATATTATGCAACTTGGTTCTGAAATCTGACCAATGTACTTATATATAAAAGCCTCACTATTTCACGGTGATCGTAAAATCGCAATCAAAACGGGGACAAATCACTATAGTTCTCAGCAAAGTAACTGGGTTTGGCTATGAGTTCAAGTACAAGTTGCACTGACGTACACAAGTACAGACTTAGATGCACCCAACTCAATCGATCATTAGCATGCTTTGTAGCTAGTGATTACACGTACGAATAGTTCAATGTTTCTAGCACGTCCTTCAAGGTCAACGTCAATATCATACTGTACGGATGCTAGCTCTAGAAGCTGGTTTAAGTTTTAAAGCAACGGGCAGACAGGCAGGCATATATCCCGCCTGAATTGGTAGAGCTAAATATACACACACATGCATGTGTACAATATGTACACACACAATATACATTACCCGTTTTGACCAAAATATATAGTATAAGTTAGTGATAAGAAGATATGAATGATTCAGAGTTTCACTTAAACAAACGACTTGTTCAGTTACTTGTCGGTTCATTATTTAACCGGCAATGTCATCGATAAGTTTGCTTCAAATGCTCTCTTTTGTTTTGTTTCGGTAAAAGTAAAACCCCTCCTTTGTTTCCGATAAACGTACATACGTATATATAGAAGACAACTTTATGTATGGATATATATGTGCTACAGTTTACATTACAAGCAGATAATATATATGGAGGATAGGCAATTATATTGGCAGATTGGTACTATATATTGTAAGATCATGTGCTACTGTCCAGTTCCAAATGTAGTTAATACAGTTTGAGTTTGGTATCAATATTGAGGAAATATGGACTCACAAATACGTACGACATTTTTTGCTCCATCTCTTATCACCCACCCACCCGGCCGCGGCCGGGGTGGATTCACCTCTAGATTTTAATAGATATTGTATTACAACGATGCAAGCCTTGGATTAAAACTACTTAATTTGTTAAATTGACTCCGTATAATTACTGAATCCAGAATCAATGCAATCAATGTATGTTTATCAATAGATTTTTGTTAAAATGACTCCGTATAATTACTGAATTTAACTTCATCCGTTCTAATGCACTTATTACCACAACAATAAGAGGCGGAGCTTGAATAAAAATAGACAGGGGCGAGGCGGTTAGAAATCATTAATAGTAATTTATATGTGTACTTGTAGTAGTAGAGTAATTACTAGTTAGTGAGTAGTGGGCGTACATTGAGATGAGGGCCACCATATTAATATCAGATCAGTCACATGTGGAATAAAGTAACCCCTACCTCTCTATCAACTTCTATATCTCTTTCTGACGATTAATTAGACCCCATGCGACAATATGGTCCAACTCCAACCCAACTTCTTCTCTTTCAATTTCCTCTACACAATAAAAAAAAAATGAAAGAGATAACGTTGAATTAAACAGAACCAGCGAGCGCAATAAATATGACCACTGATCGATCAAACCTAGCTGGAATTAAGTGAGCTTTCAATTGTTTTTACATATTTTACGGCGTAACTAACGGAAATTCATTAAAGGCCTGTCCTATAGTTATAACCATCCTGAATGTCACTCGATCATTTCCTATTACATGCAATAGAACTATAACTTACTTTACGATCAAGATAATATATATTGACTACTTTAGTACTTTAATCGCAATTGCAATCTATTACGTTTTGGTACAAGTCTACCACCCGGGGAACCTATATATAGCTCTATAGGTAGCTTACTATACATCCCTAATATAAACTCATGACATGTCATAAGTTATGGTAGCTATATAGGTAACACATTTTAGCCTTTCTAGCCAAATCAATACTACTCTATGAAAAGAATTCAATATAACATTCAAAATGAAAAACCTACTACTATATAATATATGATTTAATTTCTTATAAGAATCAGTGTCCAGCCTAGTCGCTTTCCCATTCCCATTCAATGATTAATTCGAGTGCCTGACCTCTTCTACTTCTTACTATCAGTATTTACTTCGTATTTCTACTTTTTGTTGGCCGCAATCCTCGCTCGATCAGTCATATATACACAGTTGGCTATATACCCTAGCTTTCAGTTTTCCATGCATGCATAAGTGGAACCGTATGTGTGGGTGTTAAAAATTGACATATTCATGTAAAGTTGGTTGGCCCGTTGCCAAATGTACGATACGTCAATGACTCACATTGGATCAGTTTGAAGTAAGCTGTTTTAGACTATCTCATGTCTACTAAAATAAATAAAATGGAGGAGAAAAAGCGAGATCAAACCTTAGACCACAAGCCGCTGACGGAGCCATTGTTCATAGACATTTACATATGCATACAATCGTAGTCAAAGAAAATGAAATGGTGGTGAAGGTTTGGGCCTTAGGTTCGGGCATTGTTCTATTTCAATTTTGCGATTCTCAGGGCATGCATGCAGTTGAAAAGCGTGGGACTTGGTCTTTTGTCGACGGTTATCTATTGACTTTGGTGGAGATTGGTCAATGTAAGACCCCAAAAGGAGAGCACTTTTATTGGGTTCTTTTTGGATTCGAGTCTATGATATACCCTTTCTAGCTCTTCTTCAACAAGGAGTTCGCAAGTCACAAGTGGTGTTTTTTTAGATTTTTTAGTTGAGGATGGTAGACGCGCGGGTGATCTCTTGCAAATCAAGGTTTTTGTCGATGTTTTGAAGCCTTTACTGAGGGATGTTACTATCTAGATCAGTTAGTGGGGTGAGCATGGTTCTCCGCATTACCTATGAGTGGTTACCAGCACTCTGCTTTCATTGTGGCATGCTGCTGCATGGGTTGCGTGAGTGTTCAAAGCGGGAGAAGGTCGGGAACAATGGGTTCCCATATGACCTGGTTGAGGGAAAGAAGTACGAGTGGAGGTCGTTTATGAGTTGAGAGCTCTTGGGTTGGACCAGATGATGTGGAGGTAAAGGGAGTGGTTGCAACGCTTTCGGGTGTGCTGGATTAAGTGCATGGGTCTTCCACGGAGACTTCATCAGCTGAACAACTGCATGTAAAGGTTAGTGTTCCTTCGCGTGTAGAGGGGAATAAGAAGCAGGATGTCCAGCCAAATGAATGTTCTAGTGATTGTGATGCAGATGGTAACCTGGTTATTCTCAGTGGCTTGGTTCACTGGAGACTTTGGTAAATGGTCACAAAAGGAAGATTGGTTTTGTTAAGGACAGTGGCACTTTAGAGGAGTTGCTTGAGTTATAACAGATGGAAGAGAATGGTAAGAAGGGAAGGGGCTGGTGGAGCTGGTTCTAAAGGGAAGGTGGATGACTCATCCTCGTCAAACCAAGAGGTGACCTTTGGAAATCAATTAAGCAAGTTCTAGAACAAAGCCCCAAATTATACTCACTATTCCTAGGAGCATAAATCAAGAGTTCTCTCTCAATTTGGTCACAAACCCTAACTCAAAACCAATTTGTAGTTAGGGTTCACCACAAATGCACTTAAGAGATCAATTTGAGAACATTGAATGATAATTAAGAGAGAAACAACTATATTAAAGCATAATCAAGATTCACAAGCACATTCTAGGGTTTGGGTTAAAAGACCCATCCCAAAGCACAATAGAGTACTACTCAAGCATAGAGGAAAGAAAAACTAGAAAAGAGTAAGAAGAAGCCATTGTTGGAGCTTGGAAGCTTTAGAGAAGGTGAGTTCTTCCTTCTTCTCTTCTTCCTCTTCTTTCTCCTCTTCTGTCTCCTTCTTCTCGTTCTTTCTCTTCTCTTGTGTGTGTGGAAGTGTAGAATGCAAAAAGTGAGCCAAACCCCTATGTTTTCCCGTCTTTAAAACGATTGTTCTAGGCAAATTTCCGTCGGATCCATAGGGGCGGTCCACACCAGAGGCGTTTCCAGTGTTTCGAAATCAACTGGACCGCCCCACAGGGGCGGTCCACACCAGAAGTGCTTATTCTACACCGAAATTGTCCCGTTTGACCCCTCGTCTTTGACACACTCCTCGGGGCATTAAAGCTCAGCTACAAAGTCTTGAGAGTCTCCTAAAAACCATTGCTCAAGTGAGCTTTTACCTAAATTTAAATTAAAACTGCATGAGTTCAACTGTATTAACGAAATGCTCTATCAAGTGGTGAAATAAGTCTATAGTTGCACAAAATAAAGGTAAATAAAGACCTTATAAATACAACATTTCACCACTTATCACCCAACCTGAATAAAATTGTATTGACCCATACCCGACTCAAAAAATTACAAATTTTTAACCCATACCCAACCCATATAAAATCATTGAACCAAAACCCAACCCGTTTAACCCGTTTAAATATAAATATTATTGTTTTCTATAGAATGATCAGTTGTCCCTAAAAGCGTGCACATAATGTGGTCATTCATTTCGAATCATTGTGTGTTGTTTTTCCAAATGTTAACAATATGATAAATGGGTCAATAATCTTATTCCATAGCCGTTATTTATGGATGAAATAGTATGAACGCTGGAGTTTGTGCAGCTAATGAATGACATAATATTTAGGTTTTTAGACAAAGAGTGAATGATGGATATAGATGTCCTATAGAATGTATTAGGATTTATAAAAAATTATTTGTGTGGACCTAAAGAAGTGATAGTATTTTTGTTTGCTATTATACTAATAGTTATAGAGTTAATATATATTTATTAATTTATTTATTTTTAATTAATTTAAGAAAATGGGTCAGGTTAAATTCAGGTTAGGACTTTTAATCCATACATAACCCATATTTTTAATACGTAACCCATACCCGACCCAAATATTAAATGGATCAATAATTTTAACACATACACATTATTTACGGAATGAGTTTGGATCGGATTTTCAGATTGGATAAAAATTGCCGCCCCTACTTCTGATACATAAAAGATAAGTGTTTGTGTCTATGTTCGATCATGCCACGTATGACAACTGTTACTATGTTTTTAAGAAAACAAGTTGGTATGAGTTGTTACGTTTTTACCTTTTTAACTTTTAGGTGCATGGAGGTACACATATTGATATATATATATGTATTTATTAGAGGGGTGTACCCCGTGCAATGCAGTACATGATGCTTGATTATCTGTACTTCAAAAGTATACGTACGCAAAAGATAAAAGGTTATGTTTGTGTCTATACTTGACAGAGTATTTATTATTGCTGTTACTATTAACTACTATATTATTATTGTGATGCCCTATTTTGGCATCAGGATTCATGTTCTCTCCGATGTTTAGTAGCTGTATTCCTTTTCTAATTGAGGTTAGTTATCTCAACGAAAAGAAAAAATTTAGGTTAGTTGGGCCGGCCCTAATAATTGTATGGACTAGAAAGCTAAAGCAAGAAGCCCATATGAGAATCTTTGTATAGACTGTCGAAACCGAAATGTTTCACCGCATGTCGCTTCAATGTCGCTTTAGTCGGTAGTACTTGTTGAACGCAACTTGGGTCAGTAGTACTCTTTGTATGGACTATCTATTCAGTATTAATGGGTGTTAAAAAATGTTCTGTGTTAATGGTAACATAGAGTGCAAAACAATATGAATAAATCTGGTAGGACATAGAAATATGATTAGGATGAAGATTGGGCTGTAAAGTATGAACTAGCCTTAGCAAAGTGAAAAAAAGCCACATAATCGGGCCGGCCCATCAAAATAAAATTACTAGAATACAATCATGCCTCGGGACGCACTGAGTAATTTCTTTCATGATGCAGCGTCGAAATCTTGTATTGGCTGATTTAATATATGTAACTGGATCAGCACAAAATTTGTTGGTGGTTCAAACTGCATGCATATTCTCATCATGTGAGTTTTCTCCAAGTTGTCATGAAGCAGAGAGGCCCACCAACAATGCATGATGCATGCATGGTCTCCTGTAATTTGCATTCTTTAATGCGTGCATTATATAATATACGCTGCTGGGTCCCCACGAAATGGCAACTTCGTACGGAAATTAATTAACATGGAGTATCAATTTTTCGGACAAGATATATATGTATGTCAGTATGTGGCGGTTGTTTATCAAGTATGAGGGTCTCAAAAACCACCACGATCGACATGGGAATTGGCTATTATGTCTTATATTAACGGCATGGCATGGCATGACATGTCATGACATGGCATTCGCAGTATAAGCAGTGTGCGGTCCTGGTTGAGATATAAATAACAATAAATTTCTCTTATTTTTTGATACACGTATGCCGCCGTGTGATACTACTAACTTATGGTAAAAGTCAGGCTGGATCGTCACGTGCAACAGTCGAGCATCATCATCAGCATTCATTTCGCACCCCTAATTTCTTGGCTACAACACATGTAGCTATAGATAGTTAGTTACATGTACATTCAGTCATTTAAAATTGTACAGTTGATCATTTAAAACTGTACTGGTGTATATACATATATACATAGAATTGTGATATTTCTGAATTTGTACTAAATATACATACTAACTTTATAAACTCTACAATAAACTTATAAAACATGTACCTTTACACTATACAAACTGTACCATGAAAAATGTAGCCAAAGATAGCTACACATGGTTGTAGCTAAGACTCATTGTTTCACACCACCCAAATTGCATGGACAAAACAAAATCATCACGTGTGTTAAAATTGGTATTATTACTGTTAAAACTTCATCACCGTACATTTGCGTCATCTTTTTCAAGTTATATTAACATCAAATTTATTAATTAACTTGATGTTTTAATTATCTGTTTGTAAGTTTCGTGTTCTGGAAGTAATTAAACCGGCAAAAAAGAAAGATACCTTGATCCATATATGTGCTTGTTTCCTTTCCATCTCCTTCTTTATATAATTTGGCGCCCTAAAGACAAATAGATGTACACTCTTTTGATCATACTGGAGCTACTTTTATTTAACAAATTTTATGCCCACTCTGATTAATTTAATCACTAGTTTTATTACCTTTACTTTTTTTTTGAAGTAATTTATTACCTTTACTTTCCCCCTGCTGGCATTAGTTTTTACTAAAATCAACTACATAAGGAGCTCATTTGGGGAACAGTTTCTAGTCATAGACAACTTCTCAATTTCTAAAACTAGTAGGTTTCCACCAAACACTCAAAACCAGCAGCTAACAGCTTCTGTAAAATTATCAGTAGATAGCTTTTCAATTTTCAGCAACAGGACCTAATAACTGCCTCTATTTTTTAAAATCATCAACCGACGTTCTACCAAACACTAAAATCAACAGTTAACAACTTCTGTAAAACCATCAACAAACAACTTTTCAATTTCCAGCAGGACCCAACAGCAGCCCCGAACAGCCGTCTCAAACAAACCAAGATGTATTTATCGATCTAATGTCATGGCTGCTGTTGCTTATGAAGGAATCAACATAACAACTTGCTCTATGATAAAAACAAAAACTAGGTCTACAGTCTACTACTCTAAGCTTACCAGACACGTATTATTATGGATGTCAATTAATCTACCAACCTTAAATAACAGCTATATGAGTAGCTATCTAATTAATTAGCTGTATACTATACGTAATATGCAATCATTTTGAGTAGCAAAGGACGCAGGAATAATTAAGACATAGTATTATACATAGAGATGTGGGGTCATGAACATGTGATGATTGTAATTGTTACCAAAAACCTATAAGTAGTGCCGCCAACATGCGCGCGTACGGCGTACCCACAGATTTGGGAGTGACTGTAGTCATAGGACCATTTTGAAGACCTGTGCTGGGTGAAATTAATTAATATACACACAGCAGCAAACATCTTTGAATTTGTTCTAGGATCGAGCATATGCATAACATAATGAGTTGATCGATTTCAATGATTTTGGTTCCAACATCATTCTGAGCGATATTTGCACCCAGCAGAATATTAGACATATTCAAGATTGTTACATCTACTTCTTATTGTGTACAGATTAAATTTAAAAATGGCAAAACGGACTTTGCCCATCCCGCTCCTCCCATTTCTCATTCTAAATAATAATGAGTGGAGTCAAAATAAAATGTCCACAAAATACGCAGTTTGTCTCATGCAAATCTTCACGGTAAGATGCATGTGCCACTCACTCCACACTTCTCTTTCATCCAGCTTTGATTCTTTTTGGACTTTTGTAGCCTCTTTTCTGGCTTCTAATTTGGCAAGATTATACAACCCACGTCAGATATCAATAGAAAAGTAAGATAGGGACAAGATTACCCCAGCTAGATCGGCGAAAGAAGGAATCTAAAACCCGCTAACGTTGAAATATATTACTCCCTCCGTCCTGAATTGACCGTCCTGTTTGTTTTATGACATGTTTTTTCACTTCAATATTAAGTATATAAGATTAAATAATTTTATAAAACTAAATTTTGTAACATATAGTTTATCAGGTAAGGAATCATATGCAAAACTTAAATTTTCAAAATTAATTTATCTTATATGTTAAAAGTTGAAGTCAAACGACATGTCCAAATAGTAAACAAGACGATCAATATTCAGGACGGAGGGAGTAACACACACTGCTACGTACTACCAGTACCCAGGGCCGTCTGGGAGGGTGGCGCATTCCGCTCGACGGAACAGGGCCCCCAAAATGATGGGGCCCCAAATTTTTTCCATTAAGTATAATAGTAATTAAATAAATATAGTAAATTGAAATGTTTATGATTAAGATATTCACAAATTATCAAAATATTTATTTTGACTTATTTATTTATGGAATAAAGTGACATAATTTAATGTAGTAATTTTTATATATATACATAATTTAATTTTATAAAAGGTTTCTTTAAATTTAAGCACAGGGCCCCCAAAATCGTTAAGACGGCCCTGCCAGTACCACTGTACCAGTAGTGATTTCCTCGTCGATCTTCTCTGTTCATGAGTCGAAAACTATAGTAACACAGCGCCAGAAGAGGAATAGACTATATACTAACAATATTAATAGTTTTCTTAGTTCTTTTTCTTTTGAGAAGAAAGAAAAAAGATGGAAATGACTGATACCAGGAAAAGCAAAAAAGAAGCATAGATAACGGAACATAATTGAAGCGGGAAGGTGAAAAGAGAAGAAAAGGGGAAACCCAGGACCATAGGCCGCGGACTACAAGTTTCCTGGGCCCCACCCACGAAAACGCACGCTTTATCAAGTAATAGCATACATTATTTATTGGGCCGAACTTCTTATATCGGGATCCGTGACCGATCTTTCAGTCCAGCAAGAGTGCTCGTACTCGTGCGAAATAAAATATCCCTACTAAATTATTTGTACTTATCAAATTTTTTATTTTTAAAAATTCATATTTAGAGAAACATCGATGATGAGTAATTATATAAGGAACATAAAATGACACTACTTACCTAAGAAAAACAAATCTTCCACTATACCTCATCCGCGTGGGCCATCCCCACCTCATCTTCTTAATGATGTGATCTTTTCACTCCCCTCTATATCTCACCCTCTTAACCGTTGGATCGAAAGCGATATCGGAGCAGCACCGAAGGCACTCTCTCTCTTCCTGGAGACTGTCAGAACCCGCTGTCTTACTCGCTCACTCACTCACTCATTCATTCACAATTACCTCAGCTCGTCCTCACCTCACCATTACCTCCCTACCCTATCTGTCCCCCCTCTGCAAACGCAAACTTCGATATCTTGGCGCGATCCCAGAAATGGCGGGTGCCTGCCTGGTGAAAAGGTGAAGAACCATGAGGTAAATAAAAAACGTAGTTCGAAGAAGCAATTTTAACGTTTCTTGTATGAAATCTCTTCTGATGAATGATGATGCTTGAATGAAAGAGATATTGAATTCTCTTTGAATAAAAATAAATATTCGAGTTACATATAATATTCCTTGCTTTTGCTTTGGATTTACGTTCTTCTCTGTTCATGATGATGTTTCGCGGGAAAGCCACTACACCGTTTTCCATAATCTAATTGCATCTCCCATTTTCTGCGTTTGCTTTGCGTTTCGACTTTAATTGCTGTGGGCTGAAGCTCGCATTTCGTCTTCGTTGTCCGATTATTTATTAACGGTGAAATGAAACGGTGAGGTATTTATTTCTTGTTTTTTCGCCTTCTCATTTCTATCCAACTTCCTGATTGAGAGTGGCTGTTACTTTTTTCTTCACTTTGCCGTGTGTTTCTTTTGGCAATGAGAGCCGAATTCGCCGCGCGAGTTCTTCTTCGTGTAGATCTGTATTTTTTCTCATATGAACTCCTTGTTGAGAAACTGTGATTCTGGAGGGTAGGAAGGGGCCTTTGCTAAGGTAGCGGTGGAACGAAGGGGGTTTCTTCTCTTTACGTGTCTTCGCCAAATTCTGTTGTTATCTTGGAAGCTTCGCTGCTACATGAGGCGTTACTGATTTAACTGGTATCGGTTCTCTGAATTGCTTATGATTTGTGTTAAGATATACGAGTAAACAACTACTCTTGTGGTTGTTTAACATGTTCTTTGCTATGTCGATAGAAAAGAACCAAATGTGAATTCATCAATCCCTAAATTGGCTGATCGCAAGCGTCCGAAACTCTCGCATTCTAATTATATTTCTTCTACACATTTCTATTTACGATTTGTGTCTTAAGATAACTTTTTCGTCAGTTTGCTTCCTGCTGTTGTAAAGTTATTATCAATTCCACTGTTTATTTTTGAAGGTATATTTAGTTGCCAAACTTTTACAACGTCTTAGGCTGTGCTAGAAACTGATCTTTTACTCTTCGTTCCTGCCTTTTTCAGAATGTGACTGAAGAAGGGACCTCGCAACTACCAACTGGACTCACCTTCTGAGACAACCAACGGTATGCCGTCCAAAACAGGGCAACTAAAACATGAGCTCTTGGTCTCTTCTGCGGATTTTGAAACAGGTTTGAAGCTCAAGAGGAATTCGAGGCACCGGTCTTCATCCAAGGCATCAAAAGACAAGCCTTTGGTTCCTCCACAAGCCAATCAAACTGCCCTAAAATTTCGAGACAGTAAGGATGAAAGCCAGTTTCACCCTCCACGAGTGCATCAAACAATGAATTTTGGAAAAGTCGCCATGATGAGGGGCAAATAGGAAAGACTCAACAAGATCAAACGGGTAGGAACGGTGTTTATATAGATGGAGAGCTCATCAGGCACATGTCAAGTTTGCCTGGGTATCTCCAACGTGGAGATAATCCCGCCCAGGACAAGGTTCTGAGTTTTGGAGTTCTTGATTGGGACCGTCTAGAGAAATGGAAGCACAAGCAAAATCGAATATCATCTCACAGTGGTGCTAGTACATCTGCATCATCTTTGTCAGTACCTCTGCCGTCTTCATTATGTGCTCGAACTAGTTCTGAGTGCACAAAAAAGGATCCATCTTCCGTTCCAAATAAGGTCAAAACCACCCAGGGTTTGAGCTCCTCTCGGAAGAAGCAGCCTGCTGATTCTGGTGATCCTGCATCTAGAACAGTTGAACCTTCACGTCGAGTTTCTTCTGCTCATAATGAAAAGGTGTTGAGCAGCACTCGTGAGTCCAGCAAGCATCAAAGAAGCTGTTTGGGTGAACAGCCACCATCACGATTTGTGAAAGATAAGCCCTCGAGTGGTGGAAGTGATTCAGATGTCAACAGTTCTAAGAAAAAAACAAATAGTAACTCTTATGTGATGCGTGAGAGCTTGCAGATGGAGAGTTCATCATCGTCATCAAAGATGGCCAGGAATGTGGCCCCTTTCTTAATGGAGGAGAAATCTGATGCTCTGTTTGATAAACCTGATGAGATAGCGAACGGTTTGAGAAGCCATGATCCTGTTCATGGGCATCATCACAGCAAACAAGAGAGCATTGTTCTTCTCTTACCCAAGGACTTTTCAAAGTCAGAATTCCTAGATGGTGGTTCCCAGAGGGCATCATCCGATGAGAATTCTGCGGAGCTCAACAGCTTCTCTGATGTTTTCAATCGAAGAGTTTCACTTTGAAGAACCCGTCCCTGATATTCTGCGATCTAGTTCTCCATCTTTCATGGCCAAGACTGAAACAGATCTGGATTCCAATCTTGATAACTTACTCCATGCCCAGAGAATGCCTTTCCTGTCAGACCAACCAAGTTTCTCTGATGATCCGTCTAAACATAATAGAGATTCTCCTCAAGATGAAGCTAAAGTCAAACATAATGATTCCGCTGAGTCCAGGGGTTCAACTGCTACACAAGAGACATTCCGCATAAAATCTTCTGAAACAAAATCATTAAACACCACCATGAATAATTCATCTGCTCCTCGCCAGTTCAGCTTTGACATGGGTAAGATCACAAGAAGCTTCAGCTTCAAGGAAAGCTCAGCAGCAGCTGATACTCGTCTGAGCTATACCTCCACCAAATCTGGTCCTGCTACAAAAGCTCCACCTGCTGATGCCCATCATAGTTCAACTGGTAATAGTAACAGTTGGGTTCCCAGTCGAGCTAGGAGCAGCCCCTTGAGAAGACTGCTAGACCCATTACTGAAACCCAGGGGGGCTAGCAGCAAGAATTCAGGCAAGGTTGAAGAGCTCAAGAATCTAAGTTTCAAAACAATTGTTACTGCTGGTGGAGAGGAGAAGAGTGAAAAGTCTGCATCATCATCCACGATGGTAAAAGCAGTTCTGTACCTTACAGTCAACAATGGGGTCCCTGTGTTCAAGTTCCTTGTGGAATCCAGAAATGAGATCCTTTCTTGCAGTGTGAAGAGACTGAACCCAATCAGAAGCGACGATCCAAGCTGGCTATACTCGTTCTCTTCAGTCAATAAAACTAAGAGGAAAAGTAGTAGTAGCTGGAAGTACCAGGGAAGTAAAGGGAGAGGAGGGTCAGAGCTGTCCTATACTGTGATTGGCCAATTGAAGGTCCATGAGCCACTTTTCCCTGCTACAGAGTGGGGAGACGGTGATATTAAAGAGAAGTTCACAGTGACCACTGAAGCAGTGCTGTATGGTGTTGATTTGAGCAAGGTTGATACAGCAGATACAGAATATATGACCAATAAGGAGCTTGGAGCTATTATTATCCAGAATTCTGCATGTATTTCTAAAGACGAGGGTAGAAGAACCGATGACTACGTAGCTGCAAGTGTTGCTGGCCACATAGTGGTAATACTTCCAGGTGGAGTTCATAGCTTACCAAATGAAGGAGGTCCTTCATCATTGATAAGCCGGTGGAGATCTGGAGGAGAATGTGATTGTGGAGGGTGGGATGTGGGTTGTAAACTGCAAATACTCTCAGACGACAATGCTCAGGAAGAAGACTCCAAGATATCAAGATATACAAGAGCCTATTACACTGATCGACATGATTGCTGCAGTCTCTTTCTCCAGGTATAATGCTCGTTTTGCTATTACATATTGTGTTTTGATCTGTTCCCTTCAGTCATTATTTTCGAACTTCTTCATTCTTTGCAGGGGGCTTCTTCCGGTAAACAAAATGATCAGCCTGTGTTCAGACTGACTGCAAACGGAGATGGGGCAGTTTATTCAATTGAATATCACGATGCCATCTCCACTTTGCAAGCTTTTGCAATTGCTGTAGCAGTTCTAGGTCGCAGGGATGAGCCCAGTGATGTGTTGAACCATACATATAGGCCTCACAATGAAATGCCTAAAGTTCATGTCAGGTCAAAGTCGGCTATATTTCTTGGGGAAGGTGCCGCAAAATTTGCTACAAATCCACCTCACTCTCCAGTTGGTAGGGCTTAAAAGTTGTCTTCCATCTCCGCCTCCTGCTCACACCCGCATGCATCCATCTCTAATGCTCTAGCTATCTTTAGCTGAAACCTGTTGCAGGCGAAAATCTCACAAAAGCAACTTCATGCGGTAAAGCACAAGCACTGTGTAGTTGGTGCTAATAATTACTACACTAGAGATATCTATGCATTAGTTGTGCTTTGAGGTGACTTTTTTCTTTGGGACCGGACGGGGATGGGCCGCTTTCTCTTCTCTTCTTTTTTTTTTTCATTTTCTTTGTTGGGCGTCTCTGCAAGACTCCCGTATTGCGTAGCGGTATAGGACATACTGGAGTACACTAAAATAAGGGTATATTTCAATTGTGCAGCATATTTGTAGTCATATTTTACTTTGTACATACTTTTCTATATCTGGAGAAAGTACTTTGACATTTTTCTGGTACTTTATTTCATGTCTCCGGTATTACCCCTCGTGGTGGTCCTTTATTAGGACCCTCTATTATTTTTTAGAACCACTAGGCTTCGGAAACTACTAAAATGACAGAGCAGATGCAGATTAACATCATCTTGGATGACAATATACAGAACGGGCATCCAACGAATCATTTGGGTGGACACCACCACCAGTCTCAAGAAGATTTGAACTGATCCTACTAGCTTTAGATAGATGTATAACAAGTGACTTGCTCATTAGTCTTCACACAAACACCAAGATATGGGATCCAAGACCCCAATGGCAAGCACGGTTCATTTTGAGAGGCCTCCGTAGGTTGGGACGGTAAGTAGAGAGCTTATTACGGATGTGACATCATTGAAGATGCAATCAGTTCAGCATGCGAGTAAAACACATCCAAATATGAAAATCGGAACAATCAGCACAGGAAATGAAAAAAAACTATGTTCATCCAATGAAACAATAATACGATACCATATCAAACGTAACATATTAGCATCCTAATCAAATTTAAGAGATGAACATATTAGCATCTTAATTAACAACCAAATGTCACTGCAGCTATCAAGTTCTGCATTCTCTCTTACTCTATTAGGTCCACCGGGGAAGCATGATGTATACAAATAAACCACTGCCCATTTACTTTCTCAAATACATTAGTCGCGAACTGTCTTCCCCAGCCGCTACCTTTCGTCTTCACCATCTCAACGCATGTAA
Organism: Limonium bicolor; assembly: GCA_023374045.1. Classification (NCBI taxonomy): domain Eukaryota; kingdom Viridiplantae; phylum Streptophyta; class Magnoliopsida; order Caryophyllales; family Plumbaginaceae; genus Limonium; species Limonium bicolor. Next base: position 418,583,217 of record CM041776.1, on the reverse strand, counting down.
CATAACCCATATCTCCTTTCACATAAACCTCAATATCTTTCAGCTGAATCTCCAACGGAAACTCATAGTTCATCCACACATACTCCCAACTTTTCATGACAAACTCATAACCTGAAATTCCACTAGTACCTGGGTGCACACAGCACACTTTCTCCCCACGAGCCCACAGGGTTTGCATTGATGCCAAATCTCCTTTCCTAAATGCATTGTAGAACTGAGAATTTGCAGAGAGGACTGAGGATATACCGTCTTTGTGGAGATGGCGAATTTGATCCCTGATTCTCGCAGCCTCCGAGTAGTTCTCTTCTGCAATGGCATTTTGCAGTTCTTTTTCTAGGATTTGCTCGTCAACCACTGTGCTGCTTTCCCTGCTCGGGGATAGCTCTGAGGACTCGTTGTTTGTGACATTACAGGGTTTCAAGGAGGGAAACCAGGATGGTCTTTTGGTATATGCTGCACTGGATATCAATTACATTAGATTGAGTGTAAAAGCAAATCCAGTGAACAACTGAGGCAGCTATTCAGAGGTATTATTATAAGTAACAATGTTTTTTTATGAGACCAGAGATTGCAGCTTGCAAAAATGAAATCAAGGCATTGGAGAACATTGGCTTCAAAAGGTGATGGGCCAAAAACCTTGACAATTATACAGTTCTACCACTACATGGCTTTAGCAAACGTATAACTGCAAAGAAAATTGAGTTCCTAGATTAAGTGATAACAGAAAATCAGCAGAAGTGTAAAGCAATTACACCGACATTATATTTTCATAGGCAACAAAACATATATATACACACAAAAATTCTATTCCTTCCAAAGATCTATCTATATCTACCAGTTCAAGCCTGGAGTGGGGCTAAGAATGTCCAACGGGGTGAATCAACTAAGCAGCTAACTAGACTTACGCATCTCCTAATTTGGACCTGAAACTCTGTATAAGCATAGACAAGCTCGTGTACAGTTACTAATAGGGTCAACTGAAAATTGACTTGTGATACAGTTACTCCACTTTATGACCAGCGTATAATTTCACCACTTTCAGTTTTAGGTCTAGTTTGTTATTATCGTTTGTTTAGCTCCTTTTTGCAGCTCTTTGAAGAAAGTAAAAGAAAAACTAGAGAGTAGGGAGAGCAGAGACCACAAAGCATTAATGGTGCAGACACAGCCACTAGTATGCATTTGAAACGCCACATTAGTAGTTGAGAGGTAGAATCTTTAGTTCAGTATATACTCTATTACTTTGAGAACTTGAAATGCACATTCCTATCATTTTTTACTCAAAGCTCATGGCTTGATATTCTAAGAGTAGCAGCTCTTTGTTTTCTCCTTCAATCCAACCAAAATTTCTTCAGAGGGGTTCATATCTAAATTTTACTGCTTCTATCTTGCCAGTCACACATTTATCAGCAAGTAGGATATGTTATATGAAACGGTTACATCAGAAACACAATATCACTTGTGATCAATGCAGATACAAGAGAGCCATTCAAAAGACCTTAAAAAATCAAAAAATTAAAGTGTAGAATACTATACGTACGCTTGGCTACTCCAATGAAGCTAACGGCTGAAGAATTTACGTTCGAGGACCCGAGGCACTTGATCGCAAGACAAGGATAGTAGCTAGGCTCCTTGCTGTAGAATTCACATCCCTGCAACGTATTTGCCCTCTTCTTCAGAAAGATGGACACAGAAAACAATAACGGTTGCCAATCAAAAGCAAATTTAGATAACAAGACCTCTATAAGAAAGAAACATATCATAGGAAGACGATGGAGTTGCATGTATCTCTGATTCAGAGTTTACAAGCAATCAACTATAGCCAACATCTTCAAGTTTCCAATTGTCTATTCAAATTTACGGCAAAAGTTTCAGTCCTCGTAAGCGCCCAGACTCCAAAAGTAATCGAATCACTATGTTCGCAATTCAGTAAAACGATCAAATCGGCCAGTGAGAAGTCACACAAAAGCTCGGAAATATAAGGGAACGGAGAGAAGCAACTCACATTGTTGCACGAACCGCTCAATCGATTAGCAGCAGAGGACTGACGAAATTTAGATGGGAGGCAGGGGTTCGACAGTGAAATTGGGGAAGCATGGGCGAAATCCATAGCGGTTGACACGAGCCGTATAAAGGAGAAGGAAGGAGGTAAAGCAAGATTTGCGGATGGATTAAACACAGATACACCAAAACAATCCTTCCAACACTTCAAACAAAGGGTGAAGTCTTTAGCTGGCCATCGGAAGCTGAATATCCTTCGGAGCACGGCTGTGTTTTGCGGCTTTTACCCCAGTTTAGTCGCATAATGGAGATGCTTCGATCCGCTTATACCGACACGGTAATCTGCCTTCTTCTTCAGATACGGTGGTAGCCCAAAACTTTGATGGCCCAAGCTGCTCAAATAACCATTATGTTCCGGCAGTGGGCCCAAATGGTCTCCAACCGGTTCTTCAATCTTCATTCAAGAGGAGAGGTCTTCGACTCCGTTTGAAATCGCAGGTTTTACTATGCTTAATTGCTTATAATCCCTCCTATTTTTTAATAAATGTTTTTTAAAGTTTTGAACACAAGAATTAAACAGAAAAAAGTAGATCATTTTATCATCACATTTGTATTGAAAATTGAAGTAAATGGAAAAATAGAGTTGTGAGTGAGAATTTTACAGGTAGAATTGAAAGCAAAGGACAAAAAAGTCAAAACATCTTATATTATGAAAATACTGTGAAAAGCTAGAAAACCATCTATTAAGAACAGTAGAGAGTATTATAATAGACTATAGAAAATTGTATTTATAATAAAGTCACCTTATGATTCTTTAATAGTGTAGTTAGTCAATTATTATGTGACATATGATTACGATAGGGTCTAATCTCTTACCTACTCCAAAAACAAATTGATATATTGACGAATGAATAAACGAGCATGTTTTTGTGATGTACTCATGTGCTTTATCAATGCATTATTAACACTTGCATGTTCATTTATCTACTTTAGCTAGTTTCCTCTATTTTTATATTTTATTAGTATTTTTACATATTAATTGTTTACACATGATGGAAAAACCAGCTAGGAGCATATTAGACAAAGAGAACAATGCGTGCGCGCGCAGACGGATCCTAAAAAAAGCTATAACGAAGAATCTGGGCTTCATACAAGGCAAGAGAGCCGGAAGCTGGGTCAGTCAGGAAGCTAGGACCCAGGAGTAGCTCGTTCGACCTTGTGTCCGGACATGTACTTCTAGACAGAGTGAAATACCCCTAAATTAATTTAAATTAATTTAGGGGATTTCTTTATTAAACCTTTAATAATACTATTAAGTATTAAATTATTATATGGAATTATGAATATTAAATTATTATATGGAATTATGAATATTAAATTATTATATGGGGTTGTGAGATTTATCTAGGGGTTTTCTCCTAATTATTATATATTATTGTATAGTATTATGAATTTAATAATAAGATTTATAAGTCAATAAATCTTGGGAAAATTATTAAACACTCCATATATATTATAAAGATTTTAGGAAGTGTTGGAACATTGTTTTGAAACATAAAAGTCAATATAAAATTCTAGAAACCTTAAAGCTTATTAAGCCTTGCTAGGGTTGACTTTTTGAGAATGGTCAAACCAGGCCATGAAACCTATACCAATAAATAGGTTATGGAAAACCATGAAGATCGATAAAAAGAACGTCAAAAACGGATCATCCTAGCCAAAGTTATGCTAGTTTGAAGTTTAGAGCCAAAATTTCATAAGTGCCACGTGTCAGCCTCTCGTGCGTCCCAACACTTAGCAGATTTTTACCTCCTTGATTTTCTCCAGCAAACAACCGTTTTGACCTAACTTGTGACGGCCATATCTCTCTCATTACTTCGAATTTTCCAGTGCCGTCTTCACCACTCTCTTCTCCTTAATTCCCTCTTTACATTCATAACTCATACAAGCCCTAACTCCATCCACATCAACGGGAAAGTCGTTCTCAAGTTGGCACCTTTCTCAGTCGTAACCCAATTCCATTCCAGTTATACTTCGATTTCAGGTAAGTTCGCTCCATAACTTCCTCGTCTTTCAACCAAATTTCGATTTCTTTAGCTCGGTGTAGATCTCTAATCCGTCTACAATTCTTATGTTTATATGGCCCAAGCCTGAATCATAACCGTTTGGAAGTTATAGTCGCTCAAAGTTTCGGATTTTCAGCACATAAATCATACCGAAACAGCGAGGTAAACTCGTAAACTTTCGGGTCAATTTTCTTTCTGTATAATGCGAGTTAGGATTAGTTCTAGTATCAATGTGTAGATCTAAGTTTCATCTATCTAATGAGCCCAAAACAAAGCCTAACTCGATCTGTGCAATAACTTATAGATCCTCGAAGTGTGCTTCACGAACTGGTCGGTAGTTCGAATTTTTCCAGAAACCCGATCTCGAAATCACTTCGATTCGAGCATTTCCGGTGAGTTCTCTTTCACAATTCCTCCGATTATGCTAACCGGTATTGCAATTCCGACCTAACCCATGTTTCAATTGTGTCAATTACGTACTATATTGAGAGAATTTGACGGATTTTGTGTTCGAACTCAACTCTGGAACCGATGAACCCTAACCTTTCGAAACAATTTCGAATCTTGACATATATTGCATTATAATTAGGGAAAACGGTACCAATAGAACCGAAATTGAATTTCGGATCCAATGAAAACAAAAATCAATCGATTTCGTTCTGTAGATTAGGAGATATAGGCAGATTAGTACTCGATATAGTTTGGATTCGGGGATGAACTGGGGATTCAGGGGCCGTCCGATCTCGTTTTAAGAGATTGGACGGCCAGGATTAAAACGTGTGATTTAGGTTGTTTTAAGTTTCTGTAAAATTCAGTAAATAACCCTAACTTGTTTAATTAATTTAAATATCTTCCCGAATGTATTTTGACTTGAAATTTTAACCATAGATTCCTTATTTTATGTAGTTTATTTTGATGTAAATTATTATGGATTTGGAGTTTTTAAACATAAGTTATGATTTTTACAAGTTACGGGTTTTCTGGAATTATTTGGCTAAATTAAAAAGATATTTTTATGAAACAAAAATTTTATAATATGTCTAAAATGTTTATAGTTACTGTATATTAAGTTTGGGAATTTTTGGGCAACGGGAAAGGTTTTAAAAATTGTGTTTGTGAGTTTTTCATAAGGATAACTTATAATATATAGTTTTTAATGTAATCAAAAATTAAAGTATAGTTGATTAATGAACTTTATAGGTTGGGGAAAATATAATAAGACTAATTAACATTTAATACAGTATGTTTATATATTTTGGGTATTAACTTTAAGTGAAGTAAAAATTGTTACATATATTTATATATATGTTTATATGAGAGAAATAAATAGAAACTTATATTAAATCAAGGAATTTAACTAAACTACATTTTATTATTAATAAATTAACTAATATTTTAACTAAAACTAAAGGAAATACTTTATTTTGTAAACCATAAATCAGTGTGGATATGTCTAAAAGATATTAAATATAATTAAATACAATAGAATTTCTTAAAGAATGTTCTGGATAAATCTTAATATATGTAGATATATTATATTTATATATATATAAATACAATAAAAATAGATAAAGGAAATAACATTCCTTGTGAGAAATATAATAGGAAGGATATATATATATACGATAAATAATAAATAAAAGAATAAAATACCTTATAGAAAATATAATATGAAGGAATTAATGAGTTAACTAAACCTACATAATAATACGATAATAGAATACTATATGAGGTGGTATTATTTTATGGTTTGAGAGTTTTTTATTTCTTGAATTTCTAGGATTTATATAAACCGTATTAAAACATGTATTATTTAGTCAATACCACAATGTAAATCTATAATTTGGTTAAGAAATTAATAAGTTGAAATTTAGGAATATTGTAATTGTCTACATAAAGGGTTACACAAATAGATCTTATATATAATTAATAATAAAATGAATGAAATACTTTTACATTTAAATGTTCTTATTATATAAACAATGGTAAAATAAATGAGTTACTTTTACATCTACATGTGAAGAGGATAAATAAGTCTGGATTTAATTATATCTTAATATTTATAGTATTGAGTAATAACTTAATATTTTAAGATAAATCATTAAAAGGATTATGATATAAAACTATATTAAACTATGATTAGGAGATTAATCTAAATAATAATCCTTAAGTTTCTTGGAATTAGTTCAGCCATATAAAATACATTCATTATCAATATTCAGGATGTGAGTTTATAAATAAGTGATGTACATAATAGTTAAAGATTTACAAAAAGGTTTGCAAATAGAAATTTGATACTTAAAATCATTGAACCTTTAATTAGATGAAACTGGGTTCCATAAGAGATTATATTGACTTACCTTTTGACACTGGGAAAATTAATGTGTCATTTGAATATAAGGTATGGGGGATTTCTCAGAATATGTTATCTTATTAAATAGTTAACAGTTTCACTTACGATCCATAATTTAATTCTTTGATAAATTCTGCCTTATGCTAAGATATAATGTCCATCCTAAATACAATAAAGGAAATTAATTATTAAGTTATACCTTTGAAACCTTTAGGTTTTGTAAACAATTTAAAACGTATTTAAGACTTAAGTTTAGTGGAGTTTAGTACAAAAGGTTTATACATAGCCTATGGAGGGAATGTGTGTAAAAGTAGAACATTTAGGAAATTAAATGTAAGTAAGGATACATAAGAGGATATCTTAAAACACCTTATTATATAGTTATGATAAAGTAAATAATATACAGTGTGGATACTAAATGTAAGAGTTTGATGGGTCTGAGTTAACTATAATATGGTTATTTCAAGATGAAAAGTAATTTAACAACTTATGACAAGGTTAATAGATGGTTGTAATTAAAGGCCATTCTGAACTAAAGATAAGATAATTGAGTTTAGTAGCTCAAATAAGTTATACTAAAATGCATCTACAACACTACGATTTCAGTATACGGGATGTAGATCTTAATTAAGTTAAGGGGGAAAACTTAGTTATAATGGATTATCTAGTAGATATTGATAATGATACATAGTCAATAAATTGTGAAATAATAGTATAGTATTCTAAGATAAACCCATCATTGGTCATAACACGATGTATGTCCTAAAGTAAGAATAAAAGTATTGAGCTTAAGAATTGTTATTGAAATTCTAAGATTGATTGAATAACATATAATGCACTTATGTTATAAAGGTCTTTAATGTGAGAATTATGGTTATGTATGGGTAAAGTGGATAAGGGAGGAACAATTAGCAAGTGTTAATAAAATACGTTCCTTGGTCTTACAACCTTGAGTTATACAACATTCTAGGACAAGTCAAAGGTTATTCATAGCATTTAAGTGAGGGCTTAAAAGACAATTGAGACTTTGAAATAAGAGTAAGGAGTTTATTTAAGTGTAGCATAGGTTACAAGTGTTTGATGATAGACTACTTTTAATATTCTTCAGAGTAATGTTGATTGTTTGCGCAAGTTGATTAGAACTGCTACAACGTTACCCAGGTACGATTTCTCGTACTCAGATACTTTTGGTGACAAATTTTATGGAATGTTTTGTACGATTTCTCGTACTCAGCTTGTTGTGTTTTGGACTCTATGGAATGTTTTGTACGATTTCTCGTACTCCGATATTTTTGATGATTGACTTGTGGAATGTTTTGGAAACGCTAACTGACTTTAAGAGGAGTTCTAAAAAAATGGTTGTGTGACTAACTCAGCTTGTGTGACTAACTGAGCCTTGAGCATGAAATTTACACGGGTATGGTTCTTTCTGGTGTCCCGTTAGACATTGACTGCTTAGGGTTTACGCTTCTGCACTCTGTAGGACTGAGTGTTTTGGTATTGCTCTGGGTAGTTGGTGGTCTAGTGGGAATTTGGAAAAGGTCATTCTTGGAAATCTTCTCTCGACGTGCGCGCGTCTTTAATGGTAACAGCAGGGGGCTGTATATCCCTCGCCCATAGGGGCATTGATATTATGACAGCAGGGGGCTGTATATCCCTCGTCCACTGGGACATTGAAATTATGACAGCAGGGGTGTATATCCCTCGTCCACTAGGACATTGAAATTATGACAGCAGGGGGCTGTATATCCCTCGTCCATATGGACATTGATATTGGCGGTGGGGGCCATCTCTCCCAGTTAAATATTCCACTCTTGAGTTCTTGATTCTTGGATCTATTTCATCATTCCTAGTCCTTTGTGACTATCTGAGTTTTCTACTCCTAACGGGAATTGGTTTAACTAAAATGGATGCTTACTAACTATGTGGTGTGACTACTTAAGTGGATGACTTGTTTGGAAGTTCTTTATCGCTTCTTTCTTGTTTTCTTTTCTCTTTAACTTGATTATTTTGAAGTTCTTTATCTCTATTTTACTTTTAAGAGTTTGTTTTCGTGTTACTGTTTATTTTAAAGAGTGATGTTTTATAAGTTTTTTTTGGAGAATTGTACCAGTTCCATTCCAGGGAACTGACTCACCCCTCCCGGGGTGGGCTGCTTGGTTTCATCTTGCAGGTACGAATTGATTTACAGGTGGCCACGAAGAGAATGAGCGTTTGGGATGGGACTAGGTTTTATGGAGAGCGAATGCGTTTTATTATTGTTATGTTAATGTTAGGTTTTCTCGAAGTTCAGACCGTAACTTAGTTAATTGTCATTGTTGTAATTGGTGAGGTTGGTACCGGGTGTTTGGAGCCCGATGGTCTGTAGCACCTTTAGTTTATTTTCCGCTGTTGTTTTATTATTATAGGGGTGTTACAGAAAGTGGTATCAGAGCGTAGTTACGCTCTGAACCCGAGAAAACAAGCCGAGTGAAATACTTAGATTATAGGTGCACTTAAAACTGGGGAACTGGGGTAGAATTGGGAAGTGAGGACTCCAGTAAGGCACGACTCCTAACCCTTTTTGGAATTGTGAATGATTCCTTTACACACTTTCTTTTGTGAATGTTGTTGAGTGTGATGTGTTGTTATACCGTTCCAACAATAAACTCAAAATATATATATATAAGTTTGGAACATCCTATATTAAGTACGATAAGATTTTGGTGAGATAAACCAAATATTAAGCTATTTTTCAAAAGCATACTCATGGAGATACATTGCTAAAATGCAATCCTTTAAAAGCTAGTACACAATTCCTAGAATTTTAAAGAATACTTTTGGTTGAAAACAGTATACAAAGAACTTTACATAACTAAATTAGTATTGATATTATGTGAAAGTACTTCAACTCCTTTAAAGTTTGAAAATAAATCTCATGAACTACTTGGTATCAATTTATTACCTAAAGATAATGTTTAAGATAAATCTTAAGTCTAGAAAATTATTAAGCTAACAAGAACTAGTAGCGTATTAGAAAAGATCAACATCTGAACTTGTAAAACACATTAAAACTCTATGTTAACTTTAGAAAGAAAACACTAAACCTAACACCCTACGGGAAGTGCCTGGTGCGACGAACTCCTAGGCTGAAAGTAGTGGGGGTGCACACCCACTTCTAGAAGTTTAGGGGCTAGACAAGCCTTGTCATCTAACTGTAAATAATCTTCTACAGGTGATGGATTGTGTTGAACTTGAGGGGAAGTGGTGGTAAGACGTTACCATCATGAATCTTGAGCTAGGCATATTTCATTGCTAACCACAATGAACAAATAAATTTGTATCTTAAGATCCGGTATTAAAACTCAAATGTAAAGGGTTTATTGAGTTAAATCTTTGGTGAAAAATACCTATATATGGAGGAAGGGGATTAAGTTTGGGTACTCCAAGATACAACATCCCCTGGTTGTTATATAAAAAAAAAAACAATAAAAGAAGTTACTTAAAGATTGAGTGAAGAGAAGAGTAATACTAAACTAAATATCATTGATCCTTAAATACTTGAGTATTGAGCATCAAAATATAAAATAAAATTAGAGTTACTTAAAGATTGATTCTCATGTTTACTTGGAAGTTTAACAGTATACATGTATAAAATTTTAAAAGACACACTAAGAGTGATATTTACAAAAGCCACCATTATCTAAGGGAGTACTAAGATTTAATAATCAGAGAATACTTACATAGAACAAACCTTAAAAAAAAAATTACCAAGAGTGAGTGAGTTTTCATTAGACTAGCTCATTTGGCCTAAAATTTTATACAGAGTCCCTACCTTGAAAGAAAAATATATATATATATATAAAGGAGTCAGATTTTGGACGAACTTCCTAAAATTCTGCCTTGGGTGAAGTTATATAATAAGTAAATTTTATAAAGTAAACACTGAATGAATCATCTAAAATACGATAATTAATTATAAAAACAATTGAAACTTGAAAAGTCACAGAAAATATTTATCTTATAAAGTTTTAACATATGGTTGACTAATAAACCCTTGAAGATGATTTTGGAAGATTATTAAGGGTTATTAAATGATCTGAAAATGTTATTATAAACTACTCAAATACACTACACCTGGTTTATAGCTTGGTAATATAATTGATATGATAAATGATCATATATTGACATATAATTCGTATCCGTCATTAAATGAATGGATAATAATCATAAGATAAAATTTTATAACCACCAAGGAAATACAATTACATAACAATCAAGAGATACAGATATATATAACGATCATAGATATAATCAACGGTACAGTAAAATTCAACAAAGCTGGTTAATAAGTTGTGGAATTCTTTGAATGTGCCATTAGTAGCGGTACGAGGGCGTACCTTAGCTCTTTTAAGGGGGATATGCTGGCATACTCCTCCTTCGTTATCTCATCCGGATTATGCCGCGTTTCGTTATTAGCAAAGGGAGAACAGTATTAGCAGAATGAGGGGTGTTTGTGTGTGCTTGGTTTTTGCAGTATGACTCAGTATGTGACTTTTGATTTTCATCATGCTATGTCTTGATACATCCTGATTCAGTTTGTTTTGAGTAATCTTGAGTGGAATGTTGTTATGGAAATGGATGGAAATAAAGGATTGGTTTGGTATGGAATTTCATTGGAATTTTTATTGTCTCAGCACACCCGAAGCGGTGTGAGTGCTTATTAGTTGATTTTTAAACTTCGAGGCGAAGTTTCTTTTAAGGGGGATATGCTGAAATACCCCTAAATTAATTTAGGGGATTTCTTTTATTAAACCTTTAATAATACTATTAAGTATTAAATTATTATATGGAATTATGAATATTAAATTATTATATGGAATTATGAATATTAAATTATTTATGGGGTTGTGAGATTTATTAGGGGTTTTCTCCTAATTATTATATTATTGTATAGTATTATGAATTTAATAATAAGATTTATAAGTCAATAAATCTTGGGAAAATTATTAAACACTCCATATATATTATAAAGATTTTAGGAAGTGTTGGAACATTGTTTTGAACATAAAAGTCAATATAAAATTCTAGAAACCTTAAAGCTTATTAAGCCTTGCTAGGGTTGACTTTTTGAGAATGGTCAAACCAGGCCATGAAACCTATACCAATAAATAGGTTATGGAAAACCATGAAGATCGATAAAAAGAACGTCAAAAACGGATCATCCTAGCCAAAGTTATGCTAGTTTGAAGTTTAGAGCCAAAATTTCATAAGTGCCACGTGTCAGCCTCTCGTGCGTCCCAACACTTAGCAGATTTTTACCTCCTTGATTTTCTCCAGCAAACAACCGTTTTTGACCTAACTTGTGACGGCCATATCTCTCTCATTACTTCGAATTTTCCAGTGCCGTCTTCACCATCTCTTCTCCTTAATTCCCTCTTTACATTCATAACTCATACAAGCCCTAACTCCATCCACATCAACGGGAAAGTCGTTCTCAAGTTGGCACCTTTCTCAGTCGTAACCCAGATTCCAGTTATACTTCGATTTCAGGTAAAGTTCGTCATGCCATAACTTCCTCGTCTTTCAACCAAATTTCGATTTCTTTAGCTCGTTGTGTAGATCTCTAATCCGTCTACAATTCTTATGTTTATGCCCAAGCCTGAATCATAACCGTTTGGAAGTTATAGTCGCTCAAAGTTTCGGATTTTTCAGCACATAAAATCATACCGAAACAGCGAGGTAAACTCGTAACTTTCGGGTCAATTTTCTTTCTGTATAATGCGAGTTAGGATTAGTTCTAGTTATCAATGTGTAGATCTAAGTTTCATCTTTCTAATGAGCCCAAAAACAAAGCCTAACTCGATCTGTGCAATAACTTATAGATCCTCGAAGTGTGCTTCACGAACTGGTCGGTAGTTCGAATTTTTCCAGAAACCCGATCTCGAAATCACTTCGATTCGAGCATTTCCGGTGAGTTCTCTTCAAATTCCTCCGATTATGCTAACCGGTATTGCAATTCCGACCTAACCCATGTTTCAATTGTGTCAATTACGTACTATATTGAGAGAATTTGACGGATTTGTGTTCGAACTCAACTCTGGAACCGATATGAACCCTAACCTTCGAAACAATTTCGAATCTTGACATATATTGCATTAATTAGGGAAAACGGTACCAATAGAACCGAAATTGAATTTCGGATCCAATGAAACAAAAATCAATCGATTTCGTTCTGTAGATTAGGAGATATAGGCAGATTAGTACTCGATATAGTTTCTGGATTCGGGGATGAACTGGGGATTCAGGGGCCGTCCGATCTCGTTTTAAGAGATTGGACGGCCAGGATTAAAACGTGTGATTTAAGGTTGTTTTAAGTTTCTGTAAAATTCAGTAAATAACCCTAACTTGTTTAATTAATTTAAATATCTTCCCGAATGTATTTTGACTTGAAATTTTAACCATAGATTCCTTATTTATGTAGTTTATTTTGATGTAAATTATTATGGATTGGAGTTTTTAAACATAAGTTATGATTTTTACAAGTTACGGTTTTCTGGAATTATTTGGCTAATTAAAAAGATTTTTATGAAACAAAAATTTTATAATATGTCTAAAATGTTATAGTTACTGTATATTAAGTTTGCGAATTTTTGGGCAACGGGAAAAGGTTTTAAAAATTGTGTTTGTGAGTTTTTCATAAGGATAACTTATAAAATATAGTTTTAATGTAATCAAAAATTAAAGTATAGTTGATTAATGAACTTTATAGGTTGGGGAAATATAATAAGACTAATTAACATTTAATACAGTATGTTTATAAATATTTTGGGTATTAACTTTAAGTGAAGTAAAAATTGTTACATATATTTATATATATGTTTATATGAGAGAAATAAAATAGAAACTTATATTAAATCAAGGAATTTAACTAAACTACATTTTATTTATTATATAATATGGAAGCTAATATTTTTAACTAAACTAAAGGAAATACTTTATTTTGTAAACCATAAATCAGTTGTGGATATGTCTAAAAGATATTAAATATAATTAAATACAATAGAATTTCTTAAAGAATGTTCTGGATAAATCTTAATATATGTAGATATATATATTTATATATATAATACAATAAAAATAGATAAAGGAATAACATTCCTTGTGAGAAATATAATAGGAAGGATATATATATACGATAAATTAATAAATAAAAGGAATAAAATACCTTATAGAAAATATAATATGAAGGAATTAATGAGTTAACTAAACCTCTACATAATACTGATAATAGAATACTATATGAGGTGGTATTATTTTATGGTTATGAATTGAGTTTTTAGTTATCTTTGAGTTTCTAGGATTTATATAAACCGTATTTAAACACATGTTTATTTAGTCAATAACCACAATGTAAATCTATAATTTGGTTAAGAAATTAATAAGTTGAAATTTAGGAATACTTGTAATTGGTCTACAAAAGGGTTACACAAATAGATCTTAATATATAATTAATAATAAAATGAATGAAATACTTTTACATTTAAATGTTCTTATTATATAAACAATGGTAAAATAAATGAGTTACTTTTACATCTACATGTGAAGAGGATAAATAAGTCTGGATTTAATTATATCTTAATATTTATAGTATTGAGTAATAACTTAATATTTTAAGATAAAATCAAAAAGGATTATGATATAAAACTATATTAAACTATGATTAGGAGATTAATCTAAATAATAATCCTTAAGTTTCTTGGAATTAGTTCAGCCATATAAAATACATTCATTATCAATATTCAGGATGTGAGTTTATAAATAAGTGATGTACATAATAGTTAAAGATTTACAAAAAGGTTTGCAAATAGAAATTTGATACTTAAAAATCATTGAACCTTTAATTAGATGAAACTGGGTTCCATAAGAGATTATATTGACTTACCTTTTGACACTGGGAAAATTAATGTGTCATTTGAATATAAGGTATGGGGATTTCTCAGAATATGTTATCTTATTAAATAGTTAACAGTTTCACTTACGATCCATAATTTAATTCTTTGATAAATTCTGCCTTATGCTAAGATATAATGTCCATCCTAAATACAATAAAGGAAATTAATTATTAAGTTATACCTTTGAAACCTTTAGGTTTTGTAAACAATTTAAAACGTATTTAAGACTTAAGTTTAGTGGAGTTTAGTACAAAAGGTTTATACATAGCCTATGGAGGGAATGTGTGTAAAAGTAGAACATTTAGGAAATTAAATGTAAGTAAGGATACATAAGAGGATATCTTAAAACACCTTATTATATAGTTATGATAAAGTAAATAATATACAGTGTGGATACTAAATATAAGAGTTTGATGGGTCTGAGTTAACTATAATATGGTTATTTCAAGATGAAAAGTAATTTAACAACTTATGACAAGGTTAATAGATGGTTGTAATTAAAGGCCATTCTGAACTAAAGATAAGATAATTGAGTTTAGTAGCTCAAATAAGTTATACTAAAATGCATCTACAACACTACGATTTCAGTATACGGGATGTAGATCTTAATTAAGTTAAGGGGGAAAACTTAGTTATAATGGATTATCTAGTAGATATTGATAATGATACATAGTCAATAAATTGTGAAATAATAGTATAGTATTCTAAGATAAACCCATCATTGGTCATAACACGATGTATGTCCTAAAGTAAGAATAAAAGTATTGAGCTTAAGAATTGTTATTGAAATTCTAAGATGATTGAATAACATATAATGCACTTATGTTATAAGGTCTTTAATGTGAGAATTATGGTTATGTATGGGTAAAGTGGATAAGGGAGGAACAATTAGCAAGTGTTAATAAAATACGTTCCTTGGTCTTACAACCTTGAGTTATACAACATTCTAGGACAAGTCAAAGGTTATTCATAGCATTTAAGTGAGGGCTTAAAAGACAATTGAGACTTTGAAATAAGAGTAAGGAGTTATTTAAGTGTAGCATAGGTTACAAGTGTTTGATGATAGACTACTTTTAATATTCTTCAGAGTAATGTTGATTGTTTGCGCAAGTTGATTAGAACTGCTACAACGTTACCCAGGTACGATTTCTCGTACTCAGATACTTTTGGTGACAAATTTTATGGAATGTTTTGTACGATTTCTCGTACTCAGCTTGTTGTGTTTTGGACTCTATGGAATGTTTTGTACGATTTTCTCGTACTCCGATATTTTCGATGATTGACTTGTGGAATGTTTTGGAAAACGCTAACTGACTTTAAGAGGAGTTTCTAAAAAAGAGTTGGTTGTGTGACTAACTCAGCTTGTGTGACTAACTGAGCCTTGAGCATGAAATTTACACGGGTACTGGTTCTTTCTATTTGGTGTCCTGTTAGACATTGACTGCTTAGGGTTTACGCTTCTGCACTCTGTAGGACTGAGTGTTTTGGTATTGCTCTGGGTAGTTGGTGGTCTAGTGGGAATTTGGAAAAGGTCATTCTTGGAAATCTCTCTCTCGACGTGCGCGCGTCTTTAATGGTAACAGCAGGGGGCTGTATATCCCTCGCCCATAGGGGCATTGATATTATGACAGCAGGGGGCTGTATATCCCTCGTCCACTGGGACATTGAAATTATGACAGCAGGGGGCTGTATATCCCTCGTCCACCAGGACATTGAAATTATGACAGCAGGGGGCTGTATATCCCTCGTCCATATGGACATTGATATTGGCGGTGGGGGCCATCTCTCCCAGTTAAATTATTCCACTCTTGAGTTCTTGATTCTTGGATCTATTTCATCATTCCTAGTCCTTTGTGACTATCTGAGTTTTTCTACTCCTAACGGGAATTGGGTTTAACTAAGGAAATGGATGCTTACTAACTATGTGGTGCGACTACTTAAGTGGATGACTTGGTTTGGAAGTTCTTTATCGCTATCTTTGTCTTGTTTTCTTTTCTCTTTAACTTGATTATTTTGAAGTTCTTTATCTCTATTTTACTTTTAAGAGTTTGTTTTCGTGTTACTGTTTATTTTAAAGAGTGATGTTTTATAAGTTTGTTTTTGGAGAATTGTACCAGTTCCATTCCAGGGAACTGACTCACCCCTCCCGGGGTGGGCTGCTTGGTTTCATCTTGCAGGTACGAATTGATTTACAGGTGGCCACGAAGAGAATGAGCGTTTGGGATGGGACTAGGTTTTATGGAGAGCGAATGCGTTTTATTATTGTTATGTTAATGTTAGGTTTTCTCGAAGTTCAGACCGTAACTTAGTTAATTGTAATTGTTGTAATTGGTGAGGTTGGTACCGGGTGTTTGGAGCCCGATGGTCTGTAGCACCTTTAGTTTATTTTCCGCTGTTGTTTTATTATTATAGGGGTGTTACACAGAGGTCATGAGTAGACTTCCTTAGCTACAACTATCCGAGTATGTGTCCGGATAGACACACCTGTACAACCACAATATTCTCCCAGGACAAAAAGCTATCCCTCGGACAACCCTCCAATTTATTCCCTGCCTGGACATACACTCTCGCTTGGACAACGCCTCAATCTTGTCCTGTCTTCAGACCCAGACAACTTCAGTGAAGCAGAAGATTCACAGCTTTAAAAGGAGAAAAGAAGAGGAGAATTAGGTTAATAATAAATCGAGAGCCCCAGCGCCGCACGACAAAAGAGGGAAAAAAGAAGAATAAAAAGAAGAGGAGAAGGAGAAACCTCACCTCCTTGAAAGCTACCATTCAGCCTCTTATGGATATCTCTTCTCCCTTTTCTCCTACTTATGCTCTAATGGAGTATTAGCCTCCTTGTACCAAGGGATGGGGATTTTGTCCCAAAATTCCTAAAGCTCCATTGTTGAACCTTGACCATAATACAGAGATACATGATGACAGAAATCAACGCAGGGAATCTTCTTAACAGAGTTTCTTCTTCCCTTTCTATCTAATTTGTCAATGTGTTATTTCTTTGTTTTTTGGTACTTTTAGAGTAATGTTTGAGTAGTTAGACTAGCTCCCCAGATTGGGGTAGCAAACTGGATCTTTATATTTATTTTGTAATCTTTTCACCAATTCATTAATGTAATAGTATAATTCCTGTTCTTCACGTGCTTTAATCTTCTGATCAATTATTAAAGTAATATTTATAGTTTTCTAATCAAAATGCGGTGCTGAGATTAGTTAACAAGACATAGGAAGTTAAACTGGATTAACGACTACAAGCATGGTTTGCCTATAGGTTAATCTGTCTTCAATAGGAATTGGTTATATTGCGATCGGTAAGAATTGACTTGGGCATGGTTTGCGTCTTGTTATTTCTGCCAGTTAGGATCTGTTGTACAGAGACCACTCAACGAATTATTTAAGATTCTTGAGTTTATTGTAGAATTAGGGAAGAGTTTATTAATAGATTTTTATAGTGATGGTTTACAGAACAATCTGGGGTGCTTCTTTAGATTTTAGAGTTTTAACCTCTATTTATTTACGTAGTTTATTTTGATTGTTTTATTTTTTATTTTTTTATATTGAGTCAGTCTTTTAATCGAATTAAGTAAACCTGAAAAAGTGATGTTTCTTGTTTTCTTAGTTTAGGTTAGTTTTCTCAATTAGGTTTATCAAATTCTCCAATTAATTGAAAGAGGTCCTTGAGTTCGACAACCCACTTAATCATTATACCCGTAAAATGATAGGTACACTGTCAAGGTAGAGATAATCATATTTCTGCTACAGTTACACAGTGGTAAGACCTTAATCATGGATTTGTTTTAAAGGTACTTTAAAGGTGATTTAACTTTATTATTGTTTATTTAATGGTGGTTATATGCTTTGATATTCTTGGTATGTTGTGTGGATGTTTTATTAAGGCTAAGGACGTGTTTAGATGACCTAAACACTTGGTATTAACTATGGAACCTGGTTATACAAGTTGATGAGCCCTCGAAGGCCAGACACTGATTTTTCCCACTACCAATGAACAATGGGCTAGCCATCATGATCTACTCTATGGGATGATGACATATAGGTGTGTGCACACTTAAGGACATGTAGTGAGGTGTAAATAATTGACCAAGGGGCGAGGGTCTTAGTGCCCTTTGTTGAAAGACCGGTGTGCCCGAGGATCGGTGGAATAATTAAATTGGACTAAATTTTGTGATGGTAAGTTCTAGGTTGGTATATGACTTGTATTTTGGTAAGGTTATTGTATGGTTTATAATATTGTGACTTGTTATATTTACTTGTGTGTTATTATGCTATCTTAAAGTGTTTTATAAACTAAAATGAATTTTACAGGCGGTGACAAGAATTACTCAGTTTATTTGAATTTACCTGCGACCCCTTTCTCTGTGTGTGGTTTTATGGTTGCAGATTGACCTTATCTGGATGACCAAGTGGGAGGGAGACGAGTCAATCATTAGTTATTTTGTAGATGTCTACTTAGTGAACAACTCGAGGCTAGTTTCAGGAGTCCAAGTAGTCATCACCAGGAAGACCATTCTGAAGGCCATAATCTATCGCCTTGCCACAAGGCAAGCTAGGATGAGAACCATGACAATCAACCAAGTGAAGAAATATTTTGTGTACTTTTATTAGGAAGGATGTTGTGTACTTAAGTTTTGGACACGGGTGTTTTTGTAAGTAAGTTCTACTTAGGTTTTGGTGGGAGGATAAGTTGTAAGGGAAGGTAATCATTTTTGGAAAGGGGTGTACTTTTTTCTAGCCTTAGCATCCATATAGGTGTGTGGATGTGGCGGTAACACCCAAGAATTTTTTTTGTAAGTTTCTGCTGCAAAGTTAAGTCTAATATAAGATGGTTTATACCATAGTAAAGTTGGGGTGTTACATAATTCATATTGGAGACAGATTAACATATAGGCAAATCATGCTTCTAGTTGTTAACCCGGTTTAACTTCCTATATCTTGTTAACTAATCTCAGCACCGCACTTTGGTTAGAAAACTACCATGATTGCTTTAATAATTAGCTAGAGAATTAAAGCATGACGAACCAAAATCAAACTACTCCATTAATGAATTAGTGAAAATATTACAAAATAAATATAAAAATCTGGTTTGCTATCCCAATCCGGGGAGATAAACTAACTATGCTAACATGAATCTAAAAAAATAGAAAAAATGGAAGAACAACACATTGAACATATTAGATAAAAGAGAAGAAAAAATTTCGGCCTGAAGATCCCCACTCCGCCTTTCGCCGTCACGCGCCTCTCTATAATCTTCCTCCTCGGAGCTCCAGTGTGATGTTAACATTGGTGGAATTATGGTGTTGGTGAGTGGAATAGTAGACCCCCAGGCCCAAGAAACATACGGCATGAGTTGGTTATGTCCTTCCAACCCTAGGGGCCTTTTTATATCAAAATAGATATTTTTATCTCTTAAAACGCGTATTTTTGACTTCTGACAGCGGCGTCCAGAATTGCATGTT
This sequence comes from Limonium bicolor, assembly GCA_023374045.1. Lineage (NCBI taxonomy): Eukaryota > Viridiplantae > Streptophyta > Magnoliopsida > Caryophyllales > Plumbaginaceae > Limonium > Limonium bicolor. The sequence continues at coordinate 418,563,392 of CM041776.1, read as the reverse complement.
CGGACGCATGTATGGACATGTTTTAGGGAAGTTTTGGCCTCTGTCTAGACTTGCAAGTCCATACTCATGGCTGGACAGGTCGATACACCAACTTGTTTTGGGCCTAGATTCTTCGTTTGGACTCTGTTTTGTTTCCCGTTTGTTGCGTTGTGAAGCTTGAGAAATAATCTATGCCTTTCCAAGATATTTTTCTAAATTTGACACATAAAATGTATCAGTTTAAATCAAAACATTATAAGAAAAATATATGATAAGTGAGAAATATTGCCCAAATGTAATGCGAATAATTGGTTAATTAAACCCTAAAAAGTCTATATATTTCACACTTATCACATATACGTTTACTTGAGAACGATATCCCCGTTACTTTACCTAAGGCATCTCTTAGGTTAATTTAGGACAATGTAATGTATGTCATTATCCTATCATAAGAGATAATATCCTTATCACAGCTCATAACTTAATTTAAGTTATAGTCGGTATTTGCCTCAGTTCGAATAATAAACACGCACAAATAATTACGCAAGCTAATCGGGCAACAAATAACCTAAACATAGTAATCATATAATCACACATATCATCTTGAAAATTAATTCACACATATCCAAACCCAGGGTAATCCTCAGGAATAATAGGATCACACAACAACATACCGTACATCGACGATAGTGGCTAGCTTCCAAGTCCCGTGTTCGTACTCTAATTCCTTAGCTCTGGAATACGAAGCTAAGTATCAATACGCTATAACCGTCAACCCATTCTCGTATCCCTTATAAATATAAATCCCTCGTACTTAACCCCGGTGTTTGCTACTCTTCGTTAGGCGGGTTTTACATAAAGTATTCAAGTACGGGATTGGATATTGAATCCTTTAATGATGTTAGTAACTAACATAGTTGTACATTCTGCAACCTTAGGATTTAATCATTACTTCACTTATCCTATTTTGATCATGGTATATATTTAGGCATATATACACACTCATATAGATCATGTTACTATATGATGTTATTGTAATTAACCTTAGGTATTAATGGCCCTCGGCCTTCATAGTTTCATTTAGTTTAGTGAGTTGGTCAACTTGACCCTCTTGGTCAACCTAGTTGACTTATTCAATGTAGTCAAACTATTGGTTTGGTCAACGTGGCCAAGGTCAACATAGTTAGCATATTACTAATGACCATAAGTACAAATCTAGGTTTAATAACCTTTTGATTACTCCAACTCCTAACCATTCATGTAATGGTAATACACCTTTCATATTACATTAATGTAACATTTATTAATCCTCAATCATACACCAACCTTCACTCATAAGTGCATAATCCCCACTTTAGTATATAATTCCATAACATCACAAAATCATTATTTTATGTGAACCTTAAACTCCTTTAGGTTTCTATTAACCTTTATACTCCAACATTAAGACCTTATACTTATTGTCATACAATATGATCCTCAATCTTGTGCCAAAATTACTCTTAATATAGGTAACTCTCGGTCCTACCACATAATTATCCAAAACTACACTTTCTTCACCAAAATATTTCAAACTTTACAAATCACATCTCAAATTCACATATCTTAAAAATCTAACTTCTCACTTAACTTTTATTCAAGTTTCCAAACCTCACTCCTAAAATACGAGATAGACCCCATTCTGTCCAATTTGGTTTCCACCAAAAACTTTCTCATATTTATGAATTGACCCCACATCTTTTAACATACTTACAATTCACCACTAAACTCCCTTAATTCATATTTCTAACATTTATTTCTCTCACTTGGTCAAAACCCTAAGTATACCTAGGTTTGACCAGTGTATACTGCCCTACTCCATATTTTCTAGAATTTACAATTTAGCCCCATAACTTTTCAAACTTTCCAATTTCATCATAAACTTTTACTAAGTCCAATTTGCAATCTATTCTTTCTCCAACTTGGTAAAAACCGTAACTACATCTAGGTTTGACCATATTGCACTGCATACCTTTAATTTTCTAGAAATTATAGTTTGGGCCCCCAAGTTTCCCAAATTTACAATTTACTCATAAATCTTACTTAAACTTTTATTTGTCATTCCTAATCAATTTAACACCTGAATTTCAGCTATGCATTCATCTAACACTCCTAAATTCAGTGTAATTACATTATCCAACCTATCCTTAAGCATAGCAACCCTAAAACATCCAATTAACCATAAATCACCTTTAAACCCAAATTCACCTTTAATCCTAAACCTAACACCTCCTAAATTCGTAGGTATTTCCCACCCCCCCCCCCCCAAAAAAAAAATTTAGGTGTTTTTAAGCAACATAACAGTCCATTAATAGCATATTAACACACCCAACATAATACCATAAAGTCTCTAACCTTTGGAAACCTTAAAACACCAAAAATGCTCATAAACTTAACTTAAACTTGTGGCCATAAAACAAACTTCCAATAAGCATAAAATATCCATAAAACAAAATTAAGTTAGCGAGCGCCTCCAATCAAGCCTGCAATGCTTGTAAAGTATTTTGAAAAGGAAACGCCATCCAGCCCGTGCTCATGCGCGAACACCCTAAGCAACTTGAGGAAACCCGCAGGTACCTCTCTCTTTGGGTCCCGGCCGTAACACCCCTAATCCTAATCTCCTATAATCGCAAGTTGTAGCATAAATAAAAATATAGTTCGCAGCGGAAAATAAAACTAACTATCGTTTGGTGTTACACGCCGTCACTCACCCATGTGAGTAACAAGGCACCTTACTCCATCAATCACCACCAACTCCCAACCGCAGTGATGACCAGATACTGAGCAATCTTAAAGTTACAACCCAAATCCAAACCAACAAATGAGCAACTAATCCCAATACAACAGAACTCCATAATACAATACTTAACAAGAATAAAAGGTGTCTTATTGAAAATAAATCGACTACCCTGTGTCCCGCTCTCTGGCTTCGTGACTTCGTTCAATAACCTGAAATGTTTGGCCCACTGAAGGGCTCAGCAAACGATATGCTGGTATGCTAAATGTAGTCTTAAATCATTTGGACCCTTAAGTCGCTTAGCCATCTTGACATTAGATTCATTACATGCTGTACTAGTTTACAATAATAGTAACAACTGTAAATGTTTAAATAAACACAATAGTTCACCCAACAATATTATCACATAATCAGTAAACAACAACCAATAACCAATACCAACAAGATACGCGTATTAATTAACCGTACTTGTTAGTTGGCCTCATTGCCCTTATCCTTTTTAACCAATCACTTAAACCTTCCAGTTAATTTCCACCTCGGGCGTCATGTTAGGACAACCCTTAATAACTTGTTAATGGACAGTAGTCCCCTGGGTTCCAATGGAACCGTTGCCAGCTGACCCTTTGGCCCTGGATTTCTTGTTTGCCTTGAAGGCATCCAATTCGGCCGAAGCCTGCACCAACAGTAGTGCCCTCTGCCATCATCGAATGTGGACGATGGATTCCCTTGAGTGACTCTTGGTAGTAGTCCCTCGTAGTGATCACGCTGCGCAACCAGATAGTCGAAACTAACTGGATTCCTCTCTTTGTAAGTTAGCCCTTTAATCAATGACACAAGATCCAATCCTTGAGTTTAAGACTATGACACTTGACCGTCAGTTACGTTCTCGTAATACCTAAAGGTCATCTAGTCTTGTTCGAGTTTAGATGTATAAACTTCCAGTCATAAGACGTTCGCGTAAAAATAAAACACAATGGTGTCGAGCAATACAGTATACAAAACCATATGCATAAATCACAGATATCGCTCCTAGCAATCAAACACACAACGTCTGGACCTCAGGAAAATTCTTAGGACATTCATACCACACAATTAACATACCGTTCACCGTGAAAATTGCTAGCTTGACAGTGCACGCTTAGTAGTTTTTTCCCCGTAACGCTGTTATACGTACATGCAAATACCGGGTAATGTTAATACAACTAGCACTAACTATTACAGTACTGTTGATGCAGAACTAATACCCGTAGTATACTAACCCCGTATGTTCCTTAATTTCTCCCTGTTATTTAACAGTGGTTTGAGGTAGTTTAACAGTTCGTTATTTTATGTAAAAACTACATGTGATAATGAATTTCCACCTTATGGTATATCTCCATCTCATTAATTATACACTCATAATTGTTTTCACTTATTCTATACATTAATACAATTCGGTTATTTTTATTATAACCACAATTATTTTATAAACTTTACATTATACTCCAAAATACATTATATTACTTAGTTTTAATTCCTTAATTTATTAAATCACAAAACCAACCTGTAACACCCCAACTACAAACACCATACTTAACAACATTTAGCAGCGGAATTACAACTCAACACTTAACTTAATCCATGGGTGTTACACGCCGTTAGCCACCCACGTGGCTAACAAGGCTAATACATACATATTGTACCGGTCTGATGGACAGGACTTCCGAGCATTAACATTACAATCCCACTTCATAACTAAACCGAGTCGATTACAATTACATTACAACTGTACCGAGTCTAATACATTCCATTACCGATATCACACTTCGGCCTTACACTACTTACGAACATATGAACAACTACATAAACAAACTAAATAACTCCCCATGTATAACCAGCTACCCCGTCCTACTCTCGAACGGATGCCAGCTCCATTGTACCTGAAAAGTAATGGGGGCCCCCAAAGGGGGTCAGCACCTTTGATGGCATGGTAATCGTGCAGCCCGTATACTACCGGGCCACGCACAACTATTTGTCGTCTGAGCATGCGGTTAATTATATTTAAAACATGCTTGAAAATTATACACACTTATCATGCTTATAAATCACACATATCCCATCAATAGGATACAACCAATATAGTCAACACATCATCACTTGTTAGATTAAATTTTTGTGTTTCTTGATCCCTTGAGGGTTTCTATCTTAACGGAACTAAATACTTATTAGACGACACTTACCCATTTAACTGGGTTACAAGTAATTACTTCTTATATTAAAATTGGGTAGATTTGGGTTATCAACTTTCACAACATCACCACACATATTGCAGACGTGTATATCTGAGTGGTTAAATTGGTGTAAAAATAAAAGAAAAGAAATTAAGACTCAAAATAAACGTCGGGCTGCAAACAAATCCCGGTCGTGTAGACACCAAAAATTCTCACCCCATAAGGCAAATTCCAGAATAAGAAGTACAATAAGAGGGGTCGTCGCCTTTCTTTTTCAAAACGTGTTGACGTGTGTGCCAAAATGAAACCATCGTTTTACGACAAAAAATTTAAACCAATTTTCAAGCGTTTTAGAAAAGAACCCAATTGTACAGAAATTTTCAAACAATTATTTGTTTTAGACTTCCCCTTTTGTTTTATTTAGATATTTTCAGTTTTATTTCCTTAGTCGTGGGCATTTCATTTACTTTATTTTACTTTTATTATTTTCATTTTTCATGTTCTTACTTTGTAAAAAAAAAACATTTCATTTTTATCGATTAAACCCCTTTTGTCTTACTCTACATATATATTTTTAAACATTATCGTTTATTACTCAAGTCTAGTTATAGCTTTTATTTTCGTTTCCTCCGATTTCTATGAAGTTGTATTTTAGTGATTCTTTTCCTTTCTCATTCTTTTTTAATCTTAGCCCAATCTTCAAATCAAATCCAGCAACCCAAAGCCCAACCCACATCAAAACCCAATTTATCTTCTAAACCCTAAAACCTCACCTCTATACAAACCAACCTCACACAACCAAGGGGCAACGGTAACCCGCCGTTTATTATCAACTCCTCGATCAATCCTTTCTCGGTTGTTCTCTATTTCTGAAAACGAAGAGCTCAATCATCGGTCACCACGGTGGCCGCCTCCATGGTCCTTGTCTTCAATCTTGAACCTATAGCCGACCTCCACTCCCTGCTCTCCATCGTCTTCTTCTTCAACCGTGGACAACAACCGACGGTACCAGTTTTCTAGACATCCACTACTTCAACCTTTTTTAAAAAAAAGCCCTAATCTATGCTCTTCTCTCTATCGTCTACAACCTCATCCCTTCATCGGCTACACTCCTCACTCCCGTTCATTCTCACGCATAAAAAGAAAACCTCTTAGAGATCGAATAGAGCAAAGAATCGGTTTCCCCTCTCTGAATTGGTCACCCCTCTCTTCATTCTCCTCACTCTGATTGATTTTGCAACCAACTGGCAAACGAGAGACATCTACTCTGCAAATCGGCCACCATCACATTCTTTGCTATTTTTTTCGATCATCTTCTTCAATCATCTTAAAAAAAACACAGGAGCGTACATGCTCTCTTCACCATCTTCACCGGTTCTTGCAACTCCAGTGGGGAACGAGAAACATAGGAGCCCGGCACCCATTTTCATTCTCTTCATTTCTGCTAATTTCGCACCTCTCTGCCTTCATCCCTTCACTACCGGTATTTTTGTATCTCCCTGGCGAAACAAAGAGCAGAGCTCTGCCACCTCTTCCAAGCCTTTCACGCACGGTAATTTGCAAATCTCACTGGCAAAATCAGCGAATGATCCACATTTCTCTTTTCTGGTTTGATTTCCTTACCTCGATTAACCTAGATAGTTTTGGGTCATTTACGTTTTCCCGATTCGTCTTTAATTGTTCGATTCTGGAATTCATCTTGGGTAATGAGTTGATGTTGCTTTTATCGTGCGTGGGTGAGAATATTGTTTAATCCATTCCCGAATCCTGATGGATTTTTCTTGGTAAACCTGGATTGCGGAGCAGAACTTTGCCATATTTGCTGGATCGTTGGGTCGTGCAACCGTACCCGCTTTCCATCTGTGTAACATAGATCTGATTATTTGGTTCGCTGTTGAATTGGTTGGCGAAGGACCTAAACAATTGTCGGCTTGGTCTGCGAAACCCCCGTTTATGCATCTGATTGTCGTGTTATCCTTAGCTTGGTCTGGTCAGGCTTCTGTTCGAATCTGGTTTGGAAAGTTCATTTGAACTTTTATTTTTCGCTCTGTCGGTTTGATTCTGGACTGATGAAGCTATATTTGTACTTAGCCTTTGATAGCGCGATTGAGCTATAAAAGCACACAAATCGTTGTGTTGATGATATATTTGAGTATTGATCTGCTGGCCTAGCGTGGGTTTGATCGACGTATCCATTTGGAGAGTTGGCTGCGAGAGTTATTTCTTGGAGCCCCAATTTATTGCCCTTTTGCACAGCTTATTACGAATAAGAACTTAATCTGATTGCTGCAAGTTGATTACCTATTTGTATATTTGGTTTACTTCGACATGCTGCGCACCCTTATTCTAGCACTTGACACCGTGGTACATACGTGGCTTATCGGTCTTGAGTTGAAGCTGTATTTGTTTGGCTTAGGGCTGACACTGAGTTTTGCATATTGGTCGAGCTTATGGACCTTGGGGTTCCCGTCGGGTTTGAACTTTCCTCGACCTAATACTGATTGGCCCATATCATCGTTTCTGGTTTGTTAATCATGTCGCTTATGACATGATCACTTGACCCTTTTGTGTTGTTGTCTAACTCGGCTTGCTTATTGCTTTGATTTCATGTTTTGACCGAATGACATATACAATTGGCTGGATACGGCTGGGCTCGCTTGAGTTGCGCTTGCTGAACTTGCGGTTTGACTTTGCATCATGCAAATTGAGTACACCATCACGCTATGGGCTTACCTTCAATGGGTTTGGAAATTCAATCTTTCGCCCTTTTACTATAATTTACTTGCCTTTGGTACTTAATGGCCTCTTGCGCATTGATTTGGTTTGGAAACTGATTTGATACTAGCATGTTTCTTGTCTCACTGCGCTTAGATAAGAACATTGAATTGAGTGATAGTTGCCCTATGCTATAATTGTGTAGATAAATCATTTATTGGCTGGATGGTCCTTATTAATTTTTCGTCTTAGAGGGAAATGATATAAACCCCTTCTAGGTATGATCCCACATGACTCACAACTCCACCTCTTTGGTACTACACTTTGTTTGAGTCATAATCTAAGATGACGAATTAATTTGAGTAGCAACCCCAATGCTTGGTTTATCTTACAATTCTTAGCATTTGTTGGTAGCCTGAAACTCTTTTCTATGTTCTCGGTTGGGGTGTGGGAGATGATTAGATTGCCCCCTTTCCTCCCATTGAGAGGGGCCGTATGATCCATTGCACACATCCCAACCTCCCTCCGTTCTCTCGACTGACGTATTGTGCCTCTCTTGGTTGTGTTTCTTTGACATGTACCTAATGCTCGTGGAACGGGAAACTACCCTAAGACTAAGCAACGGGATCGTGGCTTGGACTACTGGGGTCTCCGCTTCAAACACATGTAACGGTTGGTGCACTTCTTGCTGATCCTATCAGCTCAAGTGAGGCGGCGTCGATGCGACCCCCCATAGCAGCTCTATTTAAAATTTTTATCTATGTTTTGTATTAATTGTAATTTGTTTATTGTTCTTACTTTCGGTTGTAGTCTTAGGACTTATTCATTTTTGTAATTCATTCTTTGCACGTGAACGATTTTAGCATGTTATCTCTAGCCAGTTTTGGATCATTTTGTTCTAGCGTTTATTTTACCCCTTATACATATTCATCTGAGCTTGGAGATTAATTTGAAATCTTGTAGGATTTTCGCTAGTGTTCAATCACCAAATTTTTGTACATAATGTTTGCACTTCATTTTGCTTCTCTTTGTACCCTATGTGAGATATTTGCTTTGTTGTTTTGTGATTTATGCCCTTTGCCTGATGCTTATTAATGTCATAAGCCTTAGCTACTATATCCTTAGGTCCAAGCCATTAGGATAGAGGGGTCCCCTGGCCTGATAGGTCATTGACCAATCTCGTGGTGTGACACCCCTTAACCCTAAAACACACACCTAAAACATGTATATATATGTATATAGACCAACATTTTCATTCAAAAAATTCTCTTCAACAAGCCCAAATAACAAATCAGGCCCAAATCACTCAACTTGGCCCACTTCTTGCCTGACCCACTTCTATCTTGACCCATTCAGCCCAATTAGCCCATCGGGCCCAATCCATGTGTGGCCCAACCTTGTAAATAAAATCAAAGCCCATTTCAAAACAATTGGCTCATCAAGCCCAGTTTGACCCAAACCCATTCCCGGTCCAAATCCAATTCGGCCCATTAAGCCCAGACCAGCCCAAGCCCACAAAAGTCAAACCGATTTGACCTTGACCCGAACCTTTGACCAAACTTGAGTTGACCGAACCTTTGACTTTGACCAAAGTCCACAAAACCAAGCAAGTCCACAAGAATCAAACCTTGACCCGAATGTCAAACTTTGACCAAACCTTGACCCGAATGTTGAACTTTGACCAAACCTTGACCTGAATGTTGACCTTTGACCAAACCTTGACTTGAACTGTGACCTTTGACTAAACTTTGACCATGACCCAAGCCTTGACCAAGACCCAAACTTTGACCAATCCGAACTTTGACCAGCCCAAGTTGACCTTGACCCAACTGTGACTCAATCCCATTTTTACTTGGTCTAACTTTGACCAGCCTTGTTTTCCAACCCCAACCAAATTCGACTCAAACCAAATTCGATTCCAAACCCGATTCATTTCAGTTCAAGCCCAATTCAAAATCAATTCAATTCTTAATTCAATTAGATTCAATCTCAATTTCAATCCAATTCAATTCAAAATTCCTTTCATTCCCAATTCAATTCAACTTCATTTCAATCCCAAATAATTCTAAACATCATAAATCTCAAACTCCTTGAAATCTCAAACTCCTTAGAACTCAAGCATCTCGAATCTCTAAACGTCTCAGCAGCTCAACAGACTCGAATGTCTCAGCAGCTCAACAGACTCGAGCGTCTCAGCAGCTCAACAGACTCGAACGTCTCAGCAGCTCAACAGACTCGAATGTCTCAGCAGCTCAACAGACTCGAACGTCTCAATAGCTCAGTAGACGTGAATGTCTCAACAGCTTAATAGACTCGACCGTCTCAGCAGCTCCACAGACTCAACCATCTCAGCAGCTCAACAGACTTGACTGTCTCAGCAGCTCAACGAACTCGAATATCTCCATAGACTCAGCAAACTCAAAAACCTCAAGAACCCTCAGCTTTTCACACCCGAATACCTTCAAAACTTGTAACCCTTTCAAGACCTGAACATCTCACAGACCCGAGCCTCACAGATTCGAGCGTCTCACAGACTTTGACATCTCAAGGTTTCAAACGTCTCATGGACCCGAGCGTCTCACAGACCATCCCCTCAAATCCGAAACTTCAAACATCTCCAAAACTATGAACTACGTAAGGTCTGATCTCGATAAGGAATTGAGTACGTAGGCAACCCATACAGGGTGCGACCCCACACCAAATCAAAATGCCCTTTTGTCATCATCCATCTCACCCTCAAACAACCTCGTTCGCTTCCAACCCTCGATTACCTTAAAAAATTCAACCATCCTAAAGAACCTGAACTACGTAAGGTCTGATCTCAACAGGAAGTTGAGTACGTAGGCAACCCATACAGGGTGCGACCCCACATCGAACAAAATGCCCCTTTTCACTCAATCACCTCACCTCCAAACAACCCCGTATCGTCTCACAGACTCGAGCGCCTCACAGACCTTGTTATCCCAATGATTCGAATATCTCTCAAACCAGAGCATCTCACAGACCCGAGCGTCTCATAGATCCGAATGTCTCACAGACTTCAACATCTCAAGGTTTCAAACGTCTCATGGACCCGAGAGTCTCACAGACTACCCTCTCAAATCCGAAACTTCAAACCATCAGACTCTAAGTCTTGCCTATTCACTCAACCTCAGACTTTTCCCAAATCTTCATTCTATGTTCATCCAAATTCACAATTCTTCTTCCCGGCGCTAGCTTGGTAGAAAAGCTCGCCTCATCCACTCGTTTTTCTCTCCTCTGTCCTAATCCTATTCTTGGCTTTAAATGAATCTCTCTAAAAAGGTTTTAAAGAAGGTAATCCCGACAATTGGAGACCGAGGTTTCCTCGGGCACCAATCCGAAGTCGTGGTCGTTGCCACTTCTAAGGGGTGTAACCCAGTGCGAACCCACACAGAATCTCTGAAATGACCAGATAAGTCCTATCCATAGGCAACAATCAGAGTCAATTAACGGTTCTTAGAACCCGATCTTCCTTCCTAGTTATCATAGGTCAAACTAGGTGGCGACTCTAGTCAACTCCGCCTTATAGAGGCATAAGTCCGCGTGGAGCCCATCGAGAGCGGGTGTAGTGCTCACTAGCATTCCCCTTGTGCTTTCTGGGAAAGACGGACGATAGAGTAGGTTTTGAGGGATGCCAAGAATAACGGGTTTTCACCCTCACAGAATGGCATTTTCTAGGATCTAGGCTTTCAGTCAGACCATATTAGATAGACCCCCCTCATACCGAAAAATCACCCTCCACAGAATGGCGACTCTGCTGGGGAAAACTTGAGTAAGTTTTTCTCAAACTCAAGGAAGACTGAACTCCATTCAAAATTGTCGGGACTTCCCCACTTCTTTCAAAACCTTCAAGAGATTCATTAAAGCCTCTAGGATTATTCTACTCCACACTTAGAGTGTGTAGCTGATGAGGACAGCTAGGATTTGTTAGATCCTCAACAAACATAATAACAATTGGGTTAATAATTAGCTCACGATTAGAAAGAGACACTTAGGATTGAATGAAGCTAACTTCCCTTCAGGTTAATAACAACCAATTGGAATTACCGCCTTCAAGACAAAACAGTTAGTAAATAGGGTTGCTTGTTCTTCTATGGTTTATTTACCGCATTCATATTATTGTCGCTTGTTGCGGGGTGAGACGGTCATTGACCTACACCATTACCGCTTTTACATTTACAAGTTGTGAGTGCATGGGTAGCTTAGGACATGCATTCCTCTGTGTCACCCCTATTTCCATGAGTCACGGCATCCCAATCGGTCCACGATTGATTTCCCATGAGTCGGGTCACTCACTGAGTGGTTAAGCCCGCGAGGCGAGACGGTCACCGACCTACGCCCTGAAGACTCATGATCCAAAATTATCCTCCATATCCGAGTCCAAACCAGCATATAGTGAACCATGAGCCTTCAGTGTCCAGCTGCCTAATCCGGTGTCTAGGACGGGTTTTATGGGTAGTCACCCCCTTGTATGCCGCCTGTCTGACCACCCTTCTGCCTTACCCTGAAGATTGCATGGGCTCAGTTCTCCATTGTTCCTCTGCACCACGGGTGTCTCTAAAGCCCAATGTCACGCTACACGTCCATAGAGGATCCCGTATTTACCGGATACCCATACATGGCACAACGTAGTCAGTGAATAATTTGGACTTTAGACACACCTGACCGTGCAGATGACGAGAGACCCGTTCCCATGCAGTACTTCCCCAAGTTTCCCAAAAGTGAGTATGTTGTGATAATCCCCGGCCGTGGCTCATGTGACTGTATCACTTCGGGTATCCTGACCTTTCGAACTTAAGCACTCCGGACTTTCTTGATGACGTGCCCCACAAGGCATAATAGAGATAAATCCCGAGAGATGAACAGTGAAGGAACGACGGTTCCCCCGGTGGTATGGAAGCACTGATTGACCTGGAAGGTGATTATCCCAATCATTCGCACTCAGCTCCACATAAAACCAGCCACGATTTATATTTTCGTTCTTATGTCTGTGTGATCACGATTTAAACACTTGAAAAATCAGAAAACGAATCATGTCGAACGCTCTAATGAAATATCTTCAAAGCCGTTCATCTCGAATGATTTCAAAATTGTTATTTCCAAAGCAGTTTTCAAAATCATTTTCAATCAAATTCTTTCAGAAAATAAACTTTGTCCAACGGTTTGTAAAGACCAGATTTCAAAAATCTATTACTTTCAAATGATTTTCGATCAGTATTTCTTACAAATGTTATTTCAAAAAACTATTTCCAAAAACGGATTTCAAAAACCTGCTTTTTACAAACGAATTTCAAACAACTTTTTCATGAATATTATCTCAAACTTGTTTTTGAAAACAGTTTTCGAAGTTGATTTTCACAAACGTATTTCAAAATAAATGATTTAGTCCCCATGTTGTGACTCGCTATTTTTGAAGTTCAACCCACCTTCAAGAGCAGTGGTCATTACTGTGGAGCGTACTAGTCATTTCGTGTTTTCACAAAAGTGGTGGATTTTCACAAAGATTTTGTGCTCGATCATTCATCTTTCCTTTCTTTCTAAAAAAAACGCCCCTCATTTTCCTCGTCGGAGCAAGTGGAGCGCATGAAGATCAACAACAGTCTGAACCAAAAATCAGAGCTGCACCAACCGAGTCCAGTGACATGAAGACTAGAAACAACCATCCGAGTTCGAAGTTGCTGAGGGTTAGAAGAGCACCAACCAATTTCTCTTGATCATAGTGTCACCTTGTTGACCGAACCCGAAGACGATCGAACGGCCAATCAGGAGCCCACACGTGAATAAGCAGTCAGTCAGAAGCTCGAAGAGGAAGCAGAAGAATTCGGGAGAAGTTTTTAAGCTCAAACTCCCCCATTTAATGACTTTTTAGAATTGATGTATAGGTTTTCCCCTAACATTCTTTTCTCTCTTGTCAATTTCTGAATAGACTTTGTGTATAGGTTGTACATTCCTGTTGAATTTATTTAGATCAATGTGTATAGGGTTCCCCACTCCCTATCTTATTTGCGAATGACCGAGCGTCAAAACTCATATTGAGAAAACCCACCACTTCGAAAACACGTGTTTTCAAAACTGTTTTTCTAAAAAAGTTGATTTCTTTTAGCACGCACAACTTGTTTCTTCCCATTTTCGGTCAGTTCACATTCATTAATCATGCATGAATCACACCCATCTCGCAGAAATTGCATGATCACATGTTGCATTCTCAACACATCACACACAAACGTTCATCCCATTTTTCAAGCGCACTAGCATTTGCGTCTGTTAGATTCTTTTTTGGTGACTATTTTTGCAGGTGATTAACCGTCTTTGCCCACGAGCGACAACATGATCTTCGAAATGATAGCAAGAAATACCAGGGATTCAAACATTTTCCCATTCGGCATACCATGCACATAGAGACCAATAACAACAAAAAGCATATACCAGAAAAATCATACATCCAAAAAAATCCAAAAAAATCATACATCCAAAAAAATCCAAAAAAATCATACACCCAAAAATCCAAAAAATCATGCCTTCAAAAATCCCAAAAATGCAGTCACTGTCATATCATGGGACCACCATGCGGGAGTGGTCACTCCCTAAAAGTCCAAAAACTCCAGAAGCCAATCATCAACCGAATGTCTTTCTGAAACAGCCTCTCTCACATCACACCTAACAACTTCTCTCACATAGATCATCTTCAGGGCCAATCGTGACAGGATGAGCTTCATGGACTATCAACGGGAACCGACTCAAGCGAGACTAGGTGTAATCTTACCATTCATGCATTGCATCCAAAACAAAAACATTCAACCAAAATCCAAAATTCAATACATTTTCATTGTCAATATTTCATGCATCCTATACGTAGTTATTCCATATTACCACAACATATCGCATGGTAGATAATTGTATTTGCATACTCCCATATCGAAACAACATCTTCGGGAAAATCACGAGAGATTGATTGAACAGAGTGCATGAACCACTTAACTCTCGACCCGTCAATGAGTACAAGGGTCCAATCAAAATCAGCACCACAAACCAAGTGAGTAGTGTGCGAAGAGCGGTATTTTCCTTTGAATTTCAAATGAGTGTTTTGGACAATCCAATGAGTGATGAGGAAAGATAGAGCGAGTCCACAGAGGTAAAACCACGAGCGACTTGTGTTTTCCTTCAACACATGGAGAGGCACAATTCATAGCGAGATCAATGTCGATAAACAGGATACGAACTGTGATTCATGCAAAGATCCGAGAATAGTAAGAAAACAATTATCGACTAATGAGGATGACGAGGCACTTAGGAATAAAAATCCCCACAAAACCAAAAAGCTTTGACTGCCCTTTACATAACCCCTTAGTGAGCCCCGCTGAGCCTTTCATGAAAAACTCTTTCTTCAGAAACTCCACAACATGCCAACCCACGTACATATACTTACCTGCCCTTGCAATAGAGGATCTCAAAGGAGCCGGAGCCATGGTCCCTCCCCACCATCTTCCACAAAAACAATGAAATGTTCAAAGAAATCAGTGAGTCAATGCAACTCCAAGGCCAAACACCTAAAAGAAAGCTGAAAATGTTCAAGTAGATCGATAAGTCAATGCAACTTTGAAGCTGAAAGCCAAAATGCAAAGCAAAAATGCTTGAGGAAGTTGATGAGCCAAATGCAATTTCAAAAACACAAAAATGAGAAGAAAGTTCAAATCGTACGCCAGAAGAGGCAAGAAGGAGAAATCCAAACCAAAAGGACCAATGATGTCCCGAAGAAACCGATAAGGGGTTATCAAAGCCCGTCTAATCATTCCACCCATGGCGAAGGTGAAACATATTCTCTATTGCACAAAAGCTCCACAACTCCTAAATAAATCCTCCAGTCCCATGTGACACACATCACACCCCTCAGCCCCGTTATAACCCAATAAAAGACCTCTGACTCGTTAGTTGATGAGCGTTAACTGAAAAGTATCGGATCTGAAACATGAATCATAAGCTTCATACTTGTTATCAACATGTCCCGTCATCCCAAAGGGACCATGAGTGGAAGAGTGTGACCTTACCCCACAAGGTCTTTCGAGTGCGAGTGACTCTTTGATCGAAGCACCAAATCATAAACAGCTAACCCCATTGCAATTGAGGAATTTGTGAGGATTGGAAAGTCCAGAACCTCAAAAAGGAATTCTAAGGAAAATACTGCTCCGAGCATCGAGAGTATCATCACATCATTATCACACACGACCATACTCACGAGAGATTGACCCACATCCCTCCATGAGAGGAAAGTGATTCACGCCTTCGAGCTCAACAATCACTCGAGATCGAACCGAAGATGTCTTATATTCGTAAGCCTCATATTAATAGAGATAGGACCGTACCTTCTCTCGAAAAACTGCACATGCATTTTGCATCTCTTCTTGCATTTAGTATTTGCATGCATCATAACCACTTCATTTTCAACATCCGACTGGTAAGAACTCCACCTAGTCTCGCTGAAAGTCGACTTCAGTTGCAGTTGTTGAAGCATAACTTTTGATGTCAACCAGAGCCATCCCGAGCCATCATCGAGCTATATCTTGCCTCTTCGGAGCCATCCCGGGCTATCACCGAGCTACATCGAACCATTCAAGAGCTATCCGGAGCCACACGAAGACCATCTCGGAGCCATCCACTGCCATACTCAATCCCTATCGACACCGCTTCTAAATCCAATCTGGAGCCATGCGAGAGCCATCCTCAAAACTTTGAGACCATCCCTAAAGCTACACAGTGGCCATCCCAATAGTATGAGAACAATATGAGAGCCACCTCAAACGGAGCCATTTCGTCACCAGGGCCTTGCCTACAAAGTTTCGAACTACGTATGGTCTGATCTCAATACAGAATTGAGTACGTAGGCAGCCCGCCAAGGGTGCGACCACCTCGAAGGCGACAATCCCCTTTCACTCCTCGCTATCATCAAACAGAGCATCCCGAATCATGACGGAGCCATCCCGGAGCCATGATCAGAACTACACCGAAGACATCCAACCATGTTTGGTTATTCAGAATGATAACAAGTCCACCCACAGCAAATCCATCAGATGGAGCCAACCGATCAGTCACCTCGAACTTCAACAACCGCATCAAGACCATCGACCATTCTCAAGTTCACTGCCATATCAAAACCCACCAACCACCCGGACCGTTGGCCACACCAGAGCCATCAGTGCATACCAGAGCCATCGGCGTAACCCGGAGCGACCACTGCATACCGGAGCCATCAACACACACCGAGCCATCATTGCATACCGGAGAAATCAGTGCAAACAGGAGCAACCAATGCATGCTAGAGCCACCAATACATGCCAAAGTCATCTCAAAGTTTTGAAGCAACTGTGGAACCATCAGCTCACACGAAAATCTACATCCACAAATAGGGAGTTTGATTCAATTAATACATCGGTTAATCACCTCACATCACATATCATCTGCATATACCCACAAAATTTGCTCACTATCTAATGCATCTTCACACCCGCTAGACAGCTATTGCGCTACTAGTGCGGTCGAATTTTTCATTTTACACCTGCTAGACAGCTATTGCGCTACTAGTACGGTCGCCTTTCATTTTACACCCGCTAGACAGCTATTGCGCTACTAGTGCGGTCGAATTTTCATTTTACACCTGCTAGACAGCTATTGCGCTACTAGTACGGTCGCCTTTCGTTTTACACCTGCTAGACAGCTATTGCGCTACTAGTACGGTCGCCTTTCATTTTACACCGCTAGACAGCTATTGCGCTACTAGTGCGGTCGTTTTCGTTTTACACCTGCTAGACAGCTATTGCGCTACTAGTACGGTCGCCTTTCATTTTACACCTGCTAGACAGCTATTGCGCTACTAGTACGGTCGCCTTTCATTTTACACCCTAGACAGCTATTGCGCTACTAGTGCGGTCGAATTTCGTTTTACACCTGCTAGACAGCTATTGCGCTACTAGTACGGTCGCCTTTCGTTTTACACCCTAGACAGCTATTGCGCTACTAGTGCGGTCGACTTTCATTTTACACCTGCTAGACAGCTATTGCGCTACTAGTACGGTCGCCTTTCGTTTTACACCTGCTAGACAGCTATTGCGCTACTAGTACGGTCGCCTTTCGTTTTACACCTGCTAGACAGCTATTGCGCTACTAGTACGGTCGCCTTTCGTTTTACACCTGCTAGACAGCTATTGCGCTACTAGTACGGTCGCCTTTCGTTTTACACCTGCTAGACAGCTATTGCGCTACTAGTACGGTCGCCTTTCGTTTTACACCGCTAGACAGCTATTGCGCTACTAGTACGGTCGCCTTTCATTTTACACCTGCTAGACAGCTATTGCGCTACTAGTACGGTCGCCTTTCGTTTTACACCTGCTAGACAGCTATTGCGCTACTAGTACGGTCGCCTTTCGTTTTACACCTGCTAGACAGCTATTGCGCTACTAGTACGGTCGCCTTTCGTTTTACACCTGCTAGACAGCTATTGCGCTACTAGTACGGTCGCCTTTCATTTTACACCTGCTAGACAGCTATTGCGCTACTAGTACGGTCGCCTTTCGTTTTACACCTGCTAGACAGCTATTGCGCTACTAGTACGGTCGCCTTTCATTTTACACCTGCTAGACAGCTATTGCGCTACTAGTACGGTCGCCTTTCGTTTTACACCTGCTAGACAGCTATTGCGCTACTAGTACGGTCGCCTTTCATTTTACACCCGCTAGGCAGCTATTACGCTACTAGTGTGGTCCCGTCGTTTTCCTCCACTAGGCAGCTATACGCTACTAGTGCGAGATCGTTCACTTCATAACCCTTAGGCAGCTATTACGCTACTAGTGTGGTCCCGCCTTTTTTCCTCCACTAGGCAACTATTACGCTATTAGTGCGAGATCGTTAACTTCATAACCAGCTAGGCAGCTATTACGCTACTAGTGCGGTTGCATCTTCATTTTACACCCGCTAGGCAGCTATTACGCTACTAGTGCGGTCCCGCCGTTTTTCCTCCACTAGACAGCTATTACGCTACTAGTGCGAGATCGTTCATTTCATAACCCACTAGGCAGCTATTACGCTACTAGTGCGGTCCCGTTGTTTTTTCCTTCACTAGGCAGCTATTACGCTACTAGTACGGTACACAATGAAAAGTATTATAGGCTCGTCATAAGTCCTATAGCTAGATGTCAAGAGGTCTAGTTGAGGCTCGTCATAAGTCCTCGTACTTTCAATTGCATTATAGGCCCGTCATAAGTCCTATAGCTAGATGTCAAGAGGTCTAGTTGAGGCTCGTCATAAGTCCTCGTGCAGCCCAATCAATCAAATTGTTAGTATCATAGGCTCGTCATAAGTCCTATGGCTAGATATCAAGAGGTCTAGTTGAGGCTCGTCATAAGTCCTCGTACTTTCAATTGCATTATAGGCTCGTCATAAGTCCTATAGCTAGATGTCAAGAGGTCTAGTTGAGGCTCGTCATAAGTCCTCGTGCACCCCAAGCCAACCCTATTGTCAGTATCCTAGGCTAGTCATAAGTCCTAGGGTTAGATATCAAGAGGTCTAACTGAGGCTCGTCATAAGTCCTCGTACTTTCAATCGTATTCATACACTCACGATCGCATCCCCATGCACCACTAAACCACAGTGAGAATTTTGGCGCCGTCAACCTTGATCCAATTCCGCAAGGGCTTGCAGAATTGAATCAAGGGGAGCCATCTGTAGACACCAAAAATTCTCACCCCATAAGGCAAATTCCAGAATAAGAAGTACAATAAGAGGGGTCGTCGCCTTTCTTTTTCAAAACGTGTTGACGTGTGTGCCAAAATGAAACCATCATTTTACGAAAAAAATTTAAACCAATTTTCAAGCGTTTTAGAAAAGAACCCAATTGTACAGAAATTTTCAAACAATTATTTGTTTTAGACTTCCCCTTTTGTTTTATTTAGATATTTTCAGTTTTATTTCCTTAGTCGTGGGCATTTCATTTACTTTATTTTACTTTTATTATTTTCATTTTTCATGTTCTTACTTTGTAAAAAAAAACATTTCATTTTTATCGATTAAACCCCTTTTGTCTTACTCTACATATATTTTTAAACATTATCGTTTATTACTCAAGTCTAGTTATAGCTTTTATTTTGTTTCCTCCGATTTCTATGAAGTTGTATTTTAGTGATTCTTTTCCTTTCTCATTCTTTTTTAATCTTAGCCCAATCTTCAAATCAAATCCAGCAACCCAAAGCCCAACCCACATCAAAACCCAATTTATCTTCTAAACCCTAAAACCTCACCTCTATACAAACCAACCTCACACAACCAAGGGCAACGGTAACCCGCCGTTGATTATCAACTCCTCGATCCATCCTTTCTCCGTTGTTCTCTATATCTGAAAACGAAGAGCTCAATCATCGGTCACCACGGTAGCCGCCTCCATAGTCCTTGTCTTCAATCTTGAACCTATAGCCGACCTCCACTCCCTGCTCTCCATCGTCTTCTTCTTCAACCGTGGACAACAGCCGACGGTACCAGTTTTCCAGACATCCATTGCTTCATCCTTTTTTTTAAAAAAGCCCTAATCTATGCTCTTCTCTCTATCGTCTACAACCTCATCCCTTCATTGGCTACACTCACTCCCATTCATTCTCACGCATAAAAAGAAAACCTCCGAGAGATCGAATAGAGCAAAGAATCGGTTTCCCCCTCTCTGAATTGGTCACCCCTCTCTTCATTCTCCTCACTCGAATTGATTTTGCAACCAACTGGCAAACGAGAGACATCTACTCTACAAATCGACCACCATCACATTCTTCGCTATTTTTTCGATCATCTTCTTCAATCATCTTAAAAAAAACACAGGAGCGTACATGCTCTCTTCACCATCTTCACCGGTTCTTGCAACTCCAGTGGGGAACGAGAAACATAGGAGCCCGGCACCCATTTTCATTCTCTTCATTTCTGCTAATTTCGCACCTCTCTGCCTTCATCCCTTCACTACCGGTTTTTGTATCTCCCTGGCGAAACAAAGAGCAGAGCTCTGCCACCTCTTCCAAGCCTTTCACGCACGGTAATTTGCAAATCTCACTGGCAAAATCAGCGAATGATCCACATTTCTTTTTCTGGTTTGATTTCCTTACCTCGATTAACCTAGATAGTTTTGGGTCATTTACGTTTTCCCGATTCGTCTTTAATTGTTCGATTCTGGAATTCATCTTGGGTAATGAGTTGATGTTGCTTTTATCGTGCGTGGGTGAGAATATTGTTTAATCCATTCCCGAATCCTGATGGATTTTTCTTGGTAAACCTGGATTGCGGAGCAGAACTTTGCCATATTTACTGGATCGTTGGGTCGTGCAACCGTACCCGCTGTCCATCTGTGTAACATAGATCTGATTATTTGGTTCGCTGTTGAATTGGTTGGCGAAGGACCTAAACAATTGTCGGCTTGGTCTGCGAAACCCCCGTTTATGCATCTGATTGTCGTGTTATCCTTAGCTTGGTCTGGTCAGGCTTCTGTTCGAATCTGGTTTGGAAAGTTCATTTGAACTTTTATTTTTCGCTCTGTCGGTTTGATTCTGGACTGATGAAGTTATATTTGTACTTAGCCTTTTGATAGCGCGATTGAGCTATAAAAGCACACAGAATCGTTGTGTTGATGATATATTTGAGTATTGATCTGCTGGCCTAGCGTGGGTTTGATCGACGTATCCATTTGGAGAGTTGGCTGCGAGAGTTATTTCTTGGAGCCCCAATTTATTGCCCTTTTGCACAGCTTATTACGAATAAGAACTTAATCGGATTGCTGCAAGTTGATTACCTATTTGTATATTTGGTTTACTTCGACATGCTGCGCACCCTTATTCTAGCACTTGACACCGTGGTACATACGTGGCTTATCGGTCTTGAGTTGAAGCTGTATTTGTTTGGCTTAGGGCTGACACTGAGTTTTGCATATTGGTCGAGCTATGGACCTTGGGGTTCCCGTCGGGTTTGAACTTTCCTCGACCTAATACTGATTGGCCCATATCATCGTTTCTGGTTTGTTAATCATGTCGCTTATGACATGATCACTTTGACCCTTTTGTGTTGTTGTCTAACTCGGCTTGCTTATTGCTTTGATTTCATGTTTTGACCGAATGACATATACAATTGGCTGGATACGGCTGGGCTCGCTTGAGTTGCGCTTGCTGAACTTGCGGTTTGACTTTGCATCATGCAAATTGAGTACACCATCACGCTATGGGCTTACCTTCAATGGGTTTGGAAATTCAATCTTTCGCCCTTTTACTATAATTTACTTGCCTTTGTACTTAATGGCCTCTTGCGCATTGATTTGGTTTGGAAACTGATTTGATACTAGCATGTTTCTTGTCTCACTGCGCTTAGATAAGAACATTGAATTGAGTGATAGTTGCCCTATGCTATAATTGTGTAGATAAATCATTTATTGGCTGGATGGTCCTTATTAATTTTTCGTCTTAGAGGGAAATGATATAAACCCCTTCTAGGTATGATCCCACATGACTCACAACTCCACCTCTTTGGTACTACACTTTGTTTGAGTCATAATCTAAGATGACGAATTAATTTGAGTAGCAACCCCAATGCTTGGTTTATCTTACAATTCTTAGCATTTGTTGGTAGCCTGAAACTCTTTTCTATGTTCTCGGTTGGGGTGTGGGAGATGATTAGATTGCCCCCTTTCCTCCCATTGAGAGGGGCCGTATGATCCCATTGCACACATCCCAACCTCCCTCCGTTCTCTCGACTGACGTATTGTGCCTCTCTTGGTTGTGTTTCTTTGACATGTACCTAATGCTCGTGGAACGGGAAACTACCCTAAGACTAAGCAACGGGATCGTGGCTTGGACTACTGGGGTCTCCGCTTCAAACACATGTAACGGTTGGTGCACTTCTTGCTGATCCTATCAGCTCAAGTGAGGCGGCGTCGATGCGACCCCCCATAGCACTCTATTTAAAATTTTTATCTATGTTTTGTATTAATCTGTAATTTGTTTATTGTTCTTACTTTCGGTTGTAGTCTTAGGACTTATTCATTTTTGTAATTCATTCTTTGCACGTGAACGATTTTAGCATGTTATCTCTAGCCAGTTTTGGATCATTTTGTTCTAGCGTTTATTTTACCCCTTATACATATTCATCTGAGCTTGGAGATTAATTTGAAATCTTGTAGGATTTTCGCTAGTGTTCAATCACCAAATTTTTGTACATAATGTTTGCACTTCATTTTGCTTCTCTTTGTACCCTATGTGAGATATTTGCTTTGTTGTTTTGTGATTTATGCCCTTTGCCTGATGCTTATTAATGTCATAAGCCTTAGCTACTATGTCCTTAGGTCCAAGCCATTAGGATAGAGGGGTCCCCCTGGCCTGATAGGTCATTGACCAATCTCGTGGTGTGACACCCCTTAACCCTAAAACACACACCTAAAACATGTATATATATGTATATAGACCAACATTTTCATTCAAAAAATTCTCTTCAACAAGCCCAAATAACAAATCAGGCCCAAATCACTCAACTTGGCCCACTTCTTGCCTGACCCACTTCTAGCTTGACCCATTCAGCCCAATTAGCCCATCGGGCCCAATCCATGTGTGGCCCAACCTTGTAAATAAAATCAAAGCCCATTTCAAAACAATTGGCTCATCAAGCCCAGTTTGACCCAAACCCATTCCCGGTCCAAATCCAATTCGGCCCATTAAGCCCAGACCAGCCCAAGCCCATAAAAGTCAAACCGATTTGACCTTGACCTGAACCTTTGACCAAACTCGAGTTGACCGAACCTTTGACTTTGACCAAAGTCCACAAAACCAAGCAAGTCCACAAGAATCAAACCTTGACCCGAATGTCAAACTTTGACCAAACCTTGACCCGAATGTTGAACTTTGACCAAACCTTGACCTGAATGTTGACCTTTGACCAAACCTTGACTTGAACTGTGACCTTTGACTAAACTTTGACCATGACCCAAGCCTTGACCAAGACCCAAACTTTGACCAATCCGAACTTTGACCAGCCCAAGTTGACCTTGACCCAACTGTGACTCAATCCCATTTTTACTTGGTCTAACTTTGACCAGCCTTGTTTTCCAACCCCAACCAAATTCGACTCAAACCAAATTCGATTCCAAACCGATTCATTTCAGTTCAAGCCCAATTCAAAATCAATTCAATTCTTAATTCAATTAGATTCAATCTCAATTTCAATCCAATTCAATTCAAAATTCCTTTCATTCCCAATTCAATTCAACTTCATTTCAATCCCAAATAATTCTAAACATCATAAATCTCAAACTCCTTGAAATCTCAAACTCCTTAGAACTCAAGCATCTCGAATCTCTAAACGTCTCAGCAGCTCAACAGACTCGAATGTCTCAGCAGCTCAACAGACTCGAGCGTCTCAACAGCTCAACAGACTCAAACGTCTCAGCAGCTCAACAGACTCGAATGTCTCAGCAGCTCAACAGACTCGAACGTCTCAACAGCTCAGTAGACGTGAATGTCTCAACAGCTTAATAGACTCGACCGTCTCAGCAACTCCACAGACTCAACCATCTCAGCAGCTCAACAGACTTGACTGTCTCAGCAGCTCAACGAACTCGAATATCTCCATAGACTCAACAAACTCAAAAACCTCAAGAACCCTCAGCTTTTCACACCCGAATACCTTCAAAACTTGTAACCCTTTCAAGACCTGAACATCTCACAGACCCGAGCGTCTCACAGATTCGAGCGTCTCACAGACTTTGACATCTCAAGGTTTCAAACGTCTCATGGACCCGAGCGTCTCACAGACCATCCCCTCAAATCCGAAACTTCAAACATCTCCAAAACTATGAACTACGTAAGGTCTGATCTCGATAAGGAATTGAGTACGTAGGCAACCCATACAGGGTGCGACCCCACACCAAATCAAAATGCCCTTTTGTCATCATCCATCTCACCCTCAAACAACCTCGTTCGCTTCCAACCCTCGATTACCTTAAAAAATTCAACCATCCTAAAGAACCTGAACTACGTAAGGTCTGATCTCAACAGGAAGTTGAGTACGTAGGCAACCCACACAGGGTGCGACCCCACATCGAACAAAATGCCCCTTTTCACTCAATCACCTCACCTCCAAACAACCCCCGTATCGTCTCACAGACTCGAGCGCCTCACAGACCTTGTTATCCCAATGATTCGAATATCTCACAAACCAGAGCATCTCACAGACCCGAGCGTCTCATAGATCCGAATGTCTCACAGACTTCAACATCTCAAGGTTTCAAACGTCTCATGGACCCGAGCGTCTCACAGACCATCCCCTCAAATCCGAAACTTCAAACATCTCCAAAACTATGAACTACGTAAGGTCTGATCTCGATATGGAATTGAGTACGTAGGCAACCCATACAGGGTGCGACCCCACACCAAATCAAAATGCCCTTTTGTCATCATCCATCTCACCCTCAAACAACCTCGTTCGCTTCCAACCCTCGATTACCTTAAAAAATTCAACCATCCTAAAGAACCTGAACTACGTAAGGTCTGATCTCAACAGGAAGTTGAGTACGTAGGCAACCCATACAGGGTGCGACCCCACATCGAACAAAATGCCCCTTTTCACTCAATCACCTCACCTCCAAACAACCCCGTATCGTCTCACAGACTCGAGCGCCTCACAGACCTTGTTATCCCAATGATTCGAATATCTCACAAACCAAGAGCATCTCACAGACCCGAGCGTCTCATAGATCCGAATGTCTCGCAGACTTCAACATCTCAAGGTTTCAAACGTCTCATGGACCCGAGAGTCTCACAGACTACCCTCTCAAATCCGAAACTTCAAACCATCAGACTCTAAGTCTTGCCTATTCACTCAACCTCAGACTTTTCCCAAATCTTCATTCTATGTTCATCCAAATTCAGCAATTCTTCTTCCCGACGCTAGCTTGGTAGAAAAGCTCGCCTCATCCACTCGTTTTTCTCTCCTCCTGTCCTAATCCTATTCTTGGCTTTTAAATGAATCTCTCTAAAAAGGTTTTAAAAGAAGGTAATCCCGACAATTGGAGACCGAGGTTTCCTCGGGCACCAATCCGAAGTCGTGGTCGTTGCCACTTCCAAGGGGTGTAACCCAGTGCGAACCCACACAGAATCTCTGAAATGACCAGATAAGTCTATCCATAGGCAACAATCTCAGAGTCAATTAACGGTTCTTAGAACCCGATCTTCCTTCCTAGTTATCATAGGTCAAACTAGGTGGCGACTCTAGTCAACTCCGCCTTATAGAGGCATAAGTCCGCGTGGAGCCCATCGAGAGCGGGTGTAGTGCTCACTAGCATTCCCCTTGTGCTTTCTGGGAAAGACGGGCGATAGAGTAGGTATTTGAGGGATGCCAAGAATAACGGGTTTTCATCCTTCACAGAATGGCATTTTCTAGGATCTAGGCTTCTCAGTTAGACCATATCTAGATAGACCCCCCTCATACCGAAAAATCACCCTCCACAGAAAGGTGACTCTGCTGGGGAAAACTTGAGTAAGTTTTTCTCAAACTCAAGGAAGACTGAACTCCATTCAAAATTGTCGGGACTTCCCCACTTCTTTCAAAACCTTCAAGGGATTCTTTTCAAAGCCTCTAGGATTATTCTACTCCCCACTTAGAGTGTGTAGCTGATGAGGACAGCTAGGATTTGTTAGATCCTCAACAAACATAATAACAATTGGGTTAATAATTAGCTCACGATTAGAAAGAGACACTTAGGATTGAATGAAGCTAACTTCCCTTCAGGTTAATAACAACCAATTGGAATTACCGCCTTCAAGACAAAACAGTTAGTAAATAGGGTTGCTTGTTCTCCTATGGTTTATTTACCGCATTCATATTATTGTCGCTTGTTGCGGGGTGAGACGGTCATTGACCTACACCATTACCGCTTTTACATTTACAAGTTGTGAGTGCATGGGTAGCTTAGGACATGCATTCCTCTGTGTCACCCCTTTTCCACGAGTCACGGCATCCCAATCGGTCCACGATTGATTTCCCATGAGTCGGGTCACTCACTGAGTGGTTAAGCACCGCGAGGGAGTAACTCAACCACAACCGACCCACTAGCACCCTGAAGACTATGACACCACAAATTATCCTCCATATCCGAGTCCAAAACCAGATATAGGAACCATGAGCCTTCAGTGTCCAGCTGTCTAATCCGGTGTCTAGGACAGGGTTTATGGGTAGTCACCCCTTGTATGCCGTGCTGACCACCCTTCTGCCTTACCTGAAGACTTGCATGGGCTCAGTTTCCATTGTCCTCTGCACCAGGGTGTCTCAAAGCCAATGTCACGCTACCGTCATAGAGGATCCCGTATTTACCGGACCCATAATGGCACAACGTAGTCAGTGATAATTTGGACTTTAGACACATGACCGTGCAGATGAGAGAGACCCGTTCCCATGCAGTATTCCCAAGTTTCCAAAGTGAGTATGTTGTGATAATCCCCGGCCGTGGCTCATGTGACTGTATCACTTCGGGTTATCCTGACCTTTCGAAATTAAGCACCCGGACTTTCTTGATGACGTGCCCACAAGGCATAATAGAGATAAATCACGAGGATTAAACAGTGAAGGAACAACGGTTCCCACGGTGGTATGAAGCAGCAATGATTGACCTGGAAGGTGATATTCCCAATCATTCGCACTCAGCTCCAATAAAACCAGCCAGGATATATTTTGTTCTTTATGTTGTGTGTGTCACGATTTAAACACTTGAAAAATCAGAAAACGAATATGTCGAACGCTCTAATGAAATATCTTCAAAGCCGTTCATCTCGAATGATTTCAAAATTGTTATTTCCAAAGAGTTTTCAAAATCATTTTCAATCAAATTCTTTCAGAAAATAAACTTGGCCAACGGTTTTGTAAAGACCAGATTTCAAAAATCTATTACTTTCCAAATGATTTTCGATCAGTATTTTCTTACAATGTATGTTAAAAAACTATTCCAAAAACGGATTTCAAAAACCTGCTTTTTATAAACGAATCAAACAACTTTTCATGATATTATCTCAAACTTGTTTTGAAACACAGTTTTCGAAGTTGATTTTCACAAACGTATTTCAAAATAAATGATTTAGTCCCCATGTTGTGACGCTATTTTGAAGTTCAAACCCACCTCAAGAGCAGTGGTCCTACTATGGCGCGTATCGTCATTTCGTGTTTCACAAAAGTGGTGGTGGATTTTCACAAGATTTTGTGCTCGATCAATTCATCTTTCCTTCTAAAAAAAACGCCCCTCATTTTCTCGTCGGAGCACGTGGAGCGCATTGAAGATCAACAACAGCTGAACCAAAAATCAGAGCTGCACCAACTCGAGTCCAGGACATGAAGACTAGAAACAACCATCCGAGTTCGAAGGTGCGGAGGGTTGGAAGAGCACCAACCAATTTCTCTTGATCATAGTGTCACCTTGTTGACCGAACCCGAAGACGAGTTCGAACGGCCATCAGGAGCCCACACGGTGATAAGCAGTCAGTCAGAAGCTCGAAGAGGAAGCAGAAGAATTCGGGAGAAGTTTTAAGCCAAACTCCCCATTTAATGACTTTTTAGAATTGATGTATAGGTTTTCCCCTAACATTCTTTTCTCTCTTGTCAATTTCTGAATAGACTTTGTGTATAGGTTGTACATTCCTGTTGAATTTATTTAGATCAATGTGTATAGGGTTCCCCACTCCCTATCTTATTTGTGAATGACCGAGCGTCAAAACTCATATTGAGAAAACCCACCACTTCGAAAACACGTGTTTTCAAAACTGTTTTTCTAAAAAAGTTGATTTCTTTAGCACGCACAACTTGTTTCTTCCCATTTTCGGTCAGTTCACATTCATTAATCATGCATGAATCACACCCATCTCGCAGAAATTGCATGATCACTGTTGCATTCTCAACACATCACACACAAACGTTCATCCCATTTTTCAAGCGCACTAGCATTTGCGTCTGTTAGATTCTTTTTTGGTGACTATTTTTGCAGGTGATTAACCGTCTTTGCCCACGAGCGACAACATGATCTTCGAAATGATAGCAAGAAATACCAGGGATTCAAACATTTTCCCATTCGGCATACCATGCACATAGAGACCAATAACAACAAAAAGCATATACCAGAAAAATCATACATCCAAAAAATCCAAAAAAACATCATCCAAAAAAATCCAAAAAAATCATACACCCAAAAATCCAAAAAATCATGCCTTCAAAAATCCCAAAAATGCTGTCACTGTCATATCATGGGACCACCATGCGGGAGTGGTCACTCCCTAAAAGTCCAAAAACTCCAGAAGCCAATCATCAACCGAATGTCTTTCTGAAACAGCCTCTCTCACATCACACCTAACAACTTCTCTCACATAGATCATCTTCAGGGCCAATCGTGACAGGATGAGCTTCATGGACTATCAACGGGAACCGACTCAAGTGAGACTAGGTGTAATCTTACCATTCATGCATTGCATCCAAAAAAAAACATTCAACCAAAATCCAAAATTCAATACATTTTCATTGTCAATATTTCATGCATCCTATACGTAGTTATTCCATATTACCACAACATATCGCATGGTAGATAATTGTATTTGCATACTCCCATATCGAAACAACATCTTCGGAAAATCACGAGAGATTGATTGAACAGAGTGCATGAACCACTTAACTCTCGACCCGTCAATGAGTACAAGGGTCCAATCAAAATCAGCACCACAAACCAAGTGAGTAGTGTGCGAAGAGCGGTATTTTCCTTTGAATTTCAAATGAGTGTTTTGGACAATCCAATGAGTGATGAGGAAAGATAGAGCGAGTCCACAGAGGTAAAACCACGAGCGACTTGTGTTTTCCTTCAACACATGGAGAGGCACAATTCATAGCGAGATCAATGTCGATAAACAGGATACGAACTGTGATTCATGCAAAGATCCGAGAATAGTAAGAAAACAATTATCGACTAATGAGGATGACGAGGCACTTAGGAATAAAAATCCCCACAAAACCAAAAAGCTTTGACTGCCCTTTACATAACCCCTTAGTGAGCCCTGCTGAGCCTTTCATGAAAAACTCTTTCTTCAGAAACTCCACAACATGCCAACCCACGTACATATACTTACCTGCCCTTGCAATAGAGGATCTCAAAGGAGCCGGAGCCATGGTCCCTCCCCACCATCTTCCACAAAAACAATGAAATGTTCAAAGAAATCAGTGAGTCAATGCAACTCCAAGGCCAAACACCTAAAAGAAAGCTGAAAATGTTCAAGTAGATCGATAAGTCAATGCAACTTTGAAGCTGAAAGCCAAAATGCAAAGCAAAGAATGCTTGAGGAAGTTGATGAGCCAAATGCAATTTCAAAAACACAAAAATGAGAAGAAAGTTCAAATCGTACGCCAGAAGAGGCAAGAAGGAGAAATCCAAACCAAAAGGACCAATGATGTCCCGAAGAAACCGATAAGGGGTTATCAAAGCCCGTCTAATCATTCCACCCATGGCGAAGGTGAAACATATTCTCTATTGCACAAAAGCTCCACAACTCCTAAATAAATCCTCCAGTCCCATGTGACACACATCACACCCCTCAGCCCCGTTATAACCCAATAAAAGACCTCTGACTCGTTAGTTGATGAGCGTTAACTGAAAAGTATCGGATCTGAAACATGAATCATAAGCTTCATACTTGTTATCAACATGTCCCGTCATCCCAAAGGGACCATGAGTGGAAGAGTGTGACCTTACCCCACAAGGTCTTTCGAGTGCGAGTGACTCTTTGATCGAAGCACCAAATCATAAACAGCTAACCCCATTGCAATTGAGGAATTTGTGAGGATTGGAAAGTCCAGAACCTCAAAAAGGAATTCTAAGGAAAATACTGCTCCGAGCATCGAGAGTATCATCACATCATTATCACACACGACCATACTCACGAGAGATTGACCCACATCCCTCCATGAGAGGAAAGTGATTCACGCCTTCGAGCTCAACAATCACTCGAGATCGAACCGAAGATGTCTTATATTCGTAAGCCTCATATTAATAGAGATAGGACCGTACCTTCTCTCGAAAAACTGCACATGCATTTTGCATCTCTTCTTGCATTTAGTATTTGCATGCATCATAACCACTTCATTTTCAACATCCGACTGGTAAGAACTCCACCTAGTCTCGCTGAAAGTCGACTTCAGTTGCAGTTGTTGAAGCATAACTTTTGATGTCAACCAGAGCCATCCCGAGCCATCATCGAGCTATATCTTGCCTCTTCGGAGCCATCCGGGCTATCACCGAGCTACATCGAACCATTCAAGAGCTATCCGGAGCCACACGAAGACCATCTCGGAGCCATCCACTGCCATACTCAATCCCTATCGACACCGCTTCTAAATCCAATCTGGAGCCATGCGAGAGCCATCCTCAAAACTTTGAGACCATCCCTAAAGCTACACAGTGGCCATCCCAATAGTATGAGAACAATATGAGAGCCACCTCAAACGGAGCCATTTCGTCACCAGGGCCTTGCCTACAAAGTTTCGAACTACGTATGGTCTGATCTCAATACAGAATTGAGTACGTAGGCAGCCCGCCAAGGGTGCGACCACCTCGAAGGCGACAATCCCCTTTCACTCCTCGCTATCATCAAACAGAGCATCCCGGAATCATGACGGAGCCATCCCGGAGCCATGATCAGAACTACACCAAGACATCCAACTGTTTGGTTATTCAGAATGATAACAAGTCCACCCACAGCAAATCCATCAGATGGAGCCAACCGATCAGTCACCTCGAACTTCAACAACCGCATCAAGACCATCGACCATTCTCAAGTTCACTGCCATATCAAAACCCACCAACCACCCGGACCGTTGGCCACACCAGAGCCCCATCGGTGTAACCCGGCGACCACTGCATACCGGAGCCATCAACACACCAGAGCCATCATTGCATACCGGAGAAATCAGTGCAAACAGGAGCAACCAATGCATGCTAGAGCCACTAATACATGCCAAAGTCATCTCAAAGTTTTGAAGCAACTATGGAACCATCAGCTCACACGAAAATCTACATCCATAAATAGGGAGTTTGATTCAATTAATACATCAGTTAATCACCTCACATCACATCACATCATCTGCATATACCCACAAAATTTGCTCACTATCTAATGCATCTTCACACCCGCTAGACAGCTATTGCGCTACTAGTGCGGTCGAATTTTTCATTTTACACCTGCTAGACAGCTATTGCGCTACTAGTACGGTCGCCTTTCATTTTACACCCGCTAGACAGCTATTGCGCTACTAGTGCGGTCGAATTTCATTTTACACCTGCTAGACAGCTATTGCGCTACTAGTACGGTCGCCTTTCGTTTTACACCTGCTAGACAGCTATTGCGCTACTAGTACGGTCGCCTTTCGTTTTACACCTGCTAGACAGCTATTGCGCTACTAGTACGGTCGCTTTCGTTTTACACCTGCTAGACAGCTATTGCGCTACTAGTACGGTCGCCTTTCATTTTACACCTGCTAGACAGCTATTGCGCTACTAGTACGGTCGCCTTTCATTTTACACCCGCTAGACAGCTATTGCGCTACTAGTGCGGTCGAATTTTTCGTTTTACACCTGCTAGACAGCTATTGCGCTACTAGTACGGTCGCCTTTCGTTTTACACCCTAGACAGCTATTGCGCTACTAGTGCGGTCGAATCTTTCATTTTACACCTGCTAGACAGCTATTGCGCTACTAGTACGGTCGCCTTTCGTTTTACACCTGCTAAACAGCTATTGCGCTACTAGTACGGTCGCCTTTCGTTTTACACCTGCTAGACAGCTATTGCGCTACTAGTACGGTCGCCTTTTTTTACACCTGCTAGACAGCTATTGCGCTACTAGTACGGTCGCCTTTCGTTTTACACCTGCTAGACAGCTATTGCGCTACTAGTACGGTCGCCTTTCGTTTTACACCTGCTAGACAGCTATTGCGCTACTAGTACGGTCGCCTTTCATTTTACACCTGCTAGACAGCTATTGCGCTACTAGTACGGTCGCCTTTCGTTTTACACCTGCTAGACAGCTATTGCGCTACTAGTACGGTCGCCTTTCGTTTTACACCTCGCTAGACAGCTATTGCGCTACTAGTACGGTCGCCTTTCGTTTTACACCTGCTAGACAGCTATTGCGCTACTAGTACGGTCGCCTTTCATTTTACACCTGCTAGACAGCTATTGCGCTACTAGTACGGTCGCCTTTCGTTTTACACCTGCTAGACAGCTATTGCGCTACTAGTACGGTCGCCTTTCATTTTACACCTGCTAGACAGCTATTGCGCTACTAGTACGGTCGCCTTTCGTTTTACACCTGCTAGACAGCTATTGCGCTACTAGTACGGTCGCCTTTCATTTTACACCCGCTAGGCAGCTATTACGCTACTAGTGTGGTCCCGTCGTTTTTCCTCCACTAGGCAGCTATTACGCTACTAGTGCGAGATCGTTCACTTCATAACCCGTTAGGCAGCTATTACGCTACTAGTGTGGTCCCGCCTTTTTTCCTCCACTAGGCAACTATTACGCTATTAGTGCGAGATCGTTAACTTCATAACCAGCTAGGCAGCTATTACGCTACTAGTCGGTTGCATCTTCATTTCATACACCCGCTAGGCAGCTATTACGCTACTAGTGCGGTCCCGCCGTTTTTTCCACTAGACAGCTATTACGCTACTAGTGCGAGATCGTTCATTTCATAACCCACTAGGCAGCTATTACGCTACTAGTGCGGTCCCGTTGTTTTTTCCTTCACTAGGCAGCTATTACGCTACTAGTACGGTACACAATGAAAAGTATTATAGGCTCGTCATAAGTCCTATAGCTAGATGTCAAGAGGTCTAGTTGAGGCTCGTCATAAGTCCTCGTACTTTCAATTGCATTATAGGCCCGTCATAAGTCCTATAGCTAGATGTCAAGAGGTCTAGTTGAGGCTCGTCATAAGTCCTCGTGCAGCCCAATCAATCAAATTGTTAGTATCATAGGCTCGTCATAAGTCCTATGGCTAGATATCAAGAGGTCTAGTTGAGGCTCGTCATAAGTCCTCGTACTTTCAATTGCATTATAGGCTCGTCATAAGTCCTATAGCTAGATGTCAAGAGGTCTAGTTGAGGCTCGTCATAAGTCCTCGTGCACCCCAAGCCAACCCTATTGTCAGTATCCTAGGCTAGTCATAAGTCCTAGGGTTAGATATCAAGAGGTCTAACTGAGGCTCGTCATAAGTCCTCGTACTTTCAATCGTATTCATACACTCACGATCGCATCCCCATGCACCACTAAACCACAGTGAGAATTTTTGGCGCCGTCAACCTTGATCCAATTCCGCAAGGGCTTGCAGAATTGAATCAAGGGGAGCCATCTGTAGACACCAAAAATTCTCACCCCATAAGGCAAATTCCAGAATAAGAAGTACAATAAGAGGGGTCGTCGCCTTTCTTTTTCAAAACGTGTTGACGTGTGTGCCAAAATGAAACCATCGTTTTACGACAAAAAATTTAAACCAATTTTCAAGCGTTTTAGAAAAGAACCCAATTGTACAGAAATTTTCAAACAATTATTTGTTTTAGACTTCCCCTTTTGTTTTATTTAGATATTTTCAGTTTTATTTCCTTAGTCGTGGGCATTTCATTTACTTTATTTTACTTTTATTATTTCATTTTTCATGTTCTTACTTGTAAAAAAAAACATTTCATTTTTATCGATTAAACCCTTTTGTCTTACTCTACATATATATTTTTAAACATTATCGTTTATTACTCAAGTCTAGTTATAGCTTTTATTTTTTTCCTCCGATTTCTATGAAGTTGTATTTTAGTGATTCTTTTCCTTTCTCATTCTTTTTTAATCTTAGCCCAATCTTCAAATCAAATCCAGCAACCCAAAGCCCAACCCACATCAAAACCCAATTTATCTTCTAAACCCTAAAACCTCACCTCTATACAAACCAACCTCACACAACCAAGGGGCAACGGTAACCCGCCGTTTATTATCAACTCCTCGATCAATCCTTTCTCGGTTGTTCTCTATTTCTGAAAACGAAGAGCTCAATCATCGGTCACCACGGTGGCCGCCTCCATGGTCCTTGTCTTCAATCTTGAACCTATAGCCGACCTCCACTCCCTGCTCTCCATCGTCTTCTTCTTCAACCGTGGACAACAGCCGACGGTACCAGTTTTCCAGACATCCACTGCTTCAACCTTTTTTTTAAAAAAAGCCCTAATCTATGCTCTTCTCTCTATCGTCTACAACCTCATCCCTTCATCGGCTACACTCCTCACTCCCGTTCATTCTCACGCATAAAAAGAAAACCTCCGAGAGATCGAATAGAGCAAAGAATCGGTTTCCCCTCTCTGAATTGGTCACCCCTCTCTTCATTCTCCTCACTCTGATTGATTTTGCAACCAACTGGCAAACGAGAGACATCTACTCTGCAAATCGGCCACCATCACATTCTTCGCTATTTTTTTCGATCATCTTCTTCAATCATCTTAAAAAAAACACAGGAGCGTACATGCTCTCTTCACCATCTTCACCGGTTCTTGCAACTCCAGTGGGGAACGAGAACATAGGAGCCCGGCACCCATTTTCATTCTCTTCATTTCTGCTAATTTCGCACCTCTCTGCCTTCATCCCTTCACTACCGGTATTTTTGTATCTCCCTGGCGAAACAAAGAGCAGCTCTGCCACCTCTTCCAAGCCTTTCACGCACGGTAATTTTGCAAATCTCACTGGCAAAATCAGCGAATGATCCACATTTCTCTTTTCTGGTTTGATTTCCTTACCTCGATTAACCTAGATAGTTTTGGGTCATTTACGTTTTCCCGATTCGTCTTTAATTGTTCGATTCTGGAATTCATCTTGGGTAATGAGTTGATGTTGCTTTTATCGTGCGTGGGTGAGAATATTGTTTAATCCATTCCCGAATCCTGATGGATTTTTCTTGGTAAACCTGGATTGCGGAGCAACTTTGCCATATTTGCTGGATCGTTGGGTCGTGCAACCTACCCGCTTTCCATCTGTAACATAGATCTGATTATTTGGTTCGCTGTTGAATTGGTTGGCGAAGGACCTAAACAATTGTCGGCTTGGTCTGCGAAACCCCCGTTTATGCATCTGATTGTCGTGTTATCCTTAGCTTGGTCTGGTCAGGCTTCTGTTCGAATCTGGTTTGGAAAGTTCATTTGAACTTTTATTTTTCGCTCTGTCGGTTTGATTCTGGACTGATGAAGCTATATTTGTACTTAGCCTTTTGATAGCGCGATTGAGCTATAAAAGCACACAGAATCGTTGTGTTGATGATATATTTGAGTATTGATCTACTAGCCTAGCGTGGGTTTGATCGATGTATCCATTTGGAGAGTTGGCTGCGAGAGTTATTTCTTGGAGCCCCAATTTATTGCCCTTTGCACAGCTTATTACGAATAAGAACTTAATCGATTGCTGCAAGTTGATTACCTATTTGTATATTTGGTTTACTTCGACATGCTGCGCACCCTTATTCTAGCACTTGACACCGTGGTACATACGTGGCTTATCGGACCTGAGTTGAAGATGTATTTGTTTGGCTTAGGGCTGACACTGAGTTTTGCATATTGGTCGAGCTTATGGACCTTGGGGTTCCCGTCGGGTTTGAACTTTCCTCGACCTAATACTGATTGGCCCATATCATCGTTTCTGGTTTGTTAATCATGTCGCTTATGAATGATCACTTTGACCCTTTTGTGTTGTTGTCTAACTCGGCTTGCTTATTGCTTTGATTTCATGTTTTGACCGAATGACATATACAATTGGCTGGATACGGCTGGGCTCGCTTGAGTTGCGCTTGCTGAACTTGCGGTTTGACTTTGCATCATGCAAATTGAGTACAACCATCACGCTATGGGCTTACCTTCAATGGGTTTGGAAATTCAATCTTTCGCCCTTTTACTATAATTTACTTGCCTTTTGTACTTAATGGCCTCTTGCGCATTGATTTGGTTTGGAAACTGATTTGATACTAGCATGTTTCTTGTCTCACTGCGCTTAGATAAGAACATTGAATTGAGTGATAGTTGCCCTATGCTATAATTGTGTAGATAAATCATTTATTGGCTGGATGGTCCTTATAATTTTTTTCTCTTAGAGGGAAATGATATAAACCCCTTCTAGGTATGATCCCACATGACTCACAACTCCACCTCTTTGGTACTACACTTGTTTGAGTCATAATCTAAGATGACGAATTAATTTGAGTAGCAACCCCAATGCTTGGTTTATCTTACAATTCTTAGCATTTGTTGGTAGCCTGAAACTCTTTTCTATGTTCTCGGTTGGGGTGTGGGAGATGATTAGATTGCCCCCTTTCCTCCCATTGAGAGGGGCCGTATGATCCCATTGCACACATCCCAACCTCCCTCCGTTCTCTCGACTGACGTATTGTGCCTCTCTTGGTTGTGTTTCTTTGACATGTACCTAATGCTCGTGGAACGGGAAACTACCCTAAGACTAAGCAACGGGATCGTGGCTTGGACTACTGGGGTCTCCGCTTCAAACACATGTAACGGTTGGTGCACTTCTTGCTGATCCTATCAGCTCAAGTGAGGCGGCGTCGATGCGACCCCCCATAGCACTCTATTTAAAATTTTTATCTATGTTTTGTATTAATCTGTAATTTGTTTATTGTTCTTACTTTCGGTTGTAGTCTTAGGACTTATTCATTTTTGTAATTCATTCTTTGCACGTGAACGATTTTAGCATGTTATCTCTAGCCAGTTTTGGATCATTTTGTTCTAGCGTTTATTTTACCCCTTATACATATTCATCTGAGCTTGGAGATTA
Organism: Limonium bicolor; assembly: GCA_023374045.1. Lineage (NCBI taxonomy): Eukaryota > Viridiplantae > Streptophyta > Magnoliopsida > Caryophyllales > Plumbaginaceae > Limonium > Limonium bicolor. The sequence continues at coordinate 418,525,812 of CM041776.1, read as the reverse complement.
ATTTGAAATCTTGTAGGATTTTCGCTAGTGTTCAATCACCAAATTTTTGTACATAATGTTTGCACTTCATTTTGCTTCTCTTTGTACCCTATGTGAGATATTTGCTTTGTTGTTTTGTGATTTATGCCCTTTGCCTGATGCTTATTAATGTCATAAGCCTTAGCTACTATGTCCTTAGGTCCAAGCCATTAGGATAGAGGGGTCCCCCTGGCCTGATAGGTCATTGACCAATCTCGTGGTGTGACACCCCTTAACCCTAAAACACACACCTAAAACATGTATATATATGTATATAGACCAACATTTTCATTCAAAAAATTCTCTTCAACAAGCCCAAATAACAAATCAGGCCCAAATCACTCAACTTGGCCCACTTCTTGCCTGACCCACTTCTAGCTTGACCCTTTCAGCCCAATTAGCCCATCGGGCCCAATCCATGTGTGGCCCAACCTTGTAAATAAAATCAAAGCCCATTTCAAAACAATTGGCTCATCAAGCCCAGTTTGACCCAAACCCATTCCCGGTCCAAATCCAATTCGGCCCATTAAGCCCAGACCAGCCCAAGCCCAAAAAGTCAAACCGATTTGACCTTGACCCGAACCTTTGACCAAACTCGAGTTGACCGAACCTTTGACTTTGACCAAAGTCCACAAAACCAAGCAAGTCCACAAGAATCAAACCTTGACCCGAATGTCAAACTTTGACCAAACCTTGACCCGAATGTTGAACTTTGACCAAACCTTGACCTGAATGTTGACCTTTGACCAAACCTTGACTTGAACTGTGACCTTTGACTAAACTTTGACCATGACCCAAGCCTTGACCAAGACCCAAACTTTGACCAATCCGAACTTTGACCAGCCCAAGTTGACCTTGACCCAACTGTGACTCAATCCCATTTTTACTTGGTCTAACTTTGACCAGCCTTGTTTTCCAACCCCAACCAAATTCGACTCAAACCAAATTCGATTCCAAACCGATTCATTTCAGTTCAAGCCCAATTCAAAATCAATTCAATTCTTAATTCAATTAGATTCAATCTCAATTTCAATCCAATTCAATTCAAAATTCCTTTCATTCCCAATTCAATTCAACTTCATTTCAATCCCAAATAATTCTAAACATCATAAATCTCAAACTCCTTGAAATCTCAAACTCCTTAGAACTCAAGCATCTCGAATCTCTAAACGTCTCAGCAGCTCAACAGACTCGAATGTCTCAGCAGCTCAACAGACTCGAGCGTCTCAACTGCTCAACAGACTCGAACGTCTCAGCAGCTCAACAGACTCGAATGTCTCAGCAGCTCAACAGACTCGAACGTCTCAACAGCTCAGTAGACGTGAATGTCTCAACAGCTTAATAGACTCGACCGTCTCAGCAACTCCACAGACTCAACCATCTCAGCAGCTCAACAGACTTGACTGTCTCAGCAGCTCAACGAACTCGAATATCTCCATAGACTCAGCAAACTCAAAACCTCAAGAACCCTCAGCTTTTCACACCCGAATACCTTCAAAACTTGTAACCCTTTCAAGACCTGAACATCTCACAGACCCGAGCGTCTCACAGATTCGAGCGTCTCACAGACTTTGACATCTCAAGGTTTCAAACGTCTCATGGACCCGAGCGTCTCACAGACCATCCCCTCAAATCCGAAACTTCAAACATCTCCAAAACTATGAACTACGTAAGGTCTGATCTCGATAAGGAATTGAGTACGTAGGCAACCCATACAGGGTGCGACCCCACACCAAATCAAAATGCCCTTTTGTCATCATCCATCTCACCCTCAAACAACCTCGTTCGCTTCCAACCCTCGATTACCTTAAAAAATTCAACCATCCTAAAGAACCTGAACTACGTAAGGTCTGATCTCAACAGGAAGTTGAGTACGTAGGCAACCCACACAGGGTGCGACCCCACATCGAACAAAATGACCCTTTTCACTCAATCACCTCACCTCCAAACAACCCCGTATCGTCTCACAGACTCGAGCGCCTCACAGACCTTGTTATCCCAATGATTCGAATATCTCACAAACCAGAGCATCTCACAGACCCGAGCGTCTCATAGATCCGAATGTCTCACAGACTTCAACATCTCAAGGTTTCAAACGTCTCATGGACCCGAGCGTCTCACAGACCATCCCCTCAAATCCGAAACTTCAAACATCTCCAAAACTATGAACTACGTAAGGTCTGATCTCGATATGGAATTGAGTACGTAGGCAACCCATACAGGGTGCGACCCCACACCAAATCAAAATGCCCTTTTGTCATCATCCATCTCACCCTCAAACAACCTCGTTCGCTTCCAACCCTCGATTACCTTAAAAAATTCAACCATCCTAAAGAACCTGAACTACGTAAGGTCTGATCTCAACAGGAAGTTGAGTACGTAGGCAACCCATACAGGGTGCGACCCCACATCGAACAAATGCCCCTTTTCACTCAATCACCTCACCTCCAAACAACCCCGTATCGTCTCACAGACTCGAGCGCCTCACAGACCTTGTTATCCCAATGATTCGAATATCTCACAAACCAGAGCATCTCACAGACCCGAGCGTCTCATAGATCGAATGTCTCGCAGACTTCAACATCTCAAGGTTTCAAACGTCTCATGGACCCGAGAGTCTCACAGACTACCCTCTCAAATCCGAAACTTCAAACCATCAGACTCTAAGTCTTGCCTATTCACTCAACCTCAGACTTTTCCCAAATCTTCATTCTATGTTCATCCAAATTCAGCAATTCTTCTTCCCGACGCTAGCTTGGTAGAAAAGCTCGCCTCATCCACTCGTTTTTCTCTCCTCCTGTCCTAATCCTATTCTTGGCTTTTAAATGAATCTCTCTAAAAAGGTTTTAAAAGAAGGTAATCCCGACAATTGGAGACCGAGGTTTCCTCGGGCACCAATCCGAAGTCGTGGTCGTTGCCACTTCCAAGGGGTGTAACCCAGTGCGAACCCACACAGAATCTCTGAAATGACCAGATAAGTCCTATCCATAGGCAACAATCTCAGAGTCAATTAACGGTTCTTAGAACCCGATCTTCCTTCCTAGTTATCATAGGTCAAACTAGGTGGCGACTCTAGTCAACTCCGCCTTATAGAGGCATAAGTCCGCGTGGAGCCCATCGAGAGCGGGTGTAGTGCTCACTAGCATTCCCCTTGCTTTCTGGGAAAGACGCGGAGATAGAGTAGGTATTTGAGGGATGCCAAGAATAACGGGTTTTCATCCTCACAGAATGGCATTTTCTAGGATCTAGGCTTCTCAGTAGACCATATTAGATAGACCCCCCTCATACCGAAAAATCACCCTCCACAAATGGCGACTCTGCTGGGGAAAACTTGAGTAAGTTTTTCTCAAACTCAAGGAAGACTGAACTCCATTCAAAATTGTCGGGACTTCCCCACTTCTTTCAAAACCTTCAAGGATTTTTTCAAAGCCTCTAGGATTATTCTACTCCCACTTAGAGTGTGTAGCTGATGAGGACAGCTAGGATTTGTTAGATCCTCAACAAACATATAACAATTGGGTTAATCATTAGCTCACGATTAGAAAGAGACACTTAGGATTGAATGAAGCTAACTTCCCTTCAGGTTAATAACAACCAATTGGAATTACCGCCTTCAAGACAAAACAGTTAGTAAATAGGGTTGCTTGTTCTTCTATGGTTTATTTACCGCATTCATATTATTGTTGCTTGTTGCGGGGTGAGACGGTCATTGACCTACACCATTACCGCTTTTACATTTACAAGTTGTGAGTGCATGGGTAGCTTAGGACATGCATTCCTCTGTGTCACCCCTATTTCCACGAGTCACGGCATCCCAATCGGTCCACGATTGATTTCCCATGAGTCGGGTCACTCACTGAGTGGTTAAGCCCGCGAGGCGAGACGGTCACCGACCTACGCCCTGAAGACTCATGATCCAAAATTATCCTCCATATCCGAGTCCAAACCAGCATATAGTGAACCATGAGCCTTCAGTGTCCAGCTGCCTAATCCGGTGTCTAGGACGGGTTTTATGGGTAGTCACCCCCTTGTATGCCGCCTGTCTGACCACCCTTCTGCCTTACCCTGAAGATTGCATGGGCTCAGTTCTCCATTGTTCCTCTGCACCACGGGTGTCTCTAAAGCCCAATGTCACGCTACACGTCCATAGAGGATCCCGTATTTACCGGATACCCATACATGGCACAACGTAGTCAGTGAATAATTTGGACTTTAGACACACCTGACCGTGCAGATGACGAGAGACCCGTTCCCATGCAGTACTTCCCCAAGTTTCCCAAAAGTGAGTATGTTGTGATAATCCCCGGCCGTGGCTCATGTGACTGTATCACTTCGGGTATCCTGACCTTTCGAACTTAAGCACTCCGGACTTTCTTGATGACGTGCCCCACAAGGCATAATAGAGATAAATCCCGAGAGATGAACAGTGAAGGAACGACGGTTCCCCCGGTGGTATGGAAGCACTGATTGACCTGGAAGGTGATTATCCCAATCATTCGCACTCAGCTCCACATAAAACCAGCCACGATTTATATTTTCGTTCTTATGTCTGTGTGATCACGATTTAAACACTTGAAAAATCAGAAAACGAATCATGTCGAACGCTCTAATGAAATATCTTCAAAGCCGTTCATCTCGAATGATTTCAAAATTGTTATTTCCAAAGCAGTTTTCAAAATCATTTTCAATCAAATTCTTTCAGAAAATAAACTTTGTCCAACGGTTTGTAAAGACCAGATTTCAAAAATCTATTACTTTCAAATGATTTTCGATCAGTATTTCTTACAAATGTTATTTAAAAAACTATTTCCAAAAACGGATTTCAAAAACCTGCTTTTTACAAACGAATTTCAAACAACTTTTTCATGAATATTATCTCAAACTTGTTTTTGAAAACAGTTTTCGAAGTTGATTTTCACAAACGTATTTCAAAATAAATGATTTAGTCCCCATGTTGTGACTCGCTATTTTTGAAGTTCAACCCACCTTCAAGAGCAGTGGTCATTACTGTGGAGCGTACTAGTCATTTCGTGTTTTCACAAAAGTGGTGGATTTTCACAAAGATTTTGTGCTCGATCATTCATCTTTCCTTTCTAAAAAAAACGCCCCTCATTTTCCTCGTCGGAGCAAGTGGAGCGCATGAAGATCAACAACAGTCTGAACCAAAAATCAGAGCTGCACCAACCGAGTCCAGTGACATGAAGACTAGAAACAACCATCCGAGTTCGAAGTTGCTGAGGGTCAGAAGAGCACCAACCAATTTCTCTTGATCATAGTGTCACCTTGTTGACCGAACCCGAAGACGATCGAACGGCCAATCAGGAGCCCACACATGAATAAGCAGTCAGTCAGAAGCTCGAAGAGAAGCGAAGCAAGAATTCGGGAGAAGTTTTTAAGCTCAAACTCCCCCATTTAATGACTTTTTAGAATTGATGTATAGGTTTTCCCCTAACATTCTTTTCTCTCTTGTCAATTTCTGAATAGACTTTGTGTATAGGTTGTACATTCCTGTTGAATTTATTTAGATCAATGTGTATAGGGTTCCCCACTCCCTATCTTATTTGCGAATGACCGAGCGTCAAAACTCATATTGAGAAAACCCACCACTTCGAAAACACGTGTTTTCAAAACTGTTTTTCTAAAAAAGTTGATTTCTTTTAGCACGCACAACTTGTTTCTTCCCATTTTCGGTCAGTTCACATTCATTAATCATGCATGAATCACACCCATCTCGCAGAAATTGCATGATCACATGTTGCATTCTCAACACATCACACACAAACATTCATCCCATTTTTCAAGCGCACTAGCATTTGCGTCTGTTAGATTCTTTTTTGGTGACTATTTTTGCAGGTGATTAACCGTCTTTGCCCACGAGCGACAACATGATCTTCGAAATGATAGCAAGAAATACCAGGGATTCAAACATTTTCCCATTCGGCATACCATGCACATAGAGACCAATAAACAAAAAAAGCATATACCAGAAAAATCATACATCCAAAAAAATCCAAAAAAATCATACATCCAAAAAAATCCAAAAAAATCATACACCCAAAAATCCAAAAAATCATGCCTTCAAAAATCCCAAAAATGCAGTCACTGTCATATCATGGGACCACCATGCGGGAGTGGTCACTCCCTAAAAGTCCAAAAACTCCAGAAGCCAATCATCAACCGAATGTCTTTCTGAAACAGCCTCTCTCACATCACACCTAACAACTTCTCTCACATAGATCATCTTCAGGGCCAATCGTGACAGGATGAGCTTCATGGACTATCAACGGGAACCGACTCAAGCGAGACTAGGTGTAATCTTACCATTCATGCATTGCATCCAAAACAAAAACATTCAACCAAAATCCAAAATTCAATACATTTTCATTGTCAATATTTCATGCATCCTATACGTAGTTATTCCATATTACCACAACATATCGCATGGTAGATAATTGTATTTGCATACTCCCATATCGAAACAACATCTTCGGGAAAATCACGAGAGATTGATTGAACAGAGTGCATGAACCACTTAACTCTCGACCCGTCAATGAGTACAAGGGTCCAATCAAAATCAGCACCACAAACCAAGTGAGTAGTGTGCGAAGAGCGGTATTTTCCTTTGAATTTCAAATGAGTGTTTTGGACAATCCAATGAGTGATGAGGAAAGATAGAGCGAGTCCACAGAGGTAAAACCACGAGCGACTTGTGTTTTCCTTCAACACATGGAGAGGCACAATTCATAGCGAGATCAATGTCGATAAACAGGATACGAACTGTGATTCATGCAAAGATCCGAGAATAGTAAGAAAACAATTATCGACTAATGAGGATGACGAGGCACTTAGGAATAAAAATCCCCACAAAACCAAAAAGCTTTGACTGCCCTTTACATAACCCCTTAGTGAGCCCGCTGAGCCTTTCATGAAAAACTCTTTCTTCAGAAACTCCACAACATGCCAACCCACGTACATATACTTACCTGCCCTTGCAATAGAGGATCTCAAAGGAGCCGGAGCCATGGTCCCTCCCCACCATCTTCCACAAAAACAATGAAATGTTCAAAGAAATCAGTGAGTCAATGCAACTCCAAGGCCAAACACCTAAAAGAAAGCTGAAAATGTTCAAGTAGATCGATAAGTCAATGCAACTTTGAAGCTGAAAGCCAAAATGCAAAGCAAAAATGCTTGAGGAAGTTGATGAGCCAAATGCAATTTCAAAAACACAAAAATGAGAAGAAAGTTCAAATCGTACGCCAGAAGAGGCAAGAAGGAGAAATCCAAACCAAAAGGACCAATGATGTCCCGAAGAAACCGATAAGGGGTTATCAAAGCCCGTCTAATCATTCCACCCATGGCGAAGGTGAAACATATTCTCTATTGCACAAAAGCTCCACAACTCCTAAATAAATCCTCCAGTCCCATGTGACACACATCACACCCCTCAGCCCCGTTATAACCCAATAAAAGACCTCTGACTCGTTAGTTGATGAGCGTTAACTGAAAAGTATCGGATCTGAAACATGAATCATAAGCTTCATACTTGTTATCAACATGTCCCGTCATCCCAAAGGGACCATGAGTGGAAGAGTGTGACCTTACCCCACAAGGTCTTTCGAGTGCGAGTGACTCTTTGATCGAAGCACCAAATCATAAACAGCTAACCCCATTGCAATTGAGGAATTTGTGAGGATTGGAAAGTCCAGAACCTCAAAAAGGAATTCTAAGGAAAATACTGCTCCGAGCATCGAGAGTATCATCACATCATTATCACACACGACCATACTCACGAGAGATTGACCCACATCCCTCCATGAGAGGAAAGTGATTCACGCCTTCGAGCTCAACAATCACTCGAGATCGAACCGAAGATGTCTTATATTCGTAAGCCTCATATTAATAGAGATAGGACCGTACCTTCTCTCGAAAAACTGCACATGCATTTTGCATCTCTTCTTGCATTTAGTATTTGCATGCATCATAACCACTTCATTTTCAACATCCGACTGGTAAGAACTCCACCTAGTCTCGCTGAAAGTCGACTTCAGTTGCAGTTGTTGAAGCATAACTTTTGATGTCAACCAGAGCCATCCCGAGCCATCATCGAGCTATATCTTGCCTCTTCGGAGCCATCCCGGGCTATCACCGAGCTACATCGAACCATTCAAGAGCTATCCGGAGCCACACGAAGACCATCTCGGAGCCATCCACTGCCATACTCAATCCCTATCGACACCGCTTCTAAATCCAATCTGGAGCCATGCGAGAGCCATCCTCAAAACTTTGAGACCATCCCTAAAGCTACACAGTGGCCATCCCAATAGTATGAGAACAATATGAGAGCCACCTCAAACGGAGCCATTTCGTCACCAGGGCCTTGCCTACAAAGTTTCGAACTACGTATGGTCTGATCTCAATACAGAATTGAGTACGTAGGCAGCCCGCCAAGGGTGCGACCACCTCGAAGGCGACAATCCCCTTTCACTCCTCGCTATCATCAAACAGAGCATCCCGGAATCATGACGGAGCCATCCCGGAGCCATGATCAGAACTACACCGAAGACATCCAACCATGTTTGGTTATTCAGAATGATAACAAGTCCACCCACAGCAAATCCATCAGATGGAGCCAACCGATCAGTCACCTCGAACTTCAACAACCGCATCAAGACCATCGACCATTCTCAAGTTCACTGCCATATCAAAACCCACCAACCAACCCGGACCGTTGGCCACACCAGAGCCATCAGTGCATACCAGAGCCATCGGTGTAACCCGGAGTGACCACTGCATACCGGAGCCATCAACACACACCAGAGCCATCATTGCATACCGGAGAAATCAGTGCAAACAGGAGCAACCAATGCATGCTAGAGCCACTAATACATGCCAAAGTCATCTCAAAGTTTTGAAGCAACTGTGGAACCATCAGCTCACACGAAAATCTACATCCACAATAGGGAGTTTGATTCAATTAATACATCGGTTAATCACCTCACATCACATATCATCTGCATATACCCACAAAATTTGCTCACTATCTAATGCATCTTCACACCCGCTAGACAGCTATTGCGCTACTAGTGCGGTCGAATTTTTCATTTTACACCTGCTAGACAGCTATTGCGCTACTAGTACGGTCGCCTTTCATTTTACACCCGCTAGACAGCTATTGCGCTACTAGTAGCGGTCGCTTTCATTTTACACCTGCTAGACAGCTATTGCGCTACTAGTACGGTCGCCTTTCGTTTTACACCTGCTAGACAGCTATTGCGCTACTAGTACGGTCGCCTTTCATTTTACACCTGCTAGACAGCTATTGCGCTACTAGTACGGTCGCCTTTCATTTTACACCTGCTAGACAGCTATTGCGCTACTAGTACGGTCGCCTTTCATTTTACACCCTAGACAGCTATTGCGCTACTAGGTCGCTTTCGTTTTACACCTGCTAGACAGCTATTGCGCTACTAGTACGTATCGCCTTTGTTTTACACCGCTAGACAGCTATTGCGCTATATGCGGTCGCCTTTCATTTTACACCTGCTAGACAGCTATTGCGCTACTAGTACGGTCGCCTTTCGTTTTACACCTGCTAACAGCTATTGCGCTACTAGTACGGTCGCCTTTCGTTTTACACCTGCTAGACAGCTATTGCGCTACTAGTACGGTCGCCTTTCGTTTTACACCTGCTAGCAGCTATTGCGCTACTAGTACGGTCGCCTTTCGTTTTACACCTGCTAGACAGCTATTGCGCTACTAGTACGGTCGCCTTTCATTTTACACCTGCTAGACAGCTATTGCGCTACTAGTACGGTCGCCTTTCGTTTTACACCTGCTAGACAGCTATTGCGCTACTAGTACGGTCGCCTTTCGTTTTACACCTGCTAGACAGCTATTGCGCTACTAGTACGGTCGCCTTTCGTTTTACACCTGCTAGACAGCTATTGCGCTACTAGTACGGTCGCCTTTCGTTTTACACCTGCTAGACAGCTATTGCGCTACTAGTACGGTCGCCTTTCATTTTACACCTGCTAGACAGCTATTGCGCTACTAGTACGGTCGCCTTTCATTTTACACCTGCTAGACAGCTATTGCGCTACTAGTACGGTCGCCTTTCATTTTACACCTGCTAGACAGCTATTGCGCTACTAGTACGGTCGCCTTTCGTTTTACACCTGCTAGACAGCTATTGCGCTACTAGTACGGTCGCCTTTCATTTTACACCCGCTAGGCAGCTATTACGCTACTAGTGTGGTCCCGTCGTTTTTCCTCCACTAGGCAGCTATTACGCTACTAGTGCGAGATCGTTCACTTCATAACCCGTTAGGCAGCTATTACGCTACTAGTGTGGTCCCGCCTTTTTTCCTCCACTAGGCAACTATTACGCTATTAGTGCGAGATCGTTAACTTCATAACCAGCTAGGCAGCTATTACGCTACTAGTGCGGTTGCATCTTCATTTTACACCCGCTAGGCAGCTATTACGCTACTAGTGCGGTCCCGCCGTTTTTCCTCCACTAGACAGCTATTACGCTACTAGTGCGAGATCGTTCATTTCATAACCCACTAGGCAGCTATTACGCTACTAGTGCGGTCCCGTTGTTTTTTCCTTCACTAGGCAGCTATTACGCTACTAGTACGGTACACAATGAAAAGTATTATAGGCTCGTCATAAGTCTATAGCTAGATGTCAAGAGGTCTAGTTGAGGCTCGTCATAAGTCCTCGTACTTTCAATTGCATTATAGGCCCGTCATAAGTCCTATAGCTAGATGTCAAGAGGTCTAGTTGAGGCTCGTCATAAGTCCTCGTGCAGCCCAATCAATCAAATTGTTAGTATCATAGGCTCGTCATAAGTCCTATGGCTAGATATCAAGAGGTCTAGTTGAGGCTCGTCATAAGTCCTCGTACTTTCAATTGCATTATAGGCTCGTCATAAGTCCTATAGCTAGATGTCAAGAGGTCTAGTTGAGGCTCGTCATAAGTCCTCGTGCACCCCAAGCCAACCCTATTGTCAGTATCCTAGGCTAGTCATAAGTCCTAGGGTTAGATATCAAGAGGTCTAACTGAGGCTCGTCATAAGTCCTCGTACTTTCAATCGTATTCATACACTCACGATCGCATCCCCATGCACCACTAAACCACAGTGAGAATTTTTGGCGCCGTCAACCTTGATCCAATTCCGCAAGGGCTTGCAGAATTGAATCAAGGGGAGCCATCTGTAGACACCAAAAATTCTCACCCCATAAGGCAAATTCCAGAATAAGAAGTACAATAAGAGGGGTCGTCGCCTTTCTTTTTCAAAACGTGTTGACGTGTGTGCCAAAATGAAACCATCGTTTTACGACAAAAAATTTAAACCAATTTTCAAGCGTTTTAGAAAAGAACCCAATTGTACAGAAATTTTCAAACAATTATTTGTTTTAGACTTCCCCTTTTGTTTTATTTAGATATTTTCAGTTTTATTTCCTTAGTCGTGGGCATTTCATTTACTTTATTTTACTTTTATTATTTTCATTTTTCATGTTCTTACTTTGTAAAAAAAAACATTTCATTTTATCGATTAAACCCCTTTTGTCTTACTCTACATATATATTTTTAAACATTATCGTTTATTACTCAAGTCTAGTTATAGCTTTTATTTTCTTTCCTCCGATTTCTATGAAGTTGTATTTTAGTGATTCTTTTCCTTTCTCATTCTTTTTTGATCTTAGCCCAATCTTCAAATCAAATCCAGCAACCCAAAGCCCAACCCACATCAAAACCCAATTTATCTTCTAAACCCTAAAACCTCACCTCTATACAAACCAACCTCACACAACCAAGGGGCAACGGTAACCCGCCGTTTATTATCAACTCCTCGATCAATCCTTTCTCGGTTGTTCTCTATTTCTGAAAACGAAGAGCTCAATCATCGGTCACCACGGTGGCCGCCTCCATGGTCCTTGTCTTCAATCTTGAACCTATAGCCGACCTCCACTCCCTGCTCTCCATCGTCTTCTTCTTCAACCGTGGACAACAGCCGACGGTACCAGTTTTCCAGACATCCACTGCTTCAACCTTTTTTTAAAAAAAAGCCCTAATCTATGCTCTTCTCTCTATCGTCTACAACCTCATCCCTTCATCGGCTACACTCCTCACTCCCGTTCATTCTCACGCATAAAAAGAAAACCTCCGAGAGATCGAATAGAGCAAAGAATCGGTTTCCCCTCTCTGAATTGGTCACCCCTCTCTTCATTCTCCTCACTCTGATTGATTTTGCAACCAACTGGCAAACGAGAGACATCTACTCTGCAAATCGGCCACCATCACATTCTTCGCTATTTTTTTCGATCATCTTCTTCAATCATCTTAAAAAAAACACAGGAGCGTACATGCTCTCTTCACCATCTTCACCGGTTCTTGCAACTCCAGTGGGGAACGAGAAACATAGGAGCCCGGCACCCATTTTCATTCTCTTCATTTCTGCTAATTTCGCACCTCTCTGCCTTCATCCCTTCACTACCGGTATTTTTGTATCTCCCTGGCGAAACAAAGAGCAGAGCTCTGCCACCTCTTCCAAGCCTTTCACGCACGGTAATTTGCAAATCTCACTGGCAAAATCAGCGAATGATCCACATTTCTCTTTTCTGGTTTGATTTCCTTACCTCGATTAACCTAGATAGTTTTGGGTCATTTACGTTTTCCCGATTCGTCTTTAATTGTTCGATTCTGGAATTCATCTTGGGTAATGAGTTGATGTTGCTTTTATCGTGCGTGGGTGAGAATATTGTTTAATCCATTCCCGAATCCTGATGGATTTTCTTGGTAAACCTGGATTGCGGAGCAGAACTTTGCCATATTTGCTGGATCGTTGGGTCGTGCAACCGTACCCGCTTTCCATCTGTGTAACATAGATCTGATTATTTGGTTCGCTGTTGAATTGGTTGGCGAAGGACCTAAACAATTGTCGGCTTGGTCTGCGAAACCCCCGTTTATGCATCTGATTGTCGTGTTATCCTTAGCTTGGTCTGGTCAGGCTTCTGTTCGAATCTGGTTTGGAAAGTTCATTTGAACTTTTATTTTTCGCTCTGTCGGTTTGATTCTGGACTGATGAAGTTATATTTGTACTTAGCCTTTTGATAGCGCGATTGAGCTATAAAAGCACACAGAATCGTTGTGTTGATGATATATTTGAGTATTGATCTGCTGGCCTAGCGTGGGTTTGATCGACGTATCCATTTGGAGAGTTGGCTGCGAGAGTTATTTCTTGGAGCCCCAATTTATTGCCCTTTTGCACAGCTTATTACGAATAAGAACTTAATCTGATTGCTGCAAGTTGATTACCTATTTGTATAATTGGTTTACTTCGACATGCTGCGCACCCTTATTCTAGCACTTGACACCGTGGTACATACGTGGCTTATCGGTCTTGAGTTGAAGCTGTATTTGTTTGGCTTAGGGCTGACACTGAGTTTTGCATATTGGTTGAGCTTATGGACCTTGGGGTTCCCGTCGGGTTTGAACTTTCCTCGACCTAATACTGATTGGCCCATATCATCGTTTCTGGTTTGTTAATCATGTCGCTTATGACATGATCACTTTGACCCTTTTGTGTTGTTGTCTAACTCGGCTTGCTTATTGCTTTGATTTCATGTTTTGACCGAATGACATATACAATTGGCTGGATACGGCTGGGCTCGCTTGAGTTGCGCTTGCTGAACTTGCGGTTTGACTTTGCATCATGCAAATTGAGTACACCATCACGCTATGGGCTTACCTTCAATGGGTTTGGAAATTCAATCTTTCGCCCTTTTACTATAATTTACTTGCCTTTGGTACTTAATGGCCTCTTGCGCATTGATTTGGTTTGGAAACTGATTTGATACTAGCATGTTTCTTGTCTCACTGCGCTTAGATAAGAACATTGAATTGAGTGATAGTTGCCCTATGCTATAATTGTGTAGATAAATCATTTATTGGCTGGATGGTCCTTATTAATTTTTGTCTTAGAGGGAAATGATATAAACCCCTTCTAGGTATGATCCCACATGACTCACAACTCCACCTCTTTGGTACTACACTTTGTTTGAGTCATAATCTAAGATGACGAATTAATTTGAGTAGCAACCCCAATGCTTGGTTTATCTTACAATTCTTAGCATTTGTTGGTAGCCTGAAACTCTTTTCTATGTTCTCGGTTGGGGTGTGGGAGATGATTAGATTGCCCCCTTTCCTCCCATTGAGAGGGGCCGTATGATCCCATTGCACACATCCCAACCTCCCTCCGTTCTCTCACTGACGTATTGTGCCTCTCTTGGTTGTGTTTCTTTGACATGTACCTAATGCTCGTGGAACGGGAAACTACCCTAAGACTAAGCAACGGGATCGTGGCTTGGACTACTGGGGTCTCCGCTTCAAACACATGTAACGGTTGGTGCACTTCTTGCTGATCCTATCAGCTCAAGTGAGGCGGCGTCGATGCGACCCCCCATAGCAGCTCTATTTAAAATTTTTATCTATGTTTTGTATTAATCTGTAATTTGTTTATTGTTCTTACTTTCGGTTGTAGTCTTAGGACTTATTCATTTTTGTAATTCATTCTTTGCACGTGAACGATTTTAGCATGTTATCTCTAGCCAGTTTTGGATCATTTTGTTCTAGCGTTTATTTTACCCCTTATACATATTCATCTGAGCTTGGAGATTAATTTGAAATCTTGTAGGATTTTCGCTAGTGTTCAATCACCAAATTTTGTACATAATGTTTGCACTTCATTTTGCTTCTCTTTGTACCCTATGTGAGATATTTGCTTTGTTGTTTTGTGATTTATGCCCTTTGCCTGATGCTTATTAATGTCATAAGCCTTAGCTACTATGTCCTTAGGTCCAAGCCATTAGGATAGAGGGGTCCCCCTGGCCTGATAGGTCATTGACCAATCTCGTGGTGTGACACCCCTTAACCCTAAAACACACACCTAAAACATGTATTATATGTATATAGACCAACATTTTCATTCAAAAAATTCTCTTCAACAAGCCCAAATAACAAATCAGGCCCAAATCACTCAACTTGGCCCACTTCTTGCCTGACCCACTTCTAGCTTGACCCATTCAGCCCAATTAGCCCATCGGGCCCAATCCATGTGTGGCCCAACCTTGTAAATAAAATCAAAGCCCATTTCAAAAATTGGCTCATCAAGCCCAGTTTGACCCAAACCCATTCCCGGTCCAAATCCAATTCGGCCCATTAAGCCCAGACCAGCCCAAGCCCATAAAAGTCAAACCGATTTGACCTTGACCCGAACCTTTGACCAAACTCGAGTTGACCGAACCTTTGACTTTGACCAAAGTCCACAAAACCAAGCAAGTCCACAAGAATCAAACCTTGACCCGAATGTCAAACTTTGACCAAACCTTGACCGAATGTTGAACTTTGACCAAACCTTGACCTGAATGTTGACCTTTGACCAAACCTTGACTTGAACTGTGACCTTTGACTAAACTTTGACCATGACCCAAGCCTTGACCAAGACCCAAACTTTGACCAATCCGAACTTTGACCAGCCCAAGTTGACCTTGACCCAACTGTGACTCAATCCCATTTTTACTTGGTCTAACTTTGACCAGCCTTGTTTTCCAACCCCAACCAAATTCGACTCAAACCAAATTCGATTCCAAACCCGATTCATTTCAGTTCAAGCCCAATTCAAAATCAATTCAATTCTTAATTCAATTAGATTCAATCTCAATTTCAATCCAATTCAATTCAAAATTCCTTTCATTCCAATTCAATTCAACTTCATTTCAATCCCAAATAATTCTAAACATCATAAATCTCAAACTCCTTGAAATCTCAACTCCTTAGAACTCAAGCATCTCGAATCTCTAAACGTCTCAGCAGCTCAACAGACTCGAATGTCTCAGCAGCTCAACAGACTCGAGCGTCTCAACAGCTCAACAGACTTGAACGTCTCAGTAGCTCAACAGACTCGAATGTCTCAGCAGCTCAAGACTCGAACGTCTCAACAGCTCAGTAGACGTGAATGTCTCAACAGCTTAATAGACTCGACCGTCTCAGCAACTCCACAGACTCAACCATCTCAGCAGCTCAACAGACTTGACTGTCTCAGCAGCTCAACGAACTCGAATATCTCCATAGACTCAGCAAACTCAAAAACCTCAAGAACCCTCAGCTTTTCACACCCGAATACCTTCAAAACTTGTAACCCTTTCAAGACCTGAACATCTCACAGACCCGAGCGTCTCACAGATTCGAGCGTCTCACAGACTTTGACATCTCAAGGTTTCAAACGTCTCATGGACCCGAGCGTCTCACAGACCATCCCCTCAAATCCGAAACTTCAAACATCTCCAAAACTATGAACTACGTAAGGTCTGATCTCGATAAGGAATTGAGTACGTAGGCAACCCATACAGGGTGCGACCCCACACCAAATCAAAATGCCCTTTTGTCATCATCCATCTCACCCTCAAACAACCTCGTTCGCTTCCAACCCTCGATTACCTTAAAAAATTCAACCATCCTAAAGAACCTGAACTACGTAAGGTCTGATCTCAACAGGAAGTTGAGTACGTAGGCAACCCACACAGGGTGCGACCCCACATCGAACAAAATGCCCTTTTTCACTCAATCACCTCACCTCCAAACAACCCCGTATCGTCTCACAGACTCGAGCGCCTCACAGACCTTGTTATCCCAATGATTCGAATATCTCACAAACCAGAGCATCTCACAGACCCGAGCGTCTCATAGATCCGAATGTCTCACAGACTTCAACATCTCAAGGTTTCAAACGTCTCATGGACCCGGAGTCTCACAGACTACCCTCTCAAATCCGAAACTTCAAACCATCAGACTCTAAGTCTTGCCTATTCACTTAACCTCAGACTTTTCCCAAATCTTCATTCTATGTTCATCCAAATTCAGCAATTCTTCTTCCCGGCGCTAGCTTGGTAGAAAAGCTCGCCTCATCCACTCGTTTTTCTCTCCTCCTGTCCTAATCCTATTCTTGGCTTTTAAATGAATCTCTCTAAAAAGGTTTTAAAAGAAGGTAATCCCGACAATTGGAGACGAGGTTTCCTCGGGCACCAATCCGAAGTCGTGGTCGTTGCCACTTCCAAGGGGTGTAACCCAGTGCGAACCCACACAAATCTCTTAAATGACCAGATAAGTCCTATCCATAGGCAACAATCTCAGAGTCAATTAACGGTTCTTAGAACCCGATCTTCCTTCCTAGTTATCATAGGTCAAACTAGGTGGCGACTCTAGTCAACTCCGCCTTATAGAGGCATAAGTCCGCGTGGAGCCCATCGAGAGCGGGTGTAGTGCTCACTAGCATTCCCCTTGTGCTTTCTGGGAAAGACGGACGATAGAGTAGGTATTTGAGGGATGCCAAGAATAACGGGTTTTCATCCTTCACAGAATGGCATTTTCTAGGATCTAGGCTTCTCAGTCAGACCATATCTAGATAGACCCCCCTCATACCGAAAAATCACCCTCCACAGGTCGTGGTAGTATAGTGAATTGTAAGCGACCGGATGTCGAACCGTGGGACTAATGTGCATATTATAGTACCTAAGCGTGTCACAAAAAAAGGGGGATTAATTGACTTGTATTATAAATTAAAAGGAAAGATAAAAATAACACAGTTAATAGATAAATTAAACGGGACTCTGGGTCAGGTTAATATGATCTGCTTAATTATGCTATTTCTACTGGTTCAATATAATAGTTTGGCAAGATTCCTGTTATTATCTTAAGGTCCGATGAAAACTCATAAGAACTCGTTCCAGTTGTGCAAGGTCCGATGAAAACTCGAGCACCCACTGGTGGAGGACAGAGGAGTATGAGGTTTTATGCTTGCAACTGAATACTAACTTATTAAATCATAAAGTTTCCTCCAGTTTTACGGCTTAATTAACCTATCTATTTATCACCGGTCTGATCAAAATAGACTTAGTAAAGCAGTTTAATAAACTCATGATATTTATTAAAAAGGTGCGAGATAACCTTTAAGCGTAACAAACTGCATTTAAATAAACCAGTAAAAATATTGCATAATTAATACAAACACATAATAACCGTTCCCAGAGTATAAATATTCTAGCCTAACATTAAATAATAAACAGAAACAAGAGTAATAGAAATCATCTGTAGTCACTCCTGCATTCGTTCTGCTATTTTGTATACGTAGAACTAGAGGTGAATATGGTGGAATGTGAAATAAATAAAATGGAGAAGACGGGAGAAGAGAAATGGGATGAACGTGTGGTGTGTAGTGAAGTGGTACGGTGATGGATTGTCTGGGTGGTGGATGTGTTGGGTCGTAGATCTCCCTCTGGAAGCAGAAGGCTCGTGGGTTTATATAGAGGAAAGGAAGATTGAAGATAGAGCTGGATCACGCGTGAAGAGATTTGCTCATTGATTGCTCAGGGGACAGAACGCGTGAAGAGTAGATGGATAAGTTGCAGACAGGTCGACGGGCGAAGTCGACGAGCAAAGTCGACGAGCGAAGAAGAAAACTGGCGTGCGCTCATGTCCGCTTCCTGTCCGCGTGGGCGTCCGCCTAGCTAGACGCGGTTGTAGGTGTGTCCGCTTCGCCGTCCGCCCCGGTTCATGCGGTTGCATGTGGGAACCGCCTTGGCGTCCGCCTAGCTAGAGGCGGTCACAAGGGAGAGCCGTCCGCCTTGACAACCGCCTAAGCTCATGCGGTTGCAGCCCTGAGTCGTCCGCGTGTGTTGTCCGCCTAAGGCCATGCGGACACACACATGGTCGTGACTTATTTCCTTCAAACTTTGACCGGCTCTAGATTCTTCGTTTGGACTCCGTTTTCTGAGCCGTTTGCGTCTATGCGTTGTCTCTTTGTCTACTTTACTCCCAGCTTGGTTTTCCTCATGTTTAAACAATAAATTTGTGAGATAATAATAAAACATAAACTAGAGGAAAACTAACCGAAGTGGAGAAATGAGCAAGAAAAGTGCTAATATTATATATGAAATACACCTATAAATCATGCTCATTTGGACACTTATCACATATCCCATAACAGCATGTACACAACACATCACCGTTCTTCTTAGAGAACGTACACTTTACTTAAGGTGTGTCGGATAAAATATAGATCCAAACACACCATACACCTTTACTTTACTTAGATGTGTCGGCCTTAATATAGGCCCGATCACACCATACACATTAACATTACTTAGATGTGTCGGTCTTAATATAGACCCTATCACACCATACACAATCCCCCTAGCCCCGAATAATAATGAGGTAGGTAAGCCTTGGTTAAGCTTGCGGGTGGTTGTAATCCAAGAAGGGAAAACAACCATAACATAATAGAGAGGGAGTTAGAGCAACTGTAGACATCTACTCCCAAACACACATGCACGACCGGGACACCCCGGATTCCTCACCCCCTATAATATATACATATTAGTTAGAAGTTCTCTTATGGAACTTATCGCATCACGACACCATTTGGTGTTACAAACTTGGTTAATCACACACAAGGGAGGTAACATCTCATTCGACAAACATGGAAAACAACATTCGTTAGATAACGATATACTAACAAAGGCAACACACAACTCACACAACCACAATATACAACTAACGCACGGATAGCCGTAGTTAGAACGTTCCCATAGGTTGGGACGTTTAATCCGAATACCGATCTCTTATGTGATCCTAGAGTCGGTTAGCTACGGTTTAACACATAATTGAGGTTAAACGGTATCGGAATTATTTACGCCACATTAATGAATTACTGTAAACTCATTTCATGCTTTATCTTGCAAGGTGGCAAACACACAGAAAAACAAGTTGGCATACAAGCCGGTGTAACCCGGAAGGACACAGGTTGCAAGAAAACCATATCTTACACCATGGGTTACTCTACAGTGTTCCCGAGGATTTACTCCAACGCGTCGTCTCACGCTCCCCGAATAGTTTTCGAACAACTGGTAGTATTTCAAATGTTTTTATTAACATCATGATCATAAGGTATGTAGGCTAATGTTACTCCCGTACTTACCCCGTTATCCCGTTATCTTTAACTTACTTATGTGATCTAAAGTTTGCAACCTACACATTCACTCTCACACTTGCTTATAATTCCAATGGCCTTTAAAACTCACCAAAAAAAGGCCTAAACATCATCTAAAACCATTACCATTCACTTCCCCATCATAATCACACTTAAAAACACTTTCTGGTGCATTTTTGGACTGGTCCGGGGTTACCAACCCGGACCAATCCCGGATTTTACTTTCTGTGTAGTTTTTGACTTGGTCCGGGTTTGTGTACTTGGATACAAACCCGGACCACATGTAAAAATTGGTTTCTGGGACATTTTTGAGGTGGTCCGGGTTTGTGTACTTGTTTACAAACCTGGACCATGTCTGTAGGTGTTAAAATTGACAGTTTTTGACCAGTTTTCAACCCCTAATTCACCTCCAATCATTCCCTAAACTTTCCACATGTTTTCTACATGTTTAAACACACTAAAACATGCTCTAAACCTCTCCAAATCTTTGGTTTAATCCACCACCCAATTCTTGCTCAAATTCAACAAACTCACTCTTCACAATCTTGCATTTTACATACTTGTGTATTTCTATTCTCCTTTTGATAGTTCTTACCTCCTACCAAACTTACCAAATCACTCAATGACCATACCAATTCATTCCTAGATATATATACCATTCTGAAACCCGAGTCCAACTCTCATTTCCACTATTATAACACTAGCTCCTTTTCTTGAAATTCCAAGTTACCAAGCATCATTATGCTACAGATTTTACACTCCCTTATATCCATTCTCCATCTACCATTACAAGGTTATTAATCTACTCTACTCAACCCAATACACACCTTGGTTCTCCCATTCACCAAGTCATCCAAAAAAGCTTATTTCCTACTAAAATTTTGTCATAACCTCCCCATAAACCTAACACATTCCAATCCATCAATTCACATCAATTTACTTTCCTAATCTAGCCACACCCATAAGGGTCCTACCAGCACATAACCTTTCCTCAAAATTCATCAAACAACAATATAGCTCCCAACTCAAAACACTTGGCTCCAAGGCCCTTAACTCAAACATCCACTTCACAATTCTACCACATTTCAACCAAACACATTTTCCAACATAGATTGCGTACATAATTTGGGTTCATTAATTTATTTGCCCATCCCAAACTCTAAAGCAATTAGAACAAGCTTCAAGGTAGATTTCTTACCTTAATTTCATAAGTTCCTCTTTTAATTCTCCTCTTGCTCCTCCTCTTCTCAATTTCGGTCAAGTGGGAATGGAGTTTCCAAACTCCACCCCAACATTCAAGAAACGCAAAAGTTACACAATTAAAATCCTAACCCTTTGGAAATACTCTAATCCAATGAAGGAGCTTAAAGCACAAAATTCTAGGGTTTACCTTTGGAGTTTTAGGAGGGGTTTTCACCCTTGAATCAAGAAGATGGTTCCACCACCATTGGAGGGTTGAAATGAAGCTCCAAAACAAGAAGAAATTGAGGTATCAAAGAGGGGGGAAATCGGTCAAGAAAAGAGGGTAAAGAAAAATGAGTTTTTCTTGAATATTTTTACCTTACAAGAGAGAGGAGACTCCAAGCTACACATTGATGCCCTTTTCTCTTCAAATGGGAAAAACCCATGGAGATGAACTTAAAGTTTTGGGGATTTTGAAAAGAGGGAAATGTAGAGCTTGATGAGAGGATCACAAATATGTAATTATTTTTGTGATTGGAGCTTTAATGGAGCTAGAGCATGAGCTAGAAGGTGAAGTAGCCATGGGAGGTTGGAGAAATCGGCTGGAGGAAGAAGAAGAAATCGCCAGAGAGGGGAGGAAGAAAGGAGAGCAGTACGTGAGGGAAAAGAAAAGTGAGGGGAGAGAGAGAAAAGTTACTTTTTGTAACTTTTCCCTTTTTCCTTTCTTTCTCCCTTTTCTTTACTAGCTAGGTGAGTGTGAGTGAGCTGGTTTTTAATCTTTAAAACCGGTCCCACCTATACATATGAGCTGGAGCATTTTTTTTTGTCTTTTACAGAAAACGCTCGTTAGTTTACCCGGTTTAGCATTATTCACTAACCGGGCCCGTTTTCCGGAATTTTCTCGTTTCTTTAAATTTTATGGTTCTTAAGCTTCCATAAATGTTTAATTATAGTTATATAATCGACTATAATTTTTACGAGGTCGTTTGACTATTTAAAGTCACGTTTTCAGGTTTTCTTGAAAAACGTGCTTTAAAACTCCGTTAGCGTTTTAACGCATTATTTAGATCCGTTTTCTTCGGGAATTTTCCCACATGCTCTTAGTGTGTAATTAGGGTATAAAAATATATTTATAACCCTATTTAAGGTTATATACCTCTTGAGATAATTAAATACGAGTTTTCATTTTTGTGACTTTTACGCAGTTTCTTTTTTCTTTTTGGTTTTTATTTCTTCACCAATGATCCTAAGGACTTATTTAGCCTTAGAAAATCATAATTGCATAATTAATTAACACATTAATGTTTTGGGGTATTTCACAACCTCATAAATTCGGTAATTATAAATTGAACACACTAACTTTTATAAATTACTAAATAACCACATAAACTTTCGGTCTTAACACATAGTTTCCTATATTTACAATTTAACCCCAAAAACTTTATATAAGTTACATATTAACTTATAAACTATAGTTTTAATATTTAATTTCTTTAATGACCAAGTGAACACCTATATTCCTAATAATTTGCATTCGCCCCTATTTAAATTTTAGATTTACATATAAACTTTTATAAATTACAACTTCACCCCAAAACTTTTATAAACTTAATATTTTATGTCATAAATCATTTTAACCCAAAGTTTTTGGTCAACACTTTGACCGAAGCCTAATTTCATAATTAATACTTTAATATACTCAGAAAATCCCATGTAATTTGGTTTTACTCTATATTTTCCAGAAATTACAAAATAGCCCCAGAACTTTATAAATTGTTATTTTAACACTTAAACACTTGTTTAATTTAACCAAAATTCATAATATTAATTCCTAACTTATATTATATCATAATTATGCCAATAACACCATCAACTCTCGGCAGTTCCATATAGTACCCCAAACTTTTCAAAAATTACATTTTACTCCCAAACTCATTTAAACTTCTAGTTTTCAACCCAAATTAATTTTAATCCTTCACCTTAGACTAATTTACCAACATATACTCCAAACTTAACTTATTTACACTTTTTACCCCAAACTTTTGGTAATTATCAATTTTACCCCTAAGTAACTTTTAAACCACCATAATTCCTATTTTAACCCAAATTTCACCAAAACTCTTTATTTAAATTCGTAAGTATTTTTACACCAATATTTTAAGGACTCTAAAATTACCAAATTACCCTCTTGACACCAGATTTTAATTCCTAACCTTTTAATATTATAACCTTAACTTTTAAAGGCTTTTAATATACCAAAATACTCATAAAATTATCTAAATCACTTAGATAAATTCTAAAATTATTTATACACTTATAATATACCAAAATTCTCCTAATATCACTTATAACTTTCGGTAATGACTAATATTTACCATATAGTTTTATAAATTACATTTTCCACCCTTAAACCTTATAAACTCATTATTTTATGTACTTAAATATTTTATTAAACTACCTAAATGTTTCTAACACTCTTAATACTCATATTAGGCTTATAATATACCAATTGAACTCTTTTATTTTTGGCCATAGTATTAACTACCAAATAATTTACTTAAATTCCTAAAATCAACCTTTAAGTTTTGTTATTAACCTTAGTTACCCAAACCAAGTATTTAGAACCTAATACTCACGGCTTTAATTCATTAGCTAGGTAAATAATGATTTGAAGTGTAGAAACTTAATTTAAACACTAGATCTAGGTAATTACCCAAGGATTAGTACTTTACCTTCTTGATTTCTCTTGGATCTTGGTTGCTTAGGCTTGGTTAGTTCACTCACCAATTCGGCCCTATCAAGAGGTATAGGATACCACAAAATTCAAAGTCTTAAAAACCTACCCAAGATCTAAAGAGTTACTTAAGTTTAATGCACAAAACATGTGCTTAAGTTTATGTATTACCTTGATCACTCAAAATTGAGTTGTGAAGGACTAAGAACACGGCCTTACCTAGGAGAAGAGCTTCATGTTAGTTCTTTAGGTAGAACTTGATAATAGCTCCAAAAAACCTTAGAAACTTAGATTTACCTTAGGTAAATGATGGCTTAGCTCATGGCCTCCTTGAGGTTTGATGAATTCCTTGTCAAACCTTGGAGAAAAATGAAGGATTTGATGGAGAAAAATCAATGGAATTAGGCCATGACAACAACTAGGGAAGAAGAATGGTTTTTGTGAAATTTCCTTACCTGAATCTTCTTAGAGGTTACCTTTGGTAAATCTTTGACTTAGGCACGACCTTCCCAGCCCAAATGATGTTTGATTTCGAACCTAAGTCATTAAGAAATTAAATTTAAACTCCAAGGTAATTAACTTGTGATTTACCTTGGAAAAAGAGGTAAAACAAGACTAATTTGACTAAGTAATGAGGTTTCCTTACCAATTGAGTTCTTACCTTTGAATACCCCTTCAAAGACGTGAATAAAGGGAGAGAGAAGGCTGGAGCTCGGCAGCCTTGGAAGGAAATGAATGAAGATGGCTCATTATGTATTAAAAATGGAAAAGTTGCTAATTTCTTAATTAATTAGGTGGGGCATTAGGATAATGGAATTTGAGTGGGAAAATAATGCAGGTTTAGTGCTCTATTAGGGGCTGGAGGTGGCAGCACTCAACCAAGACAGCTTGTAGTGGCTGAATACTTTAATGTAAAGGTAAAGTAAAAAGGTGTTTTATTTTAATTTCAAGGTGGAACACTTGCTCCAAGTGGAATCTCAGTGGGATATTAATGGTGCATACAGGTCTTATGGTGGGTGTGGGTCGGCAATGATCAAAGGAACCAGAAGTAGTGGGCAACTAAAGGGGGTAAGTGGTTTATATTAAGTAAAGTGTTAAATACAAGGTATTTCTATAATCAAAATTGGCAGCCTTGGTCCATGTGTTCCCACTATGATTTTGTTTGATTAATATGGTAAAAACCTGACCAATTGATGGCATAATTTCGTGGCTCATGAAAAACTACAAGGTAAGAGTGTAAAATGCGTTTTTACGGCACCCGAGAGTGCGTTTTTGTGCTCTAAGGATATTTTGGAAAATAGATTGTCGCAATGAGTTACAAGTGTTTATAAACATTGTTTATGGTCAATAATGATATGTTAAGGTGTTACATTGAGTTATATGGGGTTATATCAACTCGTGGCACAATTCCCGGGCTACCGGGACACTCTCGGACCAAAACAAGAGCGTTAAGAAATTCCCCCGAGCACTTTATGTATTTTTGCAAAAGTAGCTCGAGCATTCTCTTTAGAATGATTAATAATGGTAGTAGGAACTCTAAGAATGAATTATATAGGAGTTCGTGCCGCTTTGGCACCTCTCCGGGGCATTCTTAGGGGTTTATGGGGCCCACAACGGGTACCTCCGAGCACTTTGCGTTTAATTGAGAATTTAGCGTGAGGACCTCCTCTTATATGTTTAATAAAGTGTTATGGTGAATTTGGAATGAAGTGTAATGATTTATTTCATCTTATAAAGTATTTCCGGGTGTTTCCGGGGCTTTTCGGGCCTTAAGGGAGGTGTGTTGACTCTCCCGGGCCTTTTGCATTTTTACTCAGTTTTAGATGAGGTCCTATGTTTTAAGGGTCATATAATGATCCTTGATTGACTCGGTATGATTTTATAGCTTATATAACTTGGTTAGCTTAAGGTCCGGCTTTAACGCCCGTTTTTTACCTTAAGGAGTCTAGGTGTGTTTTTAACGCCTAAGTGTTTATATATTTTCTTAGGGTTTCATAATCCCCCAAATAATATATTAATTCCCATTATTTAATAATTTAATGGTTAGGGGTATTTCACCGGCCACCTTGGCGTAGTGGCATAGGTTCGAATCTTTTCGAGCTCCCAGCGCATGCCCCTCCGGCAGCTTGACAACCAAAACCACCTCCACTGCTCAACCTTGATCAACAAATAAACTAACAGCAAATTGTCCTTTTCCCAGTGGAAAATCCCAGAGTTACTCGTGAACACCAACATGAAGAGATGCATGATGATGAACGCTGAGCCATCCGGCTAGTAACCACAAAGCCATGCTCGGTGGATAAACAAAGTCATCACCCAGATAGTGTGAGGATGCACCTTCACCAAGCTCACTTTCACTTGATTCATGAAGTCAAGAATAAAAAGGTGCACTGGAAAAGTTAGGCCGTCTCTGACCTGGTCTTCAAAAACAACTAACCCACCAACAAAGGAATTGTTGTAACAAGCGCCTTCTTTCGGTAATAGAAACTCTATTTCGGTCGGTGCTTTGACCCCTATAATAGTTTCTTCAACTTATCAAGTTGTAGTTTCGACCCTAATATTTTGCCCTCCCCTCTCCTTGAAGGCACCACCATGTGATCAACCACCATCACCCGCACGTCAAGTTTTGAGTCCTTGGGCAACACGGTGTCGCGATTCACTCTCCTCTCTGCGGCGGCAGTAGCAGTGCTGGAACCAGAAGCCATTGTTAAGGTATTCGAGAGTTCTTCAAAGAGAGCAAATGAGAAAGGAAAGAACAGAAAGCAAGCATAGAGAAAATCCCCTAGTAATTTCAAAGTTCGGAAGCGTGGAAGTATCTCTCACCTTCACCCTTGATTTATAATTATAGCCATGAATCCCAACAGTTATCGCCCTTATCACTCAATAGTTGTGTTCTCTCTCATGAGCATTCCTACCCACCTTTCACCATGTGTCGCAAACATGTCTTAAGCTGCTATTGAAAAAGCACTCGAGTGCCATCAACAACCCTCACGCATCATTATCGTGAAGTCACCCCACAACGGCTCTCCAGTACGATGTTTCACTCCCCAAGAGAAAACTGGGTCACACCACAACGCAATGGTTCATTGCCAGCGCATGCTCAGAACATTTCTAAAAGTTCAACTTCCCACCTAAGACCGTTGAAAGTCGAACTTGAGGGATTAGTGGGTATAACCGGGGTAAAATCTTTTAACCCTTTCCTTTGTTTCAATTTTTTCTTTCTTCTAAGTGCAGAACAAAGAGCCCGGACAACTTAAGTCCCTTTTCTCACGTAAACTCCAAAAGCGAGAATTGTGGGACTAGTACTCACAACTTAGTGCGTACGACTTTGATGTCTTGTCTCATCAATCCCATTGGATAGTCAGCTTCCTCGAGCCTCTCGCTCCTCCTACCACATCCTCGATTCCCGCTCCTCGTGGCTCATCCTCAATTACTTTGAGATGAATGCGACCCCCTTGTGACTTCTGAAAACTCATAGAGCACAGGATACTTCCCTTGGAATCCTCACCTGAGTTGTGATGGCTCTATATCGCGTAGGTTCGACTTACATCACTAATTCAGCTATGTGGTAGGCATTAAGACGGACTACTCAAGCCGGGCTACCCCTTCGCTCCCTTTGTTTCTCTATAAATAGTAACTGGCGCCCTAAATATGGGGTAGGTCGTTGGCCACAAGACCCAACACAATGCAAGCAGATACAATACTAAACTACTCATTCTTTGTCTACTTATACTCTCCCAATTCTACTAAAACCCTATGTCAACCTCCCGTTGACTAGATCATTCAAGATCGAACCACGTAAATAATTGTGTCCCATTTACTGTTGATAATCACCATACACAAACCACATACGATCACACCATAAGAGATCGACTCAACATCAATATGAGAATTACACTCTAATTTATAAATTACCCGCTCTAACACCCTTAGAAAAACCTAACCACACTCTTAGGTTCCAATTCAAATTACTCAATATAATGATCAAAACCAAGCAACCCTCCACTGCTGTGTTTGGACTATCATTAAGTTGAATGAAGTTATGCAGGATTGAGTTCATCCAGGTGAGGTTAATGAGATGAATCAAGCTGAAAATTTAAGATTTTATTTGACTAGTTTATAAGGTCATAGAGAGTGAACCACAAGAATTGCTGCTTTTTATGTCCAAACATCATGAGTCATTCATCTCGTTTAACTTGTATTCGAACACACTATTAAGCTCCAACACAGTTTGCAACAATCACTCTTTAGCTACAATCATATATAGCTATCTTTGGCTACATTTATGGTGATACACTTTGTATATGCTAAAAGTACAAGTTTTATAAGTTTATTGTACAGTTTAAAAAATTAGTATGTCCATTTAGTACAATTTCACTAATATCAGAATTCAATGTGTATCTTTATATATACACCAGTATTGTTTTTATATACCAAGTGTAGAATTTAATAAACCAAAAATACATATATGTAGCTACATTAGGTTGTAGCCAAGAAGCTACTATTTTAAAAAATCTGATGACCGTCCTATCTTTGTTCAAAATTAATGAAGACGGCACTTCTGATAGAGGCAATAAGGTTTTTTTATTGATCAACCATGTGCAGCATGTGCAGAAGATTTGAGTGAAGGCAGGGTGGTTGATGACCGATAAAGATTCATGTGAGACAGCAAGGACGTGTCTCCCACACGATATATAGATCCGCCCTGGTGCCCCAAGTTACCCTAACCAAATTTGACTGGCTGGCTTTCTAGCTCAAGCTCCCCGGCACGATGTGCCCCTTCATCCTTTCCGGCCTAATGGAACTTTAGGACACTAACACGGATATATCCTCACTGCAATTCTTAGTTATATAGCCGTTTAGCACTAGAAGTCACAAGGTTCAAAACCTACTCCACTTATCAAAAAAAACTAGAAGTCACAATTATAAGAGAGAACTTCCTATTTGACATGCTAGAGCGAACCATTGGTCAGCGAGATTCTAAAGTCGCGAAGGCTAATTTCACTGGTAACCGATCAATTGTCTTTCATTCGGGCAAGTTCCAAGCCTACCAGCGGCAAGACAACCAATCATCTTAATCGTCCGGATGATCATGTCAATAAAAGCTAGTGCAAAATGCAAATGAGTTGTACCAACTGACATACAAACAGGAAAGGCAGAGAACGTCCCATTGAAGAGCCGGGCAAAAACAAATAAAGGGCAGTGGGCAAGCAAGCGGGGAGGGGCAGAAATTAGAAACAAGAAAATATTACAATTCTAATACGCAAAAAATTTCATTTCCCACTAAGAGTTACAGACATGATTCCTTTTTTCGGTTGGTTTCCTCTCTCATTTTTACCAACTAATGAAATATGGACCAACCAATGTCCAACACAGAGTTCTCAGCTTCCACAATCCTTGCCCGTAAAATTCATCTTATCATATCAATTGGGTTCAAACACTATAAACAAGTTTTTGGTGTCATTGACTCAACGTAGAAGTTTCACTTCTCCTTACACACCATTCATGGCTGTATCAGGATGCACTGCGTGTCCATTAATGTGCATGTCTTCTATCGTCTTTCCATTCATCTGGGTCCTTGGTCTCTGTAATTAACATACCCATACAGATCAATAAAAAACTCTTATGGAACAAACGCTTCAGAGGATAAAGTGATACGTATAAACGTACCAAATCCACAGCTTCAGAATTTCCATTCAAAAGCTTGACGTTTTCCTCTTTGGATTTCTCATCCTTTTCCTTGTTACTCAATGGTAGTAGGAGTGAAGATCCTCCACTTGATCTATCAGGCATTTCTGCAAATAAAATTCAACTCCCCTGAGTGAGTTTGTCACCGGGAGAGAGATAACATTAAGAGGTTCTCGAAAAATAATTCAAAAGTCAAACCTGGAAGCTGTCTGTCGATAAAGAAAACCACCAGATTAACAGTGTACCTGGATGAATCATACAAAAGAATTGATAACCAGGCAATAAAATTAATTTCCCAACTAAGCAATAGAGTACAGACTAGGAAGTTCAAATTTATCGTCTAAATCATACCATGCCACTACAATGTCCACTGTGTAATGTTTCCTAGAAGCAATTATCAATAAGCTCTGTATAACGGCGACAGCCCATCCCAACTGCTTGATACTCCTGAAATGACGATTCATTTAATTCTGTAAAGATGCACCATGAATAATAATAATAATAATAAAGCTAAGCCAATGCATTGCACCGCCTAGTCCTACAACTAAAGCTTATTACAGAAAGACCAGCTCAATATTGGGAC
Source organism: Limonium bicolor (assembly GCA_023374045.1). Classification (NCBI taxonomy): domain Eukaryota; kingdom Viridiplantae; phylum Streptophyta; class Magnoliopsida; order Caryophyllales; family Plumbaginaceae; genus Limonium; species Limonium bicolor. The sequence goes on along the minus strand of CM041776.1, from coordinate 418,495,557 downwards.
ACAACAAAGATTTGGTAGGCAGATTTTATAAAAACATGTACATACCTTTTTGCACCGTACTTGTGGTATGTGCGCACAAATACTAGCGTGAAGATCATGTGAGAAGAGAATATCAAATCCCCGCACCCATACAGTACTCCCCGAGGAACTGTTCATCAAACAGAAAGATCATTCAACTCCAGGTACAGTGATAGTCAGGAGAGAGGGTGAAGTTATGCATCTAAGAGAGCATAATTAACGGGCATAATAAGAAACCAGAAACTCACAGTTGAGTAGAAGAACCTCAAATGGACTTTGCGGACGAGGAAGCGTGGCAAGCTTGGATCCCTGCAATATAAATTAGGGATCCATATGAGAATTCAAATTGCGCCAAGAATTATTTGATTTAATCAACCGTCATCATTGTTTTCCATTTCCCTTATTCTAGTGAAACTCCAAGATGAAGCCTTAAACCAGAGATCATCATAAAGACATCTACCTCTCGGCAGTGATAGTTTGGGCCTGGCAGCTGAGTAGAGTAAAATGTGAGGATCCGGAGAATCTGAGAAGCCTGAAGTGCATGTTTACCAATATCAGATATAGCTAGTAAGAAATCCACTTGAAATTCAGACAAACAGAGATAATTTCAGTATGCACCATTTATAATGACAGGTAATATTGCAAGACAGATCTAATAACAAATTATTAAAAACACTGATGGGCATTTCACCCAAAGAAAGACTCTTGCCAAAGCCAAATGTTAACTTTTCATTGATCAGCATTCAAATATTGGTCACCACCAGGAGCCATCATATATATCTACATATTTTCTACTCTAGATGCTCTCACAATATATCAGCACTGAACACAGGCACACATCAATAAGAGAAAGATCAGCAAATAGACATCTAATCTTCATGATCTCTGGGTAAAGACAAGTAGGGCCTTTAGCAGCAAAGTTTCTGCAATCCTAGCATAAGCAGCATTTAATAATTATGAAATGCAAAATGTTGATCCAATAAACAAAGATGAGAACTTACAACTAAGAAAGCAAGGACCCTGCACCAGACCAGGACGGTATAGATCTTTTTGCTTTTAAAAATGAAAGGATGGAAAGTCCACTGCAAGAGTAGAGAGCACACTGATCAGAATGGCAGCTAGCAATTTGGATATCAATTTGACAGAAGGAACAAAGTAGGAAGGTGAAATTGCAGTAACTACATATAGGCCACCTTAGTTTGAAGGGTGAATTCCCCAAGTAGAAAACCCAACGAATAAATCTTACCAAGAATGAACTGAATCTTGTACGCAGTAAAAGTAACACTCACCAGGACAAACGATAAAAAGACAGACGTAAATACAGTCTCGCTAATGTAAGCTTTCTCTGCTCCAAGTTCCTACACACGGATAAGGCTAATTTAGAACATAGATATTACTTAAATGGTCTGAACGAGGCAATATATTTAATACGTACTGGAAGTAGAAAGAAGCCAGCATCCTGCAGAACTGGTCCTGGACGATGCAAATAGTGGACTCCTCGAGCTGCTAATCCATGAATGTACTGTTCAAATAATAATGTGTTAGAAGCAGTGAAATACATTAAGATGGGACAATGAGCATAGAACAATGTTAGAGACACCAGTTAACAACAAAAGTGAAACCAGCGAATACAAAATGACAACAAAATAACAACAAAATTACCCTTCCATTAGAAGGGATATGGTATGCTAAGTATAAGCTAAGCATAAGCTTGAATTGGGTAATGAAGTGAATTGATAGGCTAGAATAATAAACCAAACCATAATCTACCAGCAAACCATAATACTAATAAACAAATTCCTATGGGGTATTAGACAACGCAGCACTCGAAGCTTGACAGCACCCTACATGCTGAAACATTTTCTAATGAATCACGCCATATACCCATAGACATGCGGATGAATGAGTGGACTGCAATGGTCAAATCTCTCTTAATTCAACCAGGGAAAAGAGAAATCCCAGTCGGGAAAATAAGAGCTGGTAGCAGGGCAGCAAAGGATGAGAGAAATCAAAAGGATATGATGACCCCTAGTCATTGAATTACGAGACCGCGTGTCAAAAACGTGGGAAACCATAGAGGACATTCAGCTGATCCTGGACATCGCAGATTGGCGAAGAAGGGATGATACTTCAACAATTCTAGGCACACAATAAAGACTCCCAAAGCTTTTATTATACAACAAGTGAGGCGATAGAGAAAAACCAAAGGATCCAAGTTGGCAAGGAGGCGGATAAGCGATCATTGATGATACCGGATCAGACCTGACAAATTATCCCTGCTAGAATATACTTCCACTTCTCCCCGAGCAACTGTATTTCTGTTGATGTCTCTGCACAAATTCTCTTCCATAGCTTCATCACCATAGCGAAAATCAAATGGAGAAACAGAAACAAAACAAAATCAGGTAAATCAGATCAGTGAAAAACAATCCAGAAAAGCCCTCGACAAGAACACGAGGACAATTCAATGGAAAGAACTAAAAAAAAAAATCTACCAAAACAAAAAGAAAACAAAAATCATCCCGATCTTCCCCGCAACGATAATCAAGGTGGTGTGGGGGAAGAGAGAGGGTGGAGGGGGGGAAAGAGGGGGGAGGGATGAGTAGAGATACCTTTGAAGCCTCGCGACCGATGTAAAACGACATATTCTTTGTGATGGGAAACCAGTGCCATAGTACTTCATAAAACGTCGGGTGATAGATGGGTCAACATCATTTCCCTTGTTCGAGACACAAGTCCGCAGACAATTTTCCCCTGCAACTCCTTTTCCTATTGTATGCTTCTTTCTAGGGGCAGAAGGTCCGGCCCTTTTATTTTAAATTGTGTTTGACAAAGAGATGAATCAGAGAGATGGCGGCAAGTTTTTCTGACGGCCCCGTCCAGGGAGTTGGAGGCGTCAACTCAGCCCAGACCAAACCCGAGAACAGAAAATGGAAGCACGATCCAGCAAATTCAAGCGATCGATCGTTTCAATTGCTGTCGCCGTTTTGGAAACCCTAATCGTTCCTGTTATCAAAATGGAAATTTTCTCCGGTGGAAGCAAATTAGGTGCCAAAATGGCTGAATGAATCAAAGACGAATAGGGGGAAGAAAACCCCCAGTTCCACTCTCAGGCTGGATGTATCGTTCTCCCTCTCTCTCTCTCTTCTCCTATTAGGATAGAAATGGGCTCGTTCTCTCGATTTCTCTCTCTTCTTTCGTTGGGAAATTTGATTCGTTCGAAGTTTTGGGTTTTTGGCTGCCTAAACGCGAGTTGAACGCGGACGAACAGTTGAAAAATAGGAAAGGTTGCGAAGACTGACTTTTTTTATGCTGGACACTTTATGCAATACTCAAGGGAGGGGTGGACTGGAGGGGCCTAGCCTAGGAAATGGAGATGAAGGAGAGGCCACGATGGTGATTGAGAAAGAGAGAGAGTATAGAGGCAGGTTTTGAATTTTCAATCACCTTGTAATAAAATATAAACCATTTAAAATAAATGTTTAAAGTAGCACCAGATACTCTCGATGAGGTTAATAGAAATAAAGAAAAATTATACTGTTCATCCATGAGGTTTTGGGTATTATCACTGCCCACCCATAAGGTTTTAAATTTAACATTGCCTACCCTTAACGTTTCAGCAAATTATCATCCGTTATCCTTTTTCATTCTTTCCGTCCCTTCAGTGTTATATTTGACCCTTTGGCTTATGTTGACCAAACAGAGCTTTAGTTGTATTATTATTCTAACATAACCAGACAAACACAAGTCGAACGGGAAAGACAGTACGTAGTGCCATGCTTGTTCCCGTTTCTATACCTTGAATCTTCTTCTTCGATGCCCTGCTGAGGAAGGTAACAGCTGTATTCTTTGTGTTTGATCATGATTCTCTTCTTTACATTTGATTTTCGTTCTACACCTACATCCCCTTTCTCATTTCGATCTAGGGTTTGTAATTGGGGAAAATTTCCCAGCGATACTGAGTTCGTCTGTGTCGTTCTTTTTGTCGGCTTTACTGATTTTGCTAATGGATTCATCACCATGTTATGATTCTCGCCCTACATCTTCATCCCTAATCTGATGTCGATTCACGGTTTGAAATTGGAGAAACTTTCGCCAGTGAGTTTAGCGCTTTTTTTCCAAGTTCGTTAAATCAGTCCCGATTCTCTAGTTGAAATTGGAGAAAAATTCATTACTGTCGAACGCAAAGACAGTAGCGCCATGCTTGTTCCTGTTTCTATACCTTGAATCTTCATTGCGTCTGATCTGATTCTCTACTTCGTTTGGGTTCGACTAGCTGTTCCAGTGATTGAAAATGGGGTTCAACTAGTTGTTCTGCTGATTTTGTTGATTTGTGGTTCGCTAATGCCCATTCAATTATCTGCTGATTTTGTTGATTTGTGAAATCGCAACTGGTTTGAAGATGGGGTATTAAATTACCCTTTCAATTATCTGTTGTTATGTATTTGATTGTAGTTGTTCGATTATCTATTGTTATGTTTTTTCTGATTTATTACATTTTGTATTTGTAGGTGTTGTTGTATGAAGAGTGTTTGGAGATGGATACTCATATAATAGAGTTCTCATATAATGGATTAAGGTTTGTGTGCAAGAGTTGGATCCTGATCTATATTCTACGATAGAGATGATGAGGGACTTCAAGACGAAATTTTCCAAACAACCCATTGCTCCACCAGATAACCCTACTTTTTTCTACATACATCCGAAAAGCAAGAAATACATCGAAATCTGCAATGACACAACTTTGATGAATATGTTCAAGGCATGTTCCTCCACAAGGACTCTATCCGTGTTTGTCAAAGATGCTGTAAAGTCTGTGTTAATGGATATGTGGAGGAATTATGAGAAAGAACAGGGTATTAGGGGTGCACAAACTGAGCAACAAATTGAAATCCTTGACTTGTCTCCTCCTCCACCTACCCAACCTTCTAGTCAACCACCACCTTTGCCCCCACAATCTCAATTACCAACTCCCATCACAGTCAAAAGAAAACATAAGAAGAAAGCTGCTAGGGGTCTAAACCAGTCATTCCAAATGAAAGTTCATCCTGTAGACACTCAATATGTATCAGCTTTTTATTTTGGGAATGAAAGATGGGTGATTTGCATTTGCTTGTTGTTTGTTGAATAAACATGTATCAGCTTTATTGTCCTTTGTTCTTTCTTTGAGCTTGTTGTTTTCTCTGCAGTAATCTAAATTCAGATTTGATTTGCTTTTGTCTGATTACAGTGATGAATAATTGTTGTTCTCCTTCTGGTTGTGTTTGCGTATTTTCAGCCGCAAGCTCTATTTATGACTACATACATTGGTTGGCTATTATAACACAGTGACTTAAACACTTGATTATATGACATGGTTAACTTTCAATCATTTTTCCTCCATCACCTCTGGTTGATTTTGCTGGAAACAACAGCACTTTCCATCAACTTTCCTTCAAGCAGAGCAGCACTTTCAAAAAAAAAGTAACAGAATTTCAAGGTAAAACGTAGCCATATAAATTCAGATCCAACAATCTCATATTCCATTAATAAAGATGTTACATAATTGCCAATACACCAGCTTGCATTACAAATACACCAGCTTGCATTACAATGTCAATGTAAGACAAACCAACATCCTACCTCATACATAGACAAACTAATATTGCTAGTGCTGTTACAATAGTTGATACAAACAACATCTTCATTTTCTCCATTTCTATTCTACTCACAAAACCATCATTCATAGACTTTAACTGATCCTATCTTCCTTTCTCCATCTCCTCGATTTTGGTCAATAAAGAAGCATTCAAATTCTTCAACTCGAGCAACATAGATTCAATGCCTCCACTGACATTGTTCACTTCATGCTTTTCGAATCCACCTTTGGAAGAAGAAGCCCTTGCTGGGGAATGGTTATGTGGGTAAATATCTCTCCACCATACAAAGAATTTACATATGTTGGCTACACAATTGAAATACGGCTTCTCGTAGTTTCTTGCATTATGGGTAACCAGCAACTGGGCACTACAATTGCAGTAGCATTTCACATCGCTCATATGAGGTGAGTTCAAACTGTGCACACTTGAAGAAGGCATACTGCATTGAACATCATACAAAAATGAAAACTTAATTGTAATTCAAATTAAGCTCAGATCGGTCCTTATGGCCTTCATCATCGCTTTTCAATTAGGTTATGACTCTTTACATGCAACAAGCTAATCTATGGAGCAACCCTATCATAAACTGCTTCAACGTATTCAAACGAAGCAATTATATGAAGGACCGCTTCAACATAGACAACTGCGCAGAAGGTAATAACCAATTGAATAAAGGCCATTTTCAGAAACCTCACACATAATCATCCAAACTGATTGCAAACACAAAAATGTTTGCATCAGACATCAATAATCGACAACATACAGTAGAGCCAAAAATCACAACCATAGCAGCAGATAATCGAAAGGGTGATTTAATACCCCATTTTCAAACACTGGAATAGGTAGTTGAACCCCAAGCAAACCAGTTGCAATTTCACAAATCAACAATTTAACCAGAAGCTGCCAATCGAAGGTATGGTAGATCGACTACCTTTTTTTTTCACCAATCCATACTTCAACCAAATAAACAGGGAATCGGGACATTAGCGAACCACAAATCAACAAAATCAGCAGAACAGCTAGTTCAACCCCATTTTCAATCACTGGAACAACTAGTCGAACCCAAGCGAAGTAAAGAATCAGGATCAAACGCAAAGAACACAACAATGTTACCTTCCTCAGTAGGGCAGACGCAAAGAAGATTCAAGGTATAAACAGGAACAAGCATGGCGCTACTGTCTTTGCGTTCGACAGTAATGAATTTTTCTCCAATTTCAACTAGAGAATCGGGACTGATTTAACGAACTTGGAAAAAAAGCGCTAAACTCACTAGCGAAAGTTTCTCCAGTTTCAAACCGTGGATCGACATCAGATTAGGGATGAAGATGCAGGGCGAGAATCATAACATGGTAATGAAGCCATTAGCTTAATCAGTAAAGCCGACAAAAAGAACGACACAGACGAACTCAGTGTCGCTGGAAAATTTTCCCCAATTACAAACCCTAGATCGAAATGAGAAAGGGGATGAAGATGTAGAACGAAATCGTAACGCAGAATGAAGGGAATCGGGACATTAGCGAACCACAAATCAACAAATCAGCAGAACAGCTAGTTCAACCCCATTTTCAATCACTGGAACAACTAGTCAAACCCAAGCGAAGTAAAGAATCAGGATCAAACGCAAAGAACACAACAATGTTACCTTCCTCAGTAGGGCAGACGCAAAGAAGATTCAAGGTATAGAAACAGGAACAAGCATGGCGCTACTGTCTTTGCGTTCGACAGTAATGAATTTTTCTCCAGTTTCAACTAGAGAATCGGGACTGATTTAACGAACTTGGAAAAAAGCGCTAAACTCACTAGCGAAAGTTTCTCCAGTTTCAAACCGTGGATCGACATCAGATTAGGGATGAAGATGCAGGGCGAGAATCATAACATGGTAATGAAGCCATTAGCTTAATCAGTAAAGCCGACAAAAAGAACGACACAGACGAACTCAGTGTCGCTGGAAAATTTTCCCCAATTACAAACCCTAGATCGAAATGAGAAAGGGGTTGAAGATGTAGAACGAAATCGTAACGCAGAATGAAGGGATTACCTTAATCATCAAATCGATTAAGTAGAACGAGTCTAACCAGAGGAACAAGAACAAGTAGACAAACTGCACAGTGTAAATCGGGAAGAATCACCCAGTCGAAGAGGGAGATACGTGAAGAGCTGCTCTTGTTTGGAAATAAAAAGGCCACCGTATGACTTTCCTCCTCTGTTTGGTCAACATAAGCCAAAGGGTCAAATATAACACTGAAGGGACGGAAAGAATGAAAAAGGATGACGGATGATAATTTGCTGAAACGTTATAGGTGGGCAATGTTAAATCTAAAACCTCATGGGTGGGCAGTGATAATAAGCAAGACCTCATGGGTGGACAGTGTAATTTTTCCTAGAAATAAAAAAGGGTCTTTCTTAAGGAAAAATATAGGTAGAAGTAGAACCATGAGCTGGATGGCTGAAGATTTATATTTGTTTTATTACATTTATAGCTCTTTTCATTTTGGTTATTTTATAGTTACGAAATAGTATGTTATCTTATAGTTATGAAAGGATATTAAAAACTATCCTAGAAGTGGTTCATCATACAAAATCTTTGTCCTAATTTTTTAGGATCATGGGATCTACTATTTGATAATTGAAAAGCATCATATTTGGTAATTTGATTACTAATGTAGTGTCTTCCACAAATTTAGTAATTTAACTATAACTAATTATATATCCATCACATATAAGTCCAGTACTTAACTTTTATTATTTTTATAATCAACACATTAAGTTTTTTTATCAACCTAAATTCTTAGCTACACGTATATGTACATACTGGTAGCTACATGAAGGTACTTTTTATAATTTTTAACATTTCTTGTTTCATTCTCGTACTATAGTCATTCTCTCCTCGAATCCAATTCATCCTTCTCGAATCCCATACATCCTCCTTTCCATTCTCGTACTCTTCTCTTTCTTCTTCTTCATCTCTCTTGCCTTACTCTTCTCTTTCTTCCTTTGTCTTGATTTTGTGGGGAGATACAAACCCGTTTACCCCTCTCGTCGATCCATTGGTCGATATTTCGTATCCGCAACTTCCCGAATTTAAGTCATCCCATTTTCGTAGTACTTGCTCCGATTTGTACAATAACAGGTGCAAATCTTCATCTACTTCCGTCATTATGTCTTCTCTAGTGGTGAATGTCAATAACAAAGCAGAAGAAGATTCAGACAGACAACCATGCTTAGTCAATTTTGAGATTTATGGAACTTTGGTTATTCTAGTTGATACAGGTTTCTGCAATTTATACAAGTTTTGTTTCAACAATAGCTCATTTGTTTTCATTTTTTGCTCTTGCTCTCAGTGATCAATCGTTCTTTTGCTAGTGCAAAGCAGCAGTCTCTTCCATTTAATTGTAACAATTAGAAAGTTTTGGTTGATTTAGGAATATTTTGTTTCAGAGCAGCTTATTTGTTTTCGCTTTACCTGTCATCGTTGTGGTTGTCACGTATGATGTAATTTTAGTTTGTTGCAGTTTCAGGATTATTGATTGGGTTGTTTCTCAACATTGGTGTTTTAAACTAATCAAATTTAAAAAAAATCCAGTTGGCTTTCTCTTTGGGCTTAACATTTGTTGATATCGTCTCAGTGATGGAAATTATATTGAAGCCGTGTAAACATATCAGTGGGAAAAGAAGGAGATGGAGACATGATGAAACAAGTGTAGATAAGTGATAAAATCCACTTCTATGTAACCTCCACTCTTGTTTTTGTGGATGAGAATGTATCATCAATATATGTTGTAGTCAGCAACCTTGATGTTTCCATATTATGGTTTGTGAATTCTCTTTGTTTGGGTGGAAGAATGATATCAAAGTCTTGTGACAAAAAAAAAATCAATATTAGATGTGATGTTCATACAATAGAATTTAAAAGGGGAAATAGTGATGTAGTCCTTGAATATAGATGTTGGACTATTTTTCACAAACGTGAGAACAAGGTTAATTTTTAGCTGACTGATGTTTGTGATCTTATATGATTCTCAAGGATTTGTAGCTGGTAATAACAAAGAAAAAAGAAAAGTATTGTTAGATGTCTATGGCATGGGCATTGCTTTTTATTACTCTTGTTGGACATTGGTTGACATGCACATATGGATGTCAAAGCAAACTGTGAGGTCAATATTATATATCTTACTATCTAAGGATGTCAGCCTACCAAATTTTGGGAAGAAGGCTTTGATGTTGTTAATATTGCTTGCCTATTCTTATGATTTGAAAAATAATTGTACTGTCTACCTGAATGTGTTCACAACTTATTGTGAAAACAAATTGATGAGCTCAAGACTTAATTGTCCTTATTTAGTGGGAGATGGGAAATGACATGGGTATATAGAGGGCATACAACTTATCCAAAAGAGATAAGTAATATGATATGAGGGTAAAAGAGACACCATAGTTGAGGTGTATCATTCACAGACAGAGATCTGGTTTAGCTAGCTTATTTGTGTGAAATGACAGAGTATGTATTTTTTTCATTTAGTTCATTTACTTAAAGTCTGTTATTTTTCTCTTCTAACTTTCTTAGCTCATTTTTTTCTTTCATGTTACAGAAAAATGTCTTCAACAAACTGCGAAGGAAGTACATGATCAAGCTCTTGCTTAATGATCTTAACAAGCAAAGGGATGGTTTATGTGTTGTAGTTAAAAATCAATTCTCCATTACCAACTGAGTGGCTGATAGATGGGTTTTGAGAATAGATTATTTATTTTTTGTATAGGTTGATTATTGTTTTCCGAGTAAAGTGATTGGAGCAAGGATAAAACAAATGGTTTTTTAATGAAGTGGATATGGCGTATAGGGTATGTGAATGACTGATGTGGATGTGAAACATATGTTACGGGTGTAAAACAGGTGGTGTTTATATGATACTTTGAAGAACTAGTAAGGCTTTTACATGTTTAAATATCGTTACATATTGCTTTTAATCTATTGTTGTCCCAAATTATGTTCTCTACTATATTATCAACTACAAAAATACCAGATCAAAGTTTGGTGAAATACCCCAAAATTTAAAATAATGATTAATTATGCTAATGAAGGTTTTAGAGGCTTAATTATGCCTAAATGATTATGAGGGAACGATTCCCGAAGAAAGCGGATTAAAAACACAAACGAACCTTAAAGCGTGTTTTTCGAGGAAACCGGGAAAACGCGACTTTAAGCGGGTTAAATAGACCCGTAATAATTTTAGTCAATCAAATGTCTATATTTAGACATTAGTGAGGGTCTAAAACTATTAAAATTAATTAAACGAGAAAATTCCAGAAAACGGGTTCCGGTAGTGAATAATGTAAAAAACTAGAACTTGTGGGGTGTTAAATGAAATAAAGCTAAACTAACCTTCCCCATTTGTAAATAAAAATCAGAAATGTGTGTGTATAGTGTGGCCGGCTCACTCAGCCCTCCCCCTCTTATTTATTCCCTCCTTATTCACTAAAGGACAAAAAAACTGAAGTAGAAAGTACAAAAGCAAACATAAGAAGCCTCTCTCTCCTACCCTCATTTCTCTTCCGTTTTCCCCCCATCTGATTCTTCTTCTTCCTCCAGCCTTGTAATGGCTATTTGAAGGGCACCACACAACAGCCCCCTTCTCTCCTCTTGTTCAAGACTCAAACCTTGTCCAAATTCTACAAAAATTACACCATTGCATTCCTCTTCTCTTGGGATTCATTTTCCACCTTTTAAAAGTTGAAAAGCTCACACTTCTTCACCATGGTTGTAGCCCATTTTGGATCTTGAAGACCACTTGGAAGCACCTTCACCTCCTTGTTGTTTTGAGGTAAAAAAAAGTCTTAAAAATCCATCTTTTTCTAGCTTTTTCTTGTAAAACGAAAATTCAAGTTGAGCTCTTGTTTCTTCCATATTCTAGCCAGGCTCACCTTCCATTTTGGAGCTGGAATCTTGCTCTCTTGCTAGCCAAGAACTCCACTTACTGATTGGAAGGTAATATCTCATTTTTAAGCTTTAAACCCTCCTCGTAGTTAGGGCTGAATTTAGAAGTTTAAGGACTTCCTTAGTGCTCATTAGAACTCTTGGAATGGTTGTAGCATTGGGAGTGAATCCCTCTTGAAGCGATTGTGAAGGAAGAACAAGAAAGAAAAGAAAGAAAGAAAGAAGAAAGGAAATGAAGGAAAGAAAGAAAGCTAACAAACTCAAGGTAAATGAACTTATCCTTGAACTAGTTTAGTAGGTAATAGGAAATAGAATTTTAATGCCCAAGTATTAAATAACAATAACAAAGGTAAACAAATGATGGAAAAGTATTTTTAGTATGAATTGTGCTGATGTGTAAAGGCCTTAGAGCCAAGTATTTAAATGATTGAGCAATGGGATTATTGTGAGCTTCTGCGGGAAAATTTAATGTGTTTTAGTGTGTGGAACATTGATGAGAATTTGGAAATGAGTTGTGAGCTGAAATTGTGTGTGGGTAATGTTAAACTTTTAGGGGAACCTCTGTCAAAATTCATCTAGAAATTAGAAGACTTGAGTGTTTAAGGAGAAGAGATAACCTAGGATATAACTAGGTGTCTTGGTGTTTAATGTGAGTAATTAACCACCTTGGGAACTAATTTGGGAAAGTTAGGTAATGGAGTAGAGTGTGGGATAAGATAATGCAAGTTGAACTCTAGTAATAGCATTGGATGAGGAAACAATGAGTGGTAAGAATGAGTTTAAAAATCTGTAGCATAGAAGAAACAAAAACTAGCATAAGTGCTGAAATGAAAGTGAGAGAATTGTGTAAGTTAACATAGGAGTGAGTAATGAGTTTAGTAGATGGTTAAGGAGGGTTGAAGTGCTAAAATTGGTGTTAAATATGTTAGTAATACCTTGGAAAAGATTAGAGAAGAAATGGGTGAAAGAATGAAGCAGAAAAACAAAGTAAAATGAGTATACTGGTGTCGACCGACCTTAGGACCGACCCTAGGAAGGTCGGTCGAGCCAGAAATTGCAAACCCGGAAGTCTACTGACTTCGACCGACCTTGGGACCGAACTTGGCAAGGTTGGTCGAGTCATAATTTGTAAAGCCAGAAGTCTACTGACTTCGACTGACCTTGGGACCTACCCTGCAAGGTCGGTCGAGTCATAAATTTTCAGAACCAGAAACCTACTAACTTGGACCGACCTTGGGACCTACCCTGCAAGGTCGGTCGGGTCTAAATTTTCAGAACGGATGCCTACTGACTTCGACCGACCCTAGGACCGACCTTGGGTAAGGTTGGTCAAAGTTGAATTTTCCAGAATCGTAACCTACTGACTTCGACCAACCTTGGGGCCAACCCTGAGTAAAGTCGGTCGAGTCAAACAAAAAAAATAATAATAATGTAGTAATCATATGTGTATATATATACATATGGGGCTTTAGTAGTATACCTTTGATGGAGTAAAGGTGGTAAGAAAATACACATGAGTAAGAAAACAAGTTTATGAAATAATGAAAAGAGATTGGTTCCATGATTAAGTATGAATCGTAAAGAACTAGTAAGTGTAAATTGGAGACATTAAGGAAAGAATGAGTTAGGTCAATAATAGATCATTGACCGTACAACTCCATGTATGTTATAGGAATCAAATAGTTGAACACCGAAGGAAAGTCGGAGTTTGAGTACGACGGTGAACGATATGATTTTCTCATGTCCTGTATGCTACCTTGGTTACCTGATTTATGTGCTTATGTGACCACCTAAATAAGATAAAATGCACGAATCGGGTTTATTGCACTTTCTTGTGCTTGTATCATATTGTTGTTGTTGGATTGTGTCTGAACTCATAGTTTGTATAATTCATGAAATGGAAGAATGAGAATGAAGTGCTTCTGCTTGATGTGAAGTGTACTAACCAAGTGGAATGGAAAGAAAGACTTCCTACTAACTTCCTAACTAGCTAACATTTCTAACTTAAGAAATTGGTAAATTGGAATGAGTAAGAAGTCCGATATAGCATCGGCCACGTGTGAGGATGAGGAGACACAAGAGGTTGGATCCGATTCCTGGCCTTAATCTTTTCCATGGTCCAAATCCCTTAAATGGGTAGCAACATGGATTAGTGAGCCAACCTAAAGCCCGGTGGTGGGATATCATAGTCCCTGCCCGGAGGTCACACCGACTTGATTGAGTATAAAGTAAGAAAGAAAGTAATTGTATGAGTAAGGATCATGGCTAGTGTAAGTCACTGATCTCGAGTAAAGAGTAAAGTACACCCGATTAACCCAGGTGAGTAAGTAACTAACCAAGTAAAGCGTATGAACTTAAGAAGTGTATCTCAATGCCTCGGTAAGTACGATTGGTTCACTTATGAATGTCTTCCTTGTATGTATTGGATTGTATGCATGTTTGTACTATGGTATGAATGCAGTATTATTCGTTATGGCATGTATGTATGAATAAAATGAACCGCATGTATTCGACCAAGTAGTCGGCGTACCCCCGTTAGCACGTGGGGTACGCGAATTTCATATGCAGCTTTTGCTGAGCCCCTTGGGGCACTGTTTTTATTTTACAGGTGCTCGTGAAGGGTGATGGTTGAGTTAGGACCAAGATGAATACTTTTGAGTAGTTAGTAGATTGTAAATGGTGTACCGAGTTGTACACGGCTTATGGCTTTTTGAGTAGCCGGTGTGCCATGTGGTACACCCTTTTGGATATTTTGGAATTGAGAACTCGGTATGAATGAGTGGATGTATAAACTCATAAATTTTGAATAAACGTGTAAGAGTGGGATGTAATGTAATATGCTTTTGTATACTCGGTAATCCAAGGATGTAAGTAAGGCTTGGAATGTATTAGAAGTGTTATTTGTTGCTCGGTATATTCTAGTCATCAGACTGTTACAGTAAGTAGCAAGAGCCTAGTTAGCCATTGGTGGCTAACGACGTTGTATCACCCGCCGAAGTATGTAGAAATTCTTCTGCGAGTATAGTAATTATGGAGACGATTAGAGGATAATAATTGGATTAGCGGTTGGGGTGTTACATTTGGTGACAACCTAGTATATACAAATAAGTAATGAACACTTGTAAGTTATTGTATAGTTTTTCTCCTTTATATGTACATGTTTTAATTTGAGAATGTACACGTTATAATGTGAGGATGTACATGTTTTAATGAACACTAGTACATGTTTGTATGACCATTTGTACAATAATTTTATGTGCACTACAACCCCTTAGCTACTTGTACCTTAAACCTCAAACGCCTAAATAAATCTTCGACAATTAAAAATTCATAGGGTATTGTAGGGTCTAGGGTATTTTTCTTATTCATATGTAAGTTATTGTACTATTTTTCTCCCTTATATGTACATGTTTTAATGTGAGGATGTATATGTTTTAATGAACACTTGTACAAGTTTGTATGACCATCTGTACAAGCTTTCTTTTATGTTTTGTGCACTACAACCCTTTAGCTACTTATACTCTAAACCTGAAACACTAAGATAAACCTTCAACGATTTAGCATTCCTAGGGTATGTGTAGGGTTTAGGGTCTCTTTTTTATTTCATATGTAACTTATTCTTCTCATTTTGTATAGTTTTTCTTCATTATGCGTACAATTTTTAATGTAAGAATGTACATGTTTTAATGTACATTTGTACAGCTTTGTATGACCATGTATACAAATTTTATTTAAAATGGTCTATGCACCACAAGCATTTAGGCTACATAAACCCTAAATTTCAATCCCTAAAATAAACCTTTGATAATTTAGCATTCCTAGGGTGATTTTTAGGGTGTGTAGTGTAGGACAATCTATTTTTAACTCGTTTTATACTTTATGATGTTGCCACTAACTTGGCGGATTTTTACGGTTTATGGTTTGAGGTTTAGGGTTATTAGACCTTAAACCCTCCACTTCAAACCCTAAAAATACCTTTGGTGAGTTTTAGCTTTCGTAGGGTTGTTTTTAGGGTGTGTAGTGTGGGGTAATCTTTTAAACTCATTTTATGCTTTATATTGTTGCCACTGACTCGACAACAAGCCTTCGACATTTTTCAGCTTACCTAGGGTGGTTTTGAGTAGGGGTGGCAATTTTTACCCAACCCGATACCCGACCCAAACCCAACCCGTAAATAACGAGTATGGGTTAAGATTATTGACCCATTTAATTTTTGGGTCGGGTATGGGTTACCTATTAAATATATGGGTTGGGTATGGTTTAAGGGTCCTAACCGAAATTCAACCCAATCCGTTTACTTCATTTAATTATAGATAAATAAATATGTATATATTTTACTCGGATATGTATTAATTCTATAACCATTAGTATAATAGCAAACAAAAATACTATCACTTCTTTAGCCCACACAAATAATTATTTTATAAATCCAAATACATTCTCTAGGCCATCTAGATCCACCATTCACTGTTTGTTTGAAAACATGAATACTATGTCAATCATTAGTTGCACAAACTTCACCGTTCACACTATCTCATCCGCACAAATAATGGCTATGAATTAAGATTATTGACCCATTTAACAAAATGTTGACATTTGAAAAAACAACACTCAATGATTTGAAATAATTGACTGTCATGTGCACACGTTTACGGATGACTGATCATTATGTAGAAAAACAAGAGTATTTGTATTTAAATGGGTTACACGGGTCGCATATGGGTTCAATGATTTTATATGGGTTGAAAGTTTGTAACCAGATTATTTTTGGGTCGGGTATGGGTCAATACAATTTTAATTGGGTTGGGTATGGGTGAGCTTCAACCCGACCCATCAACCCGAATTGCCACCCCTAGTTTTGAGTAAGGGTGTGCAAACGCTTAAAACGAATATCCGTTAACCGAAGTTTAAAATAAAGTACGGTGCTCCGTTATTTCGGTTATAATCAAATTTAAAGCTAATATCCGTTTTAAACGATAATCATTTTAACTGATAACCGTTTTTTATGTTACACTAATAACCGTTAACTGCCCGATAACCTAAGATAACCGAAATAACTGAACTTCCTAAAATAACCGAAATTACTAAAATAATTGAGAAAAAAATAAACTTTCTGAATTAACTGAAATAATCAAAACCTGAACCTAATTAAGTGAGTAGTAAAATATTAGATAAAATTATTGGGTTAAGAAAAAAATAAAATTTATAAAAATATTTTTATAAAAGTTTGGTTATTACGTATAACCAAAGTTTGAATTTCAATATCTGTTGACTAAACCGTACCTTATTACGGATAACCATTATAACCGAAATAACTGAACTTTTATAAAACAGTTAAAAAATACAGGGATCAAATTCGAAAAAAATAATGGTTTGTTAATAACCAAAATAACTGCCCCGTTTCCTCACCTAGTTTGAGGGTGTGTGGTGTATGGTTATTTTTTAAACTTGTTTTATACTTTATAATGTAGCTACTGACTCAACAGATTTTTAGGGTTAGACCCTATACCCTTCACTACAAACTCTAAAAATGTCTACGTTATTTAGCTTTCCTTGGTGGTTTTTAGGGTGTGTGGTGTAGGATATTCCTTTTAAACTCGTTATATACCTTATAATGTTGCCATCGACTCGATAGTAAGCCTTCGACTTCTTTTAGCTTTCCTAAGTAGTTTTTATGGTGTGTGGTGTAGGGTAATTTTTTTTAACCCGTTCTATACTTTACAATGTCACCACTGACTTGACTAACTTTTAGGGTTTGTGGTTTAGGGTTTAGGGTCATCAAACCTTAAAACCTCCACTGTAAACCTTAAAAATACCTTTAATGTTTTTTAAACTTCTATAGGGTGGTTTTTAGGGTGTGTGGTGTAGGTTAATCTTTTTAAACTCGTTATATACTTTATAATGTCGTCGCTGACTCGACAGTAAGCCTTCAACTCATTCTTTATTTTTTAATGTCGCCACTAATTTGACAACTTTTTAGGGTTTGTGGTTTAGGGTTTGGGGTCATTGGCTCATGCAGTCAAAGAATAAAAATCAATGTGAGATAATTTAAAAAAATCTAAATATGGACCGCCCAACGGCTGACCCTGAATGGAGTCGCATGCCAGCTGTATAGGGTATATCTGCTCACCGACTATGAGTGCCCTGGCCGACCAGTGGCTATCGGGCTTGTAGCCTGCTATTGATTACCTCATGTGCAACTGACAGTAGGTTACGTTTTAGTTTTGTTATTTCCAATATTTTCATTTAACAAAAATTACATTATTAGAGATAAATCGTTACAAATTATAAGCTAGTACAAAGTTTACAATTATTTTATGATATTTCTAAAGTTTTAAAATATTCAAATGACTGCAATATAGTACAAATGCGACTGCATATAGCATTTCTCATAAACTTTTGACGATTAAACATATAAATGTAGGTAATCCATGCCGTTAGATTTACATTGTTCATTGCTTAAAAGAGTGCTAAATCCTTTGCTTTGAGCAAAGATAATATGACGTTATATTTCATTTTTTTCCCTTATCTAAGTTATCTTGTCACTTTGTACAGTTTTTCCTCATCATGTGTACAGGTTTTGGTGTTACGAAGTACAAGTTACTATGCTTATGTGTACATCTTTGCATTACCTTCTATACATGTTTTCTATGGTATGTGTATCACCAGTTCACCACATCAACATGTGTAGTTGGAATATTTACCATTCTCACTTTGTACAATTTTTCTCCATCATGTGTACAGTTTTTAATGTACAAGGTACATGTTATTATGCTCATCTATATAGCTTTGTATAACCTCATGTACATGTTTTTTTACAGTCTGTGCACTACCATATCATCATGTGTAGTCAAAATATTAGCACGTTAGCATATGTAGCCAAAATGCCTATATTCAGTTGTAGCTCAAGCTCGTTGTTTTATCAACTTATACATAAGTAAAGTAGTACTAAAAGTAATTTAAACCATTTGACATCAAGCTTTAGAAGTTGTTACTGATTGTATAGAGTTACGCAGTGAACTCCCAATTTGTAAACTACCACATAATGGGTTCGATTTTTGGCAGTTGCTCCTAGTTAGGTGTTTTTAGAACACAGTTGTCAGGATGTTGAATTTAATTATGAAAGTGTCATTTGGATTGTTAGACTTAATTATTTGAATTGCATTTGATAAAAAACATGTTGCAAACAATATTATGTTACTTTTTAAAATTTGAACAGTACGACAACCAAAGATGGTATGTTCATATAATTTACAATACAACAAAACAATTACTACAACTATCTTAACGTAAAATAACTAAAGTACTCCACATTATTTATAAAGCTGAAGCTGAGAACTTATGTCAATTGTCAGTTGAAGTTAAAAAAAGTAGAGAAGACAAGTAGGTAAGAGAAAAAATAAAAAAATTGATACGATAATTGTTAGAAATATTGTGGGGAAGGAAATAGGCCTAACAGAGAGAATTATATAAAATACTCATATGAACTAGTAAGACTCAATAAACTCATAAGGTTCAATCTTAAAATCAATTGACTTTAGATGAAGTAGCCCTTCAACCATATAAACTACTTACTAGCTATATAAATTTTCAATATACATTGATCTCCTACAATAATTTTTTTTTTGAAAAGAAATATGATATGATATTAAGAGAGCAGTTTAAGTACAATCTCCGGCATGGTCGCCGGAGTCCATGAACCCGAGGTCTGTGTACGACGGGCATGGTTAGCTAAAAGATGCGCAGAAATATTTGCCTCTCTAGAAACATAAAACCATGATAAATCTTGAAAGGCTCCAAGACGGGCTAAGATGCGATCCAAGATAACAGTGGTGGAAGGCAAGAGGCCGGTATTTGATCCCGTTTGCAGATATTGAATGAGCCCTTTTGAATCCGATATGATCCGGAGAGAGGCTGTCCCTGACTTCATTGCTGCAAACACCGTAGCTTCAATAGCTCGTGCTTCTGCTGCCGCAATATCCATTGGCTGCGTGAGGCAGAAACTACCTGCTGAAGTCAACTGAGAACGAAATCGCCCTACCCATGCAATGCCCACACGGTTATGGGTGTCCAAACTTGCATCTGTAGAAAACTCGTGCCACATTGGATAGTTCATGCGATGCTGATGAAGCGCTTGAGAGCTGGTCTGATCAGAGGCCTGAGCTTGATGGAGGTAATTAACCGCTTGACACCAACCGTACTCAAAATTGCGAACATGACCATGCGTGACCTGACAACGCGCATACCATAGTTGCCACAGGAAACAAACATATTTGGTCACCTCTAATCGTGGCTTTTCCTGAATAAACTGAAAGAGCCAGTTTTGTAACTCCTGATCAGTTCGAATATGTGTGGGTAGATGAAAACTGAATTGTGACCAGAGCGCACGTACAGTGGGGCACACATAGAAAGCATGAAACATAGTTTCATTGGAGTTGCACAGACTGCAGGTGGTGGGCAGGTCTAGCCGAATACGATCCCTTATAGCGACCTTGCATGCAATCTTGGACGTAATGAACTTCCAAGCAAAAAGCTTGACCCGTGGTGGAACATGCAGACTCCATAGCACACGGTATACCCTATTCTTGGCCCCAGTACTGGAAGGTGAAGGACATGAAGCTTGCTTGAGAGTTAAAGCTGCATAATATGCAGATGAAACTGTGTATGCACCGGATTTGGATAGGCCCCAATACCAGGAATCGGAACATGAAGCCATGGATGCAGAAGAAGGAAGAGGAGTATCCATAACATGTTTAACATCCGTGGCATCACACCATTGATCCAGTAAAGCCCTGTTCCATTGTCTGTCGGAGGTGATTAGAGTTGCTACCGAGGCATACTGGAGCACCAAAGGCGGGAAACGCCATGGAAAAAGTTTACCACCCTCTTTCGACTTAAGCCAGCGGTCTGTGATCCGCGTATCAGTGCCTGTGCCAATCGCACGCCTACCGCCAAATAGCAACAAGTGCCGGACGCCCAGAAGCGCCCTCCATATAGGACTTGAAGATGAATCTAATTGCACATCTTGCCAAGAAGAAGCACGCAAATACCTTGCAGTATAAAACTGAGAGAGAAGGGTAGTTGGCTCTGTCACAATCCGCCATAATTGTTTTGCTAAAAGAGCTTGATTGAAGCAGCGGAGATCACGAAAACCCAGGCCTCCATCTCGACGATGTTGACACATAGAAGACCATTTAGTCCAGTGAATGGTAGTAGAATTAGCAGTGCCGCCCCACCAAAAACAGTTAATCATTCTTTGAATCTGCTTAATGACAGTCGAAGGGAGTTGAATGATCGACATTGCATACGATGGAATGGCCTGAAGAACCGCCTGGACCAAAAGAGCACGGCCTGCTTGTGAAGTTTTATTGGACCAGCTTTGTATACGTTTTGCAACCCTGTCTTTTATATAACTAAAAACTGCACTCTTATTCTTACCAATTGTACTGGGGAAACCGAGATAAATGCCAAGATCCTGCTTATGATTGGCTTGTAAAACTGAAGCAACTGTAACTTTTAAAGCCTGATGTAGTCCACGTGAAAACATTACTGCTGATTTGGTGGGATTTATGCATTGTCCCGAGGCTGTTTTGAAGTCATCCAAGATCCCCATTAGGACTGCTGCATTAGAGGAAGAAGCCTCTCCATAGATAACGATATCATCTGCAAATAAGAGATTGGATATAGGGGTATCCAACCCCGGGAGGTTATAAGGTCGATAGAGCCCAACATCTGTTGCAAAAGTAAGAGTTGAAGTTAGAGCCTCCATGCAAATGATGAATAAAATTGGGGAAAGAGGATCCCCCTGCCGAAGTCCGCGTTGGGGGTGGAAGAAATGGCCGGGGTATCCATTAATAACAACAGCAGTACGTACTGTTGTAATGCATTGACGGACAAGATTGATCCAAGTTGAATGAAACCCCATAACAGTTAGCTCATCCAAAACAAAACTCCATTCAAGACGATCAAATGCCTTGGACATATCGACTTTGTATGCAAAGTACCCCTTCTTCTTGGCTCTGGAGCGGCGCATCGAATGCAAAATTTCATGGGACAACAAGATCTGATCTGATATAAGTCGGTTGTGGACAAACGCAGCCTGATTATGTGAGATTACAGTTGGGAGAGCCTCTGAAATTCGATTGACCAATACCTTGGATATAACTCGATAGGCAGTGTTACACAGAGAGATGGGCCTAAAATAGTTATAGAAGTAGCATCTGGAGTTTTAGGGATGAGGACAATATGAGTGTCATTCAATGTCGACGGCAAGACATTCTCATTGAGGAAACTCAGACATGTATGCAAAAAGTCATCGCTGACAGTAGGCCAAAAAGCATGTAGGAAGATGCCATTTATTCCATCCGGCCCCGGTGCTTTGCCAGGGTGCATTTGATTGTAGGCCTTAAGGACTTCTTCCCTGGTATAAGGTTGACCCATAGCTTGGTTATGGGCCGGGGTGACTCGGTTGGCTACACACGCCTGTATATGGGGATCCAACAGTGGGTGAGTTGAAGTAAACAGCTCTTGAAAATAGTGCCTAGCAACTTGTTCTATTCCTGCCCAACTGGTTTGAGGAGGGTGTGAAGCTGAAGACAATGAAGCAATATAATTCTTCGACTGCGCATTCTATATCTGCGAAAGAAAAAGGCCGAATTGCGGTCCCCTGCGGCCAACCATTGCTGGCGAGATCTCTGTTGTAAACGAATCTCCTCCTTCAACAACAAAGAATCATGCACATGGTTGAGCTCATTCCATCTAGCTATGTTACTCATTGCAGACCCTGATGAGGCGATTCCTTGAATTTCCTGCTCTGTCTGGTAAAGCAGCCGTTTCTCCACCCATATTTGCCTCCTGCCCCATGACCGAAGCTTGTGGCCACATTGAGTAACCTTGTGACAATAGCCCAAAGTTGATGAACGCCAGACAGACTGAACCAAATGTCGACAGGATGGATCATTGGCCCAGCAATTCTCGAAACGAAAGGGTTTACAGCCATTATGCGGGGGAGGGCTTAATATCAACTTAATGGGTTTGTGGTCTGAGTGTCCCCAAGAGAGATGAAAATTAGTTGCTAATGGAAAAACAGACAACCAGGCATCGTTACAGAGAAAACGATCCAAACGACTCTGGCTTGGACGAGAATCTCTGCTTTTGTTAGTGAATGTGAATTTGGATCCCCTGAAGCCTAGGTCCTGAAGATTACAGTCCAATAGACATTGTCGAAAAGCAGCCATGTTAGCTGTGGATCGTGTCCCTTTCCCACGGTGCTCATGGGAATACAAAACTTCATTAAAATCGCCACCTATTAACCATGGTCCTTGCCATTGCACACCTAAATACCGAACCAAGTCCCAAGTTTTCCATTTAAAACGATGATCACACCAACCATACATGCCAGTAAACCGCCATTGATACCCCCCTGGAGAACCTATTACTACATCACATGGCGGCTATACACTGAGTACCGAAACAACATGAGAAAGGGACCAAAAAAACACAACACCCGCACTCCTACCCACACTATCCCCTCCCACCCAGTTATACTGTCGGTAAGTATTAGCAAAACGCCTAATCTCAAAAGTGGACAATTTTGTTTCTGAGAGAAACACAAAAGCCGGTGCTTGGCGACGTATCACCCCCTTGATCCAGCGAATCGCAGCAGGTGCACCTAAACCTCTGCAATTCGCCGCTAGTATCGACATTATTCCGGGCGACACTGGGTATCCCCCAGCATCGCCATTGAAGTAGATTGATCAGCTTCCCCCCTTCCCCTCTTAGAAACTTCCTCCAACGAGTGGCTTTCACGGAGCTCCGACTCCGAAGAAGAACAATGAACGACACTAATCTTCCGCTTCCGACCTTCAGACACAGTGGGCGACAGTGGAACCTCCCCCTCCTCTAACACCGGCTCTGCATTAATGTCAACCATCACATGAGCAGCAGTAACACTATGGACTTCATCTGCTCCTTCTTCCTGGCCAGCAGCATCAGCAAGAGGTATATCACCAGACTCCGCCGGAGGCACGGGACGGGTAGAGTGAACAGCTGCTGCACCACGGACCTCATAGGTTGGTCTTGCCCCACCAGTGGCACCAGCCTTCAACCAGACGCCGTAATTCAACTCTTCCTGAGTGGCTTCGGTGCGGTAAGGACAATCCTTAAGCAGATGGGTAAACACGCCGCAAAGAAAACAAATGTTTGCAGCTCCCCCTCCTCTAACACCGGCTCTATATTAATGTCAACCATCACGTGAGCAGCAGTAACACTATGGACTTCATCTGCTCCTTCTTCCTGGCCAGCAGCATCAGCAAGAGGTATATCACCAGACTCCGCCGGAGGCACGGGACGGGTAGAGTGAACAGCTGCTGCACCACGGACCTCATAGGTTGGTCTTGTCCCACCAGTGGCACCAGCCTTCAACCAGACGCCGTAATTCAACTCTTCCTGAGTGGCTTCGGTGCGGTAAGGACAATCCTTAAGCAGATGGGTAAACACGCCGCAAAGAAAACAAATGTTTGGCAGCTTCTCATATGTCAGAGGCAGGGTATAAGTCTTGCCATCAGCAATAACAGTAGTGAAACGCAACAACGGGACAGTGACATCCAACTTAACCTGAATGCGCATATATGAGCCGGCCTTGCGCCTGTCAAACTCAGCATACTCCATGAAAATGCCAATCTTCTGACCTAACCTTCTCGCGAACAAATGGTGCATAAACTGAAAGGGCACAGCATGGACATGCACCCAGAAGGGAACCCACCTAAAATCATGTGCAGTGGGAGCAATTGACCGATCAACGGGAGCAATTGATGTATATGAAAAAATAAGTTGGTCAAATAAATCCGTTTTCATAATAATAAAAAAGGGACTTAAAATGAAACGCGTACACCAATTGTAAATATTTGCTAAAATTCATTTATCACTAAGACTCATTAATTACTCATTACGCCGCTATCACTGCACACTCATTAATTGTGAATTACACCACTAGCGCAAATATATTCAATTGCGGTGGTACTCATTAGCCATTTGACCATACGTAATTACAGTACCTTGGTTTTTTTTGGTAAAGTTTCAATCAACTAGCCGATTAGACAGAAATTATTCATTTTAATTTTAGTTATAGCTAATCGATTAGGAAACAAATAGACGTGTTTCTTAAACTATTCTTTTTAAATTTATTTTATGGCAATAACGGAAGAGAAGGTAATCGCCATAGAAAAGGTTGAATCAGAGAAGGTACAAATATAACAACAAAGGGAGCAACAATCAGCAACGACTGAAAAGAACTGAGACACTACAAATGCAACGGGCAACTAAAAGTTAGAGTACCATAAAGACATATAATTTATACAATTTAGTTACCAACAGAAGTTCAACTTCTAATACTAGTAATAGATATTATTCTCTTACATAACAAATATAGAAAATCTTCGGTTTTGTACACAATATTTTAACCTTATTGGGTAGCCTTACATATCGTTAGAAATGTGTGCTTTCCATCCAGCGAAGACTAATTAGTTACTCCCTCCGTCCCACCTTGACCGTCCTATTTACTATTTGGACATGTTGTTTGACTTCAATTTTTAACATATTAGATAAATTAATTTTGAAAATTTAAGTTTTGCATATGATTCTTACATGATAAACTATATAATACAAAATTTAGTTTTATAAAATTATTTTACCTTATATGTTTAATATTGAGTTGGCAAAACGTGTCAAAAAGCAAACAGGACACTTATGACGGGACGGAGGTAGTATAGTATGTGTGGGACTTTATGCAAAGTCAAATTCTTCGCTATAGGTTACTGGACCTAGATAGGTAGATCCAGCAGGAGGAGGGAGGAGCGGGCGTGACGGTTTACTTTTTTCTTTTTTATGCGTGGCAGAGTGATGATTTTTTTTAATTTTTTTCATTTTTCTTACTTAATCATAAAAACTTTAAATTGTTACAATTTTTAATATATATGTCCAAAATGAAAAAAAAATATATCATTGTTCATCTAAATTCGAGCTCTTCAAAACAAGACCAGTCATGGATATATTTTGACAACTTTTTTTAAAAAATATTTTTACATGTATACCATGATATTTTAATGTGAGGATGTATGTACATATTTTAATGTGAGAATGTACATATTTTAATGTGACGATGTACATGTTCAAATGTGAGAATGTACATGTTCTTTAATGAACATCTGTACATGTTTGTATAGCCATATGTACATGTTTGTATGACCGTCTGTACAAGTGTTCTTCCTTATATGTACATGTTTTAATTTAAGGATGTACATAATTAATGATTCGTACAGGCTTATATGACTATCTATATGTTTTTAATACGAGAATGTACATGTCTTCACGTGAGGATGTATATGTTTTAATGAACATTTGTACAGGTTTGTATGACCATCTGTACAAGTTTTCTTTTACGTTCTATGCTTCATACATGTAATTTTTTTTAAAAAAAGTTGTCAAAATATATCCATGACCGGTCTTGTTTTGTAGAGCTTGAATTTAGGTGAACAATGACATATTTTTTTTATTTTGGACTTATATATTAAAAATTACAATAATTTAAAAGTTTTATAATAAAGAAAAAAATAAAAAAATCTGAAAAAAAGGACGGACGACGGGGCACTTCAATCGAACAAAAAGAAGGGCGCGCGCTGGGATGTAGCTATCGTTGGCTACATCCAGCTGTAGCCAAGACACCCCCTTATGCAAAAATGTATATGGTGTATTTATTTATGATTAGCCTATTTAGTAAATTAGACATGCCAAACATAGCATGACAAAACTACAGTAGCTAACCATAGTTACTTAGCCCAAGTTACTTAGGGGGTTCGCTGCCAGCTTGCAAACGCAGGATTTGCTGCGTTTGTATGGTTAACCATTCTCACGCTACCATGTGAGCTTGGGTCAGTGATTGGTCTAATAATTATCGGACATCTATCCCAACTAGCAACAATTATTATGATTCTTGATTTTGTTTGTATCTACAAGCATTAAGTTCTTATGTTATATATCTTTACGATAAATTTTTAATAGTTATTGACAAATCTTCAATTCTAAAACTGTTTACTCTTATAAAGTTTTGCGTCAAAAGGTTGATAGATTCATAAAACCAACAAGAAAGAAAATACCCCATACAATTGAAAGCATAGGAATGTAAACCTTGAAAACTCGTAACATTATGGCAGGGGATAATGGTGAGACATCATCATACAATTGAAAGGACATAAGCATCACTTTTAACATGAAGGCTCCTCACTAGCCTATATTCGTAATTAAGAGTCATGTTCATTTAACAGTTCACTTGATAGATAAACCTTTCACATTCAGGTTCCTAAATGATTTATGCCCACTTTAATGTCAAAAACATTTAATGTAAATAACCTTCTTAGTTAAAGCCACTATATCCCATCATTTCCTTTGTTGCTTAACCCAAGAACTCAACCATTTTTTTAAGGGTATGTAAAACATTATATTGGGTATTTCATTGTAGTTGCTACAATAACGGTTCTTGAAGCTGACCTAATCTAAAGTCTCATACATACATTTCTATTTTGAAATCCTAAGCAAACCTTACTTTATTCTCCTGTAAATTTACTCCACCACCTAAAACAATCATTTTTAACAAGACTACTCCTCATTAATTAGCTATCTTGAATCTAGGAATGATTGACATCTCCTAGAGATGAATCTTTCATACTAATTGAAGATAATTCCTTGGTAGTATGAATTACATAAATAGACATGCTAAATGTACTTCACTTGCTTCTTTACATTTATTTACAACTTTCTCATATATGCGATTATTGTGTTATCAACAATTTGATTAGGGGAAAACTTGTCATGGGAGGCAATATTCAAAACCATAACTGTACATGCAGGGGCGGAGCCAGAAATACAAGTTGAGGGGGTCAAAGACAGAATTATAAAAAATTAGGGGGTTTTTTACAAAATTTTTCTAAAAATAAATTTTTACACTACAAATTTATGTAATTTAACAAAGTTAGGGGGTGTTTTGCTCCCTCCAGCCAAACCCTGCCTCCGCCACTGTGTACATGAGATACTACGGCTAATTTCTAAGGGGATCTTTTTTTTTTATCAGGGGCTACAGAGTAGCGGTAACAGCCAAGTACATGATTTATGCAGCATGGGTATATACCCAAGTCTACCATGTACAGGCAGTGAAATACAACTAGAGATTTCCATAAGACGGCTGATGCAAAAACTAAAGGAAACAAGAGAAAAGCAACAGACAGTACAACAATTCCTTTCGCCTATCATCAAACCAAATCCTTCAGATTAAGAGTGGACACCAGCGCACACGAAGGGCCTTGCATTCTTCTGTCATTTTTGCACCATTCAAGAGTTTGCGTCTTTGTCAAGTTCACCACATCATCTCAATTTAGCTCCTTATGATCGTATATAATGAGGTTTCTGGTGCTCCAAATATTGTATATGGCAAAGAGGAAAGATGTCCTCCACAATTTCTAAGGGGATCAGTTTGTCCCTATTCGACAATGGCTAAATATCTGGTGCCATTTCATTGTCTTCTGGGAGGTCTCTTTGGATTCGGCTGTTCATGAAGCAAGCTTGGAAAAGAAGAGGGGACAGACACCTATGACCAATCGAATCTGGTGAGGTAAAGCATATAAATATGAGCTTTGCTTGGAATCGTTGTTTGGGGTATGTTTTACCTCTGTCTATTCTCTTCTCTCTTGTCCTAGGTGTGTTTGCAAGGACTGTTTTGGAGTGTATGGATATGGTGTGGGTTGGATCCCAAAATGCAAGCTCACCATTGGTGTCAGAAGGGAGGAATTTGGATGAACTTTGATGGAAGTGGAGTGCAACACCGACTTGGATGACATGGGAATCATACATGCTGGTTTAAATGGGATCGTGATTGTAACACCCCTACCGGTAACCAAACGATTATCTCCTAACCCGTCTCACTCACCAACAACCAAACAGCGGAAATTCCAATACAACCGGGGGTGATACAATGCCGTTAGTCACCCACGTGACTAACAAGGCCCAATCCAATACAACATTACAAATACAATCGGTTTGATGGATTATTATACCGAGTACTACAACAAACTATACAAATATTGTTTCGTTCCTTAACCAATTCAACAACAATACATATACAAACTTTATTCAATTCCATACCGAGTATCTACAGTTCATCAAGTACACCGATAATCAATCAATCTTATAACTCCACAATACAACAATTACAACCCCTAAACAACACCCATGCTTAATGTCAACCCCGTCCTACTCTTGAACGGTGATCAGCTTCAATGTTCCTGTAAAATAAAAACAGTGCCCCTAGGGGCTCAGCAAAATTGCTACATATGAAATTCGCATACCCCGCGTGCTAACAGGGGTACGCCGACTACTTTGGTCGTGAACATGCGGTTCATTTTAATTCAAACAGCATGCAAGGCAATAATACATTATATATGTATATTGGCACAATCAAGGTTCAGCATTAAACACAAACACTAACACACACATCAAGAGGTTAGTTTAATATATCATATACTTAGGCTTTGAGGGTTTCTACCTCACTATGCCATGCTCAATTACTCATTGTCCTACCCACTCTCTTGGATACTCTTACTCACATTCTCTTACTCTCAATCCGCAAGCAAGTTCTACAATACTCAACTCAATTCTCCGCTCATACTCAGTTTCTAAAGTCTCTCTAGTCTCAACTCAATTCTTAATACTCAAATTCTCAATACTCAACTCAAGTTCACAATTCAAATTCTCAATACTCAAGGGCATCTTTTAAGTCTTTGCCCACGACCTCCGGGCAGGGTCATACACAAGACCCACCACCGGGCTTACAAATACAAATGAAGCTATACAATTAGCTCCTCAAATACTCAAATGTCTGGTTCTCTACCGGACTACTCAAATTCCCAAAACTCCTCTCTCGGAGTCATTTCACAATCTCATGGATTAGCCTAGAGGTATCTCTCTCGATAGCATCTATTAGCTTAGGGAATTTCTCAATGTCTAGCATTCTAAGATTTAAGGTTTTACCTAACTTATCGAATACTCGCATGTTCGGGACATTGTTCAATTTAGTCGGTTCCTCTCATTGGGGTTCGACTATCTCTCTAAGGGGTTTGGTGATCCCTTACCATACTTTATTTCTCTCAAGGTTCAAGTTTGAACACTCATCAATCCTCTAAATAGAGGTTACTTAAATACTTCCACCATTAATTGTTTTGTGGATTAAGTCAGTTCGGTTCTCTAACCGTTATCAGGAGTTTACTAATTTCCGTATGATTCTCTCACGTTCTAGTGAGTTCATAGATTTGTGTTATCGTTTCTTGGTTCGATAGTTTAGTGTGTTTCCACGTTTTTATTAATTCACAACTTGACTCTTTCTACGAGTCACTACTCAACCAAGACTCAACTATGAGTCGCACTACAGTGCTAATTCACACTCAAGCAATTCATCCACAATCACACATTTCATGAATTATACAAACTTTAAATTCAAAATACAATCCAACAGCACACAATACAAACAAACACTACAAGGTGCAAACAATCTGATTTGTGCTTTTGTCTTGTTAAGGTGATCACACAATCAAACAAGCACACAAATCAGAGTAACTCTATTAGCATACGAGGCATGAGAAAATCATACCTTGCACCATGGTTTTACTTTTACCGGGTCACCTCTTGTTTCTCGGTTCCCACTTATTTCTCGAGTCTTACTCTTGAACCACTGATTACATGTCAAATGGTTCCATTAATATTAAGGTGTTACGGTACGTAATTAATTACTACTCCCGTACTTACCCCGTTGTCCTGTTATACTTAGTTTTGTTTGTGTGTTCTTAAACTCACAACTTTCTCAATCACTTCCCCAACTTGTTTACACTTCTTAGGACCTTTAAAGGTCACCAAACAACTCCTAAACATCATCTAAAACCAATACCATTCAATCCCCCATGTTTAGAGCCCTTTAAAACACTCACGGCTGATTTCTGGGGGTGGTTCGGGACTTGGTCCGGGACTTTAACTCTCGACCTGTTTTTCTACCCTGGTCCGGGACTTGGTCCTGGACTAAGGTCCCGGACCAATACCTGTTTTCAGTCTCAGCCATATTTTTGATGCGGTCCGGGACTTGGTTCCTAACCTCGGTCCCGGACCCTACTAAAAACTGCTACTTATGTAAATTTTCAGCCCCAAATCAACCCTTAATCCTCCCCTAATCATTCCATAAACTTTCCACAAGTTTCCTACATAATTAAACACCTCAAAACATGCTCCAAACCACTCTAAATCATTGGTTTAATCCTTACCCAACTTCTTGCTCAAATTCTACAAATTCCATTCTTATTTTTGCATCTTGCACCCTTGTGCATTTCCTAAACTTCTTTTGACACTTTGCATTCTGTTCTACTCCATTTGACCATTCCAATCATTCTCAGACATTGGCACTTCTAAAACCCAAGTCCACTCTCATTTCCTATGTCTTGCACACTAACTCGTTTCTAGAAATTCCAAGATTCTCATAGTCATTTTGCTACAGATTTTTTTATCCGTCTCTTTCTAGTTCTCCAATTACCATTTCAAGGTTATTACTCAAATCTAAACAACCCAACTGAACACCTAAGTTCTCCCACTTACCAAGCCACCTAAAAGCACTCATTCTCTACTAAAATTTTGCCATAACCTCCCCATAAACCTAACATCTCCAAATCCATCAATCTTCACCAATTTTCACTTAAACCAATCCTAAACTAGCCACACCCTTAAAGGGTCCTACCAGCACATCAATAATTCCATCCAAATCATCAAATAACATTATAGCTCCCAAAATCTCAATAAACCACAATATAACAACAAACTCAAATCTCTTGGCTTCAAAGCCCTCAATTCAAACAACAAATCCCAAGTTCCTCATCTAACCAATCCAAGCACATTTCCATCAAATTTTGGTTCATTCTTTAGGTTTTCCCATTCCCAAAAATACTAAAACAATAAGGTAGTAGTTAAGGTAGTTTTCTTACCTTAAATTCTCATGAGTTCCCATTTCAAGTCTTCTCCTCTCCTCTTCCTCAATTCGGTCAAATGGGAAATTGAGTTTTCAAGCTCCATCCCAACACCCAAGGAACACAAAAATGTGAAGAATTAAAATTCTAACCCTTGGAATATCACTAATTCAATGAAAGGGCTTAAAGCACCATAAGTTAGGTTTTTACCTTTGGAGTTCCAAGAGGGGTTTCAAGCCTTGAATCAAAAGAAGGTTCCCACAACCATTGAAAGGTTGAAACAATCTCAAAAAGGAGAGAAAAACAAGGCATCACAATGGGGGAAAATCGGCTACACCAAGAGATGGAGGAAAAATGAGTTTTACTTGGAGATTTTTACCTTGAATGAAGGAGGAGACTCCAAGCTTCAAGAATATGTAACTTTCTCTTCAAATGGGATATACCCATGGAGATGAACTTCATCATTTTCAGATTTTGAAAAGAGGGAAGTGTGGAGCCTGATGAGAGGAAGAAGAATATGTATTTTATTTTGTATTTGGAGCTTTGGTGTGGCTTGAGCATGGAGAGAAAGAGGGAGTA
The DNA here is from genome assembly GCA_023374045.1 of Limonium bicolor. Taxonomy (NCBI): domain Eukaryota; kingdom Viridiplantae; phylum Streptophyta; class Magnoliopsida; order Caryophyllales; family Plumbaginaceae; genus Limonium; species Limonium bicolor. The sequence continues at coordinate 418,463,344 of CM041776.1, read as the reverse complement.
GCCATGGGAGCTTGGTGAGGAAGCTCAAAAACGTCCCAGCTAGAGGGAGAGGGGAGAAATCGGCAGGGAAGGGGAAAAGGAGGAAAGAGAAGAGGGAAAAAGAAAATGAGGAGGAGAGAGAGGGAGTTTTACCTTATTAACTTTTTGCTTTATTGCCTTTTGACTTATTTAATTAGATAGGTGTGTGAGAGTGTGTGTGAGAGCTGATTACATATTAAAACCGGTGCCCACATATATTACAAGCTGGAGCGTTTTTCGACTTTTACATAAAACGCTCGTAAATTTACCCGGTTTAGCACTATTCACTAACTGGGCTCGTTTTCCGGATTTTTCTTGTTTCTTTAATTTTAATGGTTCATAAGCTTCCATTAATGCTTAATTATAGTTATTTAATGGACTATAAATTTTACGGGTTCATTTGACCACTCAAAGTCACATTTTTTGGGTTTTCTCGAAAAACATGCGCTAAAGCTTTATTAGCGTTTTAACTCATTATTTGGATCCGTTTTCTTTGGGAATTGTTCCCATACATTGTTTAGGCATTATTAAGCCTTTTAAATCCACCTAAGACCATTTTCGAGGTCGTATTCCTCCTACGGTCACATAACGCTCAATTTAGCATTTTTCACTTTTAAGCGTTCTTCTTTTCTTTGGATTTATTTTCTTTACCAAAATTATTTAGGCACTAATAGGCCCTCAAATATCATATTAGAGTAATTTAATCACCCTAATTAGGTTCGGGGTATTTCAGTGATGCTAGTGGTTGTAAGAGAAGAAGCTAGGCATCGACTATGTGGTAATGATGATGGTTCTCTGCTTCAGATCTTTTATGGTCCAAAGGTATTTATTTCCTTTTGTAGGTTCTATTGTCCACTGGTTGCACTGCAGATGATGGGGGTGATTATGGCTCCGATTGTGAAAAGGGGATTGCATGTGCAACTTATTTATCCAGATGCGGTACCCTTGGAGCACCTATATTCAAGATGCAATAACGATGGTGGCTTCGAAGAAGGTGGTTTCGAAGGCGACTCCAAGAAAGACTCAAAGTTGCCAAGAAAATGATTTTTAGGCTTTCTAATTGCATGATTTGGGACACTAGTTATGCAATTTTTTGTTTGAGTAGGTTACAACTTTTTTGGTATTGTATAGACTTTTTAGTATTACCTTTGATTATCTTGTGGTATGGTGGCCATTTATTGGGAAGGGCCTTGCCATTTTCCTCTTTTGTTTTGTAGGCAATGTCCTATGTTTATGCACATTTGCAAGATTGTCTTAGGTAGGTGATGTTGGTTTTAGTTGGAAGCACATAGGGTTTCTTAGAATAATCACAAATGTGGATGATTGCCCTATTAATCTACTCTACACGCTACTGTTTCTAAGGACTAGCTAGGTTATGCTTGGTAGACAGGTGTTCTAGGGTTCGGTATATATAGTTAATTATTGGAACTCTAACTTTGTAATCTTTATCTAATAAGGGCATCCACAATGATGTTTCTTGACATAGTTACATAGATGAAAGTTAAAATAGAAAAAAATAAATAGTAATTTGGAAGAGAGAGAGAGAGAGAGTAAATGAGGGTTACTTAATTGAGAAGCTGGAGAGTGAAGGTTCCTACTGATATATGAAGAGAAAATGTGAGAGATATTATTGTGGATAGGTCTGACTGGTGGTTTTTGAAAAAATATATATGATTAAGATAATATGATAAATAACATTAAAAAGGAAAGCAGTCTGCAAAAATCTCTTTCACATAACTTTAGCCGAGTTGGAATGGAAATTAAAACAAAATTTTAATTACTACTCGCTTCTATTTTAAATGTAAATCATTTTAGAGTTGAATCTGGACTAATTTCAGTCTAAATTCATATCTAAAATGACTTACATTTAAAATAGAAGATAGTAGCGACACGTCGCGTCATTTGCCATTCCGTCCTGTCAATTTAAGATTCATCGGCCACCACGGTAAAGTGAAAGAGTAAAAATGACCACTAACCTTAACATGTAATCCCTCTCTCTATCATTATGGTGAAGAAAACAATTCGACTTGGATTTGATATAAACTGGGTTCAGGTTCAAACAGACATACGATGATAATTACATAATTATATAGCAAAATTAAAATAAAATTAAAATAGCTTTTCGTAGATGAATAATGGCATTTTTTTAATAACGTAGATAAATAATGGTATTAATTACTGTTAAATATTACTTGAGTACAAACTAGTGTGTTGTGCTAGGGTGGCACAGGCACTATACTAATATACTTGCATGCACCTTGAACCCAGGACCAGGAACAGAAAACATGGAACATGGGGCTGCCAATGGAGAGCGTTCACTTTTCAATAGATCAATAATTTTGCTCAACTCCATCCAGACATGCTCTGGAAAGCTGCACAGTATTTATTCATGCCAACGAGGCTCATTCTCTTTCTTTGCTTCTCCCGTAAAATGTGTATGTGTACATCAACCGCTTAAGTTAATCCAATGTTTTCTATTCCCTCTTTTGTATTTCAAAGGATCCATTATAGTGTACCCAATCTTTTGCTATTTTTTTTCTTTTAACATAACAATATATTATACATATAAATGCTCATTTTTAAATATTTTACTTCCTATTTTATGTATTTTTAATTATTTTTAAGTGATAAATAACACTACTTTTGTTTATAATCTTAATACAATTTAGGGAAAATAGAAGGTTAGAATTCGTGACTTATTATTAAGGATGGAGGCTCGGATCATTATTTCACCTTTAGAAAAGATCCAGACCATGTTATGATGAGAGTGTTTGATCAATGGATGCATAGAGATACACACTAGGAAATGGAACCTTAATGTTCACCCATAGTGAATAAACAACCATAATGTTCTCCGTATCATAAAACTCCCACTGTCCCACGTTTAACTGTTTACACATTTTTCACTTGAATATTATATATATAAGATAAACTTGTGAAACTAACTTAGTTTATTAATTAAGATTTAATTACTTTTACATTTGTCAAATTTTATTATTTTATATGTGAAATATTAAAACTAAATGATAAACATATTACGGACAAAAAAGGATGGAAGAGTAGCATTTAGACAGTAAAGAGAAAAAAAATCAACTAATAAGATGAGTGTTTGTCATGTCTACTATACGTGCTTAACTGAAATCGAAGGAAAAAAGGGGTTTCATACCAGCATTCCACTGCGCTGCAGTGATAAATTTTTATGTTTCTTATTAGATTAAATTACTCGGAACCCTATTGAGGATTGGGCATAATACAATTAACCCCTTTGTGTTTATCATAATTATTGGTAACCACCTTGAGGTTATGGTATCTCTGACTATGAGCCCCCGAACTATAACTCTGTTATCAAAACGTTAACTACATGCTGACCCATCAGCTTTATTACTTTATTAATGACATGTTGGACAACAAAACTGCTTAATCATCATCATCTAATTCTCCTTCATCCCAGTTCAGATGCATTTTCGAGGTAGGATTGACATTTTTCGGACAATAAGAATGCTGATTAAGTAGTGTTTTTTGTTCCAACATGTCATTAATATTGTGATTAAGCCGATGGGTCAGCATGTAGTTAACGTTTTGATAACGTAGTTATAGTTCGGGGGCTCATAGTCAGAGATACCATAACCTCAAGGTGGTTACCAATAATTATGATAAACACAAGGGAGTTAACTGTATTATGCCCAATCCTCGAGGGGGTTCCGAGTAATTTACTCTTCTTATTAACAAGGTGAGCGGATTCCGCCATTTCTATAGACATTGCACGTGATTAATTATGATTTCTGTGTACATTTATCAACAGGTAAAGCAGGGGCGGAGCCAGGATTTAAAACATATGGGGTCATTATTACTATTGTAAAAATAATCTTATATTCATATATATATAATTCAAATTTAAAAATAATATCATCCTCTAGTACAATTGTACTCTACGAGGCTTCATTGTCTGAAAATATTTTATAATAGTTTCATCACTAATGGTATCAAAAATATCTTTCTCTACATAAGTAACTAAACAATCATTAAGTAAGTCATCTTCCATCTTTTTGCGCAGATCGGTCTTCACATATATATATGTATTCTAATATTAAAAAGAAATATACACGTTTGCAAAAAATTGATCAAAAGAAAATTCAACAATTCAACAAACAAGAATAAAGGTTCGGATTTATAAAACAAATTTCTAAAACTAATAATAAAGAATAAAAGTAACAGATGAGATTTGAAAATGTTACCATTGTTGAGGAAGCACAATTAGTATCTTCCCCCAATGCGAGCTTCTGAAAACTCAAAGAAACTTATAAGGATCTGGTTATACTTATACTGATTGTAAATTTGATGAGTAACTATAGAGTGGTTGTAAGTATTTATAGGAGATGAATAACAAAAAAATAAAGATAAAAAAAGGAAAATGAATTAAAAAACAAAACGGTAGATTGGTGATAAGGAAAGGGAAAATGAAAAAAAAAACAGTTACAAAATAAAAAGCGATTCGCTAATCCACACTTGAAACAAACCACGTCAATACGAGATATGGAAAGTAAAAAATGATTTGTTGCCATTAATGTTATTCACTCCACAAAAGTGGCTAGTCAGGTAAATTTCTATAGACATTGCACGTGATTAATTATGATTTATGTGTACATTTATCAACAGGTACTAAAGAAGAGAAAGAAGTGGAACAAACCAAGAGAGAGCATTTGTATTAAGGAAAAGAATAAGACTGTTGTAGTACTTCACTGAGGGGTGGCTATATATTATAAACTAACAAAGGTGTAAAATAAGACCGTTGTATAATAAACCGCCTTAATATATATAATATGTATATTAATATCTGCTATATTCTACAACGTATGGAAATATGTATAACACACCCCTTCAAGGAACAAATCTCTTACAACTAGGCAAGTAGTCACAACCGAGTAGTAGGGTTAGTTCGGTTATAACTGAAAATTGATTTTTTTTTCCAGATTTTTTAACCGTTTTTTAAATTTCAATTTTTGATTAACCTAATTTTATTTTGGTTTGATTTTTGCTTATTGAAAAGAATATTTCGGTTAACTTAATAACTGAAATATTTCTTAAAATTAAATTTAAATATATAATATTAACAAAAAATGTAAGTTTTCTTTTAAAAATTTTGGTTAACCAAATTTATTACGGTTAACCCCAACTAATTCGGTTTTTGGTCCCGTTTTGGTTATTAAGTTAGAAAAAAATTCGGTTTTCAGTTAATTTGGTTATTGAATTGAATTTCGGTTAATTCACTTATAACTGAAATAACCAAAAACAAAAAAAATATCAAAATTCGGTTTTCGGTTAACCGAATGGACACCCCTACAACCGAGTCTCTCTTTCTCCCTTCAACGGAAGCATCACCCCTTTTGACTTTCCTGCCCCTTCACGTTCATGCCCTTCCTTCCCTTGTCTTCTAATAGCCTCCTTTTTCTTGCTCCTTTGTTTTCCTGACCTTCTTGTTTTCCCAAAGTTTAGCCATTCACCGTAAGCACGAGGTTGTTGTCATCTCCCAAAGGCTTTGCACTAATCTGTTGCATGTGGTTGTATCCGGTGGTTTTGATGTGTAGCGAGTGGCTAATCGGGGACCGACTGGGATCGAACGCAGTTCATCCCGGTTCTTGCTCTCAACCGACCCATGTCCCTCTTCCCAACTATGATTCGCCCGCTCCCACGTCTCTCCCTGTTGATGTGGGTTTTCAAACCTCATGAGCAATCGTCCATCATCTTCAGCTGTGTCTCTCCCTATCTCTCCTTGTCTGTCGCCTCCTTCTCTCTGCATTTGTCCTCCCTTGCCAGCAGCAGTGCAAATCGGCTTGACATGCTTTCACTTTCTTCAATTATTGGGGTCTATGCATCCTTGAATTCTTGCCTTTATTTTGGCAGGGTGGAGAATTTTTAAATGCTTTTTGATGTGTATGTATGAGGGGCTTGGTAGGCGTCAATGGTTTCCATCAAAGAATATTGGCTTGTATGTAGGATGAGGCATAACTGTTCTGGTTTTTGTGTGGTTTTGGTGGAGAGGGGAGTGAAGAGCTTTGCAGGAGAAATTGGAATCAATTTCTATTTCGTGGGAGTAATCGCCATGGGTTGCGGTGGGAGAAATTGGCATCATTTTCGACTACTAATCTTTGGAGGTTAGTGATGGCATGTGCTGCGATTGGTAGAGATGACATGTTGGCGGAAGTTGAGTCCGGGGAACTAGGTGACTCCGGTCAACTGACATCCTTCAATCGTGTTTCACTTGGTAACATGCAAGGTGTCGGCGGTGAGAGTTATCTGGCATGGTTGGGTTAGATCTGATGAGACACGTGGTGCTCTTGTTGAGGAACGACAAATCACTGTTTTGTTTATGGTAATAACACGAGTACGCTTAATTAGACTATTAGGTAGGGTTATGTATTTACTAAGTCATCGGACTTTATTTACATCTCTAAGGTGTTTAATTGTACCTTTAAGAACTTATATTGTTTTTTTACTCACCTTAGACATAGTTTATTAGTTCATCTTAGGTTATTGGTAGTTTGTAACTCTTTAAGAAGCAGGTTAAGCTTTGGCACTTTGTCCGGCTACTCTCGCAACAACCTGTGAGGCTCAGGTTGCTCATAGTTGTCTTACCTTTGTTATAGGATCCTGGAGGTTGTTTTATGCTTTGGATGTTTAGTCGATATCTAGGTTTGTAATTAAATCTTACTAGAAAAACTAGACTTTGAAAAACCCTCAAGACTGAGATGAACAAGTTATATGTTTTATCTTCAAGTTGTAGAAGTCCTAGTCTGGGAAGAACTTTGTTGTAATCTTTCCCAATAAAAAATTTAGTCATAACATCCGCTATTTGATGAATGCCCGATATATAGCGTACCTCGATGATGTCATTTCGCAAGCTCTCTCAAACATAGTGGCAATCAAGTTCGATGTGTTTAGTCCTCTTGTGAGAAACAGACTTCTTTGCAATGTAAACGGCCGTCATGTTATCACATTTGAGAGGTACTAGTTGGATTCCTCGGAGGCCCAGCTCATGTAGCAGGCGAATTAGCCAGCTTAACACTGCAGCTTGTCTCATTGATTTGTATTCTGCTTCAGCGGAAGAAAGGGATACATAAACTTGCTTCTTTGATTTCCAATTCATAGGTTATCCGCCAAGAAGGATGTAATATCCTAAGAAGGACTTTTTGGTGATGGGACATGAAGCCCAATCTGCATCACAATAAGCCATCAAAGTGTAATTAGTATGAGTGTTAAAGTGTAATTCATAGCCTATACCTTTAACATAAGACAATGTATGCAAGGTTGCTTGATAATGTGTGTCTATGGGCATTTGAAGGAATTGACTCAAATGTTGAACAACATAACAGATGCCGAGTCTAGTAATTGTAAGAAAGTTTAACTTTCTTACCAGCCAATTGTGGTATGAAGTTAGATCCGCAAGGAGTTCTCTTGAATCTTTAAAGAGCTTCTGATAAGCGGCAAAGGTGAAACAGATGAACAAACATGTTGCATATCATAATATGAAAGAATTTGGTTAGCATATTTCCTTTGTGACATAATAAGACCTTCATTAGTCTCCATAAATTCCATGCTTAAGAAATAGCTAAGTCTACCAATGAATGTCTAAATGAGCTTGTTTTAGGACTGTATTTCATATGTTTTATCAATACTTTTCATGCTCATTTCTTCACTTTAGCTAGTTTTCCTCTAGATTGTGGTTCATTGATTATCTTACATATTTACTACTTTAAAGATGAGGAAAACCCATCTATGAGAAAAGTAGACAAAGAGAGGAATGTGTGGGTGCAAACGGATCCAAAATCGGAGCTATAACAAAGAATTTAGGGCCTCTACAAATTGGGTCCGAACATGCGTCTGACCTTGCATGTCCGCACACCAGCCGAGAGTAGCAGTGCAGACATTCGACTTGTATTGTAATACCCCCATCCCACATTGGGATATGAGTAGTGATGTGAATGGTTTATAAGGATACATATGGGTTGACTACAACAACAAGGCCTTCCACTTTTAAGCCCAAGTGAGGATTAAGGGCCTAAAGTGGTTAGTTTTCAAGCCTAAATGGTTTGAGAGCTAGGTTGTTGGACAGTTACCCATATGGGGTGTTACAAATGGTATCAGAGCTGACTCGGGACTGTGTCGGATGATCTACTCGACACCTACCGAGGAGGTCCATGGGACTTGGATGTTAGGCTTGCGACGAGGACGTCGCGTTCTTTGAGTGAGGGAGTATGTAACACCCTCATCCCACATTGGGATATGAGTAGTGATGTGAATGGTTTATAAGGATACATATGGGTTGACTACAACAACAAGGCCTTCCACTTTTAAACCCAAGTGAGGATTAAGGGCCTAAAGTGGTTAGTTTTCAAGCCTGAATGGTTTGAGAGCTAGGTTGTTGGACAGTTACCCATATGTGGTGTTACATGTATCTAGACATACAAGTCCGGATAAGGCTTCAGAAACAACACATTTACGGGAATAAAAGACAAAATAAAGAGGGGAAAGAGAGGTATTATAAGAGCCACGACCCATAATGAAGAAAATGGAGGAAAATAGAGGAAAAGAAGAAGAAGAAAAAGAAGCCTCCTCACCATTGAAGCTCTTCTCCAACCTCTTCCGTGGCTAATTCTTCTTCTCTCTATGATATGTATGCTCTAATGGAGGTTTAACCTCCTATATATCTTAGGATGAGGATTTTACCCCGAATCCCCTAAAACCTTCATTGTTGAATCTTAAACTTGTTTAATGCTTTATTTTGGTCCTTGTGCTTAATGAGAATGATTATTGAGTGATTATGGCTTCTAAGTTTGTCTACATTGAATTTGGAGAGTTGCTTAGGGTTTTCTCAATTAATTGTCAATTTGTTAAATTGGTTGGTTTAACGTTGTCGATTAGGTTAGCATTATTATGGATTTCTATGGACGGGTTTCCGAAAATAAAAAACTATACTGTTGGGGACTAACTCAATGTTAACTAATTTTTAAAGGTTCCTTTAGATGAGGTTCTAATTGCTACTTAGGGTGGATTTGTGCTTAATGCTTCCGATTGAACTGGACACTCGGACTAACCTTTAGGTTCTGGTTAAATTGGTTAAGATTAATAGATCAAGATTAGACTGTTAGTTAATTTCCCGTTTTTTAGTTATAAGTTCAAAGGTCAAATAATTGGTAGTAAATGGGTGATGGGTGCAAAGATCCATCCCGAGATACATCTATCCTAGTTAGTTAGATTAGTTTTTACTACTTTTTTTTATTTTCCCTTAATCAAACCAAAAACCCACCCCCCAAATTACATATAGGCACTTATATATGCATATTTTTTAAACTTATAATTAGTTAGATAGTTACGAAGTCCCTGTGGATTTGACCTTGTTGAACTACAATGACTAGGTTTAGTGCCCATTAGTTTGTAATCTATATCATATATATTTTGCACAACATCTACCCAAATCCTTTATTTTGAATTCATGATGTAATTTGGTATCAAGATGATCCTTCCGACTGAAGTGCTCTTGTGGGAGAGTGAGATTGCCTGGAACTTCACATTTGCAATGGATTGTTTGAACATTTTCATCGATTGTGGTTATACACAAGGTCATGACTTTAGTATGAAGTTTGTGTTCTGTTTGTATCTATTGGAGTCAAAATAGTTGTAGGAACACAAATCTAGCCGTTAGAGCAGCTTAAAAGAAAAAGAGGGGCATATTAACTCTTTGGTAAAAATAGGGGCATATATGATTTTTTTTATTAAAAAATCGGGGCATTCTGTGAACTTTTAAAAAGATTCAAAAAAATAATCGTTACATGAAATAGTGACTTTAAAAAAACAAAAACAAAAAAACCGTGAGAGGTAAAATGGTTATTTTTCAGGTATGTTAAGAAAAATTCAACGAATGTGACCCAGTCATAGTATTTTGTGAATTTTAGAACATTTTCGACACATTGAATGATAAGTTTCAAAAAATAGATATATTACGAATTATGAAACATTTTATTGTGATTGTTATGATACCCACCGAACCGTACTACTAGTTGTAAAAGCTGACCAATCTATTTCTATATTAAAAACGCGATTTCGAAGGTGGAGTTGGTGCCACCTTATAAGGTGGCACCTATTTTGTCTTGTAGTGTTTTATTATTTTGTAAAGCTTTAAAATGTTGTATTTTATTATATATAAGTTCAAATTATATAAATTTTATATCATTATTCATCATTTTTCACGCTCTTCAAAATAAGACCAAACATGAATATGTTTTGATAAATTTTAAATTTTTTATTTTTTGCATGTACATATTTTTTATGATTAATTGTGAATCTTAAGTTTAAGAAAAGTGAATCAAAGTTTGTTAAAAGGTGAATCAAAGGTTGTTAAAAAGTGAATCAGAGAGTTGCTTAAAAGTGAATAAGAGGTTTAAAAAAGTGAATCTCGTGAACAGAGATTGTTTAACTAAAGTGATTCTGATTGTTTGACTAGTGTGAATCAGAGGTTTTTGAAAAGTGAATCAAAGGTTTTTTCAAAGTGAATCACTAGTTGTTACAAAGTGAATCAAAGTAATAAGAGTGAATCTCGTAAGCATAGATTGTTTAACTAAAGTGATTAAGAGGTTTAAGAAATGTGAATCAGAGGTTTTTATAAAGTGAAACATGTGTTTAAGAAAAGTGAATTAGAGGTTTAAGAAAAGTGATTCTCATAAATAGAGATTGTTTTAACTAAAGTGAATAAAAGGTTTAAGAAAAGTGAATCAAAGGTTTAAGAAAAGTGAATCAAAGGTTTTTTAAAGGTGAATCAAAGGTTTAAGAAAAGTGATTTTTTTAATACTAGTAAAAGTTAATCCTAGCACAAACTTGAATCCTTTGTGTTTTTTAAAAGTGAACCTAAACCCTGCACTATAAACCATAAAAATGTCTTTGACGTTTTTAGCTTTCATAGGGTGGTTTTTAGGGTGTTTGGGGGGGGGGGGTAATATTTTTGGTATTAGTTCTACACTTTATATTGTCGTTACTGACTCGACAGGTTTTTAGGGTTTGTGATGCACGGTTTTAGGGTTTACCTGCACTATAAACCATAAAAATACCTTCGACGTTTTTAACTTTCATAGAGTGATTTTTAGAGTGTTTGGGGTAATGATTCATTTTGTTAATGAATAAGGTTCATTTTATTATTAAAAAATATTCATTTTGCTAATGAATAAGATTCACTTGAAAATACCTAATATATACTCATTCAAAAAATATAAAAGTTTAAGTTTACCAAAACATATCTATGATGCATCTTGTTTTGAAGAGCATAAAAAATGATGAACAATGGTATAACTTTTTATACTTTTGCACTTTTATTTTGTAAGTTATAACATTTTAAAAAAAATACAATTTCTCTCTCCTACGACATTCAACTCCCCACATAACTCCCGTACTCACGCCTATTTATTTTTTTCCCTTTATTTATTTTTCCCTTTATTTATTTTTTTCTCATTTATTATCTCCAATTACAATGTGACAAGTGGTAACCTCCATATATTCCGATTAAAAAAAATCATAATTTTCATCTTATTAAGTCAGCTGCATGAAGTTTATTAAAACTAATTAAAAGACTTGTAAAATCATGCAGTAATTTATTGAAAGCTAATAAAAAAACTCAGTTGGCAAGAACAGGGCATTTATAAAAAGATGGCTATCGATTTTCTTAAAAAGAAGATGTACTCGGTCAAATCGTCAAAGATGGCTATCGATTTCCTTATACAAATGTGTCGACATCTAGAAAAATGAAAAGTCAACTATATGTAAATAGATACTATTTGACTAGTCAGCGGTCAAAGATGGCTATCGATTTTCTTAAAAAAGACATCTTTTTTAAAAAACATAAAAAGAAGACGTTTCAACCTATCTATTGGTTTACGCATCCTGCGATCGATTTGTACTTATGTGTTAAATTGGTGGAAGGATATCGCCGGCGGAGGCGGCGGCCCAGCGGCTCCAGTCAATTTGGGAGACTCGCTAGGTCACTTGCTACTATGCTATGTGGGTCAAGTCTGGTTCTTTTCGGATCTTGTCAAGTGGAGATTGTGTTCGAACACCATCCATAGTACTGTTTTGTTGATTCTTTTGTGAAATGAATGACATTAACGCCTCATTTTTTAAATCGGGTTTATTTGATCAACTAGTTTATTGTCTCTGTATGTTACATACATCAATTGTCATATCAACTATTTTTCTTCTCTACTTTTTTTAACTTTCAGCTGACAACTGATATCAGTTAGATTATCAGCCATACAAAAGAACAGGGTCTAAGTTTTTTTTTTGAAAAACTATAATAAGTTGTATCTATACCGTTATCTCTATTAATAACCACGGGTGAAGTGAAGGGTTTGTCACTTCACCCTATGTTTGACGGCGATTTCAAGGTCTCGATTCTATAGTATTGTTTTAATTTAGATTTCAATGTGACATGCATCGAAGGCTTCCACCCAAGACATGTTGACAGATGAAAAAAAAGAAGCCTATAGGATATTTGGTTTCTCCGGCGGAAACAAAATGTAATGAAAAAGTGAAATGCAGAAAATAAATGAATTCCCCTAAATAATTATTTTATGTGCTAGGTTTATGAAAGCAGAGGAGAGGAAGAAATGAATCACCAGTAAATATTTAGGAAATAGAATCTCTGTAACACCCCAACTATTAATCTCGTCATCACCTCTTAAACTGTCACAATTTACCATTAAACTCGTAACGGAACTCTAAATACAACAGAGGGTGATACAACGCCGTTAGCCACCCTCGTGGCTAACTAGGCCTGTCTCACATACAGTAGCGGTCTGATGGACTGGAACAACCGAATAAACAATACAAGCACAATACTCAATTCCTTTCTTTACTATACCGAGTCTACAATATACGGATGCCGATAACATATTCGGTCTTACTCCTCATTCAATACATAAGTAATTACAACCTAACTACCCATTCTACCACCGACCCCGTCATACTCTCGTACGGTTTCGTCTTCGGTGTACCTGCGAGTAAAAACGATGCCCCTAAGGGCTCAGCTTAAAGCTGCATATGAAATTCGCATATACCGCGTGCTAACCGCGGTACGTCGACTACTTTGGGTCGAGTATACATGGAGTTCATTTTAAATCAATCAACATGTATCATAGCATTACATTACATATGTATACTACACAAGGACTCTCATTCAACCATGGAATACAATCCTTAACTAACATAACAAGGTTGTTAGTTGTATTAGTTTGCTCTTAGGCCTTGAGGGTTGCCACCTCACTATGCCTTAGTTATTCATTCAAAACTCACTCACTCTCACAGGTTACTTAATCTTACCCTCGCCCATTCTCTTGGGCTACTCATTCCTATACTCACCCATACTCTCGGGTTATTAATTCTTATACTTACCCATTCTCTCGGGTTACTCATTCTTATACTTACCCATTCTCTTGGGTTACTAATACTCAAGCTCTTGTAGATTCTCGAGACATTACAGGTCTCCTACGTCACGCTTGTTTCTCTTATTACTTTCTTAAGCCAAAACACATGGCTCTAAAGCATAGTTCGACTAGCTCCCGGAACTCTCTCTTAGTTCCTACTAGTCCCACATAGGTCCGACTACTCTCGGACTTCTCACATTCCCATACACTCCTCTCTCGGAGTTATAATATAATTATACGTGTATTTTAGTCTAGGAGCATCACTCTCGATGTTCCTAATGATTTTGGGAACATTACATAAGTTTGGGTAACCTTAGGTTTAAGGGTTGCCCGTACATTCATACTTATACTTTCGGTTAATTTCTTATACCGGGTAAAACCCTCATATAGGAGGTCGACCGTGTCTCAAGGGAGTCACATAGTCCCTTAGGTCTCTTTTACCTTTCTTATATGTTCACTTCATTGGACTAACTTCAATCCTCTCAATGGAGGTTCATTTATCTCTCCACTCACATTTATTTCGTGGATTGTTTCAATAAGGTTTTCTAACCGTTATCGGGTATTTACTCAACCCGTACATCTCCTCACATTCTAGGGAGTTCATATGTTTACGTTATCGTTATACTTTAATCGATAGTTTATGTGTGTTTGCATATTTCCTTTGTTTATGAGACTACCCGATCTACGGGTTTCTAGTCAATCAATACTCACTGTGAGTCGGTCTATGCACTATGTTAGACCACACCGGCATACAAGTATGTTAGCTCATACAACATACAACAAGGCATACATAATCAAACAAGGGATTATTTTCATGCTTTAATCTTGATTAAGCCGGCACACAAACACACAAATCAGAGTAACTCGGTTAGCATACGGGACATGAGAAAATCATACCTTTCACCGGGGTTTTTACTTTTACCGTGTCATCTCACCATGCTCGGTTCACACACGATCCTCTGATAATGTTCCAAACATTATTATTATTACTAAGATCATACGGTACATAATTAAATGCTACTCCCGTACTTACCCCGTTTATCCCGTTATCTCGGTTTTACACTTGTTAATTTGAGTTCTCACTTCTCACTCTCTTCTAACACTTTCTTACACTTCTTAGGGCCTTTACAAGTCACCAAACAAGGTCTTAACAATATCTAACATCATTAATATTCAAACCCCCATCATTAGAGACCTTTAAAATACTCACGGGGAAATTCTGGGGGTGGTCCGGGACTAGGTCCGGACCCTAAGTCCCGGACCAATACTTCTGCGTACTCTCGGCTCATTTTTTTACCTGGTCCTGGACTTGGTCCTGGACTTAAGTCCCGGACCAATTCCTGCATTCACTCTCGGGCCTTTTTTTGATGCGGTTCTGGACCTTATACAAGGGCTAGGTCCCGGACCCTGCTAAAAACTGCTATTAAGGTGATTTTTCACCCCCAAATCAACCCTTAATCCACCCCTAATCATTCCATAAACTTTCCACAAGTTTCCTACATAATTAAAAATCTCAAAACATGCGCTAAACCACTTCAAATCCTTGGTTAAATGCATACTCAACTTCTTGCTTAAATTCATAAATTTTCCTTTCTCATTTTGCACTAATGCACACTTGTGCATTTTGCAACTTCTCTTGGCACTTGCATTATTGTTCTCACTCTAATTGACCATTCCAAGTCCTCCAAGACAATGCTCTACTCACACCAAGGTTCATGCCTCAATATTGAAGCCTTAAATCCTCTTTGGTTTCCAAAACTCCTAAGGCACTAAAACCATCTCTTTTGCTACGGATTTTTGCACAAATCTACTACCTTAAAACAAGCATTCCCAAGGTGGTTACTAACTCAAATCAACCTCCATTCAAACCTAGCCACTCCTAGGTTATTCTCCCCTCAAAACAACACTTAACCCACTTAGATTTCTACACAAATTTTGCCATAACTTGGCTACTTTCTAACCTTGTCCAAAGCTCACATCATCATTTAATTCAACCTAAAATTAGCCAAACCACAAGGGTTCTATCAGCACACAACAATTCATCATTTCTCATCCAAAATCTCATCAAGCACCATCTAAAGCAATAACTTAAATACTTGGCACCTAGGCCCTTAAATCAAGCATTAATTCACAAATGCATCAAGCACTACACAACTCTTACTCATCTCAACAAATCACATTCCCACTCATGTTGGGGTTCATTCATTTATTCATTTTCCCTTCCCAAATTCTAAAAGCAATAAGAACATACAATAAGGTAAATTATTTACCTTAAGTCTCCATCTCTCTCATTCCTCCATTCTCTTCCCTTTCTTCCTCTTTCTCTCTTTGTTTCTTGTTTCTCAACCGGCCAAACAGCTCAAGCTGGCCAGCCCAAAGAGAGAAAGAGGAAGAAAGGGAAGAGAATGGAGGAATGAGAGAGATGGAGGCCAAGATACTCTTCTTCAAGCTCCAAAATGGCTACAACCATGGTGATGAAGATGGAGGTTTTCCAATTTTGAAAGGTGGAGAATGTTCCTCGAGTCAAGAGGAATCTAGTGGTATAATTTTTTTGGAGTTTGGAGTGGATTTGAACCTTGAACAAGAGGAGAGAAGAGAGAAGTTGGATGGGGTATTGGAAATCGCCATTACTGGCTTTAGGGAGGAAGAAGAAGTTCTGAGAGGGAGGGGAATTCAATCGTGAGTGAAAAGAATGGGAAGGAGAGAGGGTATAAAAGTCCCCCACACTATTCTCTTCCTCTACTTTATTTTGTTGTCTTGTTGTGCCTTAATAAACTAGCTAGTTAATTAATTGTGTGAGTGGGACATTATGTCCAATTAAAACCGGCCCCACACTGTTAGTAAGCTGGAGCGTTTTTACGTTTTTTTACAGAAAACGCTCGTTATTTTACTCGGTTTGGCACTATTCACTCACCGGGCCAGTTTTTCGGATTTTCTCGTTTCTTTATTTTTAATGGCTCCTAAGCTTCTATTAATACTTAATTATAGTTATATAATCAACTATAATTTTTACGGGTCCATTTGACCACTTAAAGTCACGTTTTCGGGTTTTCTCGAAAAACGTGCTTTAAAACTCCGTTAGCGTTTTAATCCATTATTTGGATCCGTTTTATTCGGGAATCACTCCCGTATACTAATTAGGCCTAACTAAGCCTTAGGAATCCATCTCAGACCCTAACGAGATCATGTATCTCTTATACTCATTTAATGCGCGTTTTAGCGTTTTTTGCGTTTAACACATTTTCTCTTTTCTTTTGCTTTTATTCTTTTAACCAATACTCTTTAGGCACCATTAGGCCCTTAATAAACATATTAGAGTAATTTAATCACCATTTTTAGATCCGGGGTATTAAACATACCATGAGACCATGTGAATTATTAAGTTTTTAGAAATTTGATTATCTGGTTTATTCTCTTTCATGAAAAATTAGATAATCAAACATGATCATTTTTATTATTAAAAAAAATCCCTTAGTATAGGTTTTATAAAAGAAAAAGGGTAAGATACTAAAATTTATTTTCCTTATTACTAATCTATTATGACCGAGATTATGGGAAGCTTATTTTTCCAACTTTAGACTCCGTTCTCATGAAAGATTACATATAGGAGATGAAGATGACTTGTTAGTGAGACCAATATTTTAATGTAGAAGATGGCTCATCTAATTAATCGGGCGCTGGGTAGAGCAACAGTCCATTTCTTTTCAGCTTCATCTAGTAGGACCCACATCGTTCATCGAGGTCCAAAACGGGGCCTTAACCTCCAATAATCTATAGGAGTTTCTCTTATACTGTTAATTGTATGAGCCTTTTACTCTGTAATCTTCTCATAAACTATTATTTACTTTAAACAAATACTCCTATATTCCTATTCTTTATACTTAATGAGAAATAATTGTTGGCATGGTATATCTAACCATATAATCATATTTATTAAGAAACTAGTCAAGTTTATGTGACTTTTAACATGTACTTTGACCAAGGACCAACAACCTGCCTCCTAGACAGCTCCCACTCGGCCACCAGAGCAAGGTAATCTGGATAGTATTTGGCCGGCCACCATAGGTGGAATATCACGAAGCAAAGTGTGAAACCTTATGCTAGCCGGCCCAAACTCACCATTTTTCTCTCGTAAAGATTGAGTCGGTTCTCTAGGTTACAACCCCGATCACATAAGTCCAATGGCGGATATAGGAATTTTATTTGAGGGGGAATAATTTTCATTGACACTATCATTCTTTGCAAGGAAATCGATATATATATATATGTGTGATATTCTTTTTTTTTTAAATGAATAATTTAACTATTTTTATAAATAAAATCATAACAATTTTTATACATCAAAAGTACTTTAATAGCTAAAATTACAAAAAGATTAAACTTTCTTTTTTTCCAATTTTTTCTATCTTGGTATTTTCACTGTTATTATACTTGAGAAAAATTTACCAGATAACCAGGTTTGATATTTAGGTTTTCTACCCTAACCCTCCCCTATTCATGCCACTTCTAGTTTTCCGCTCTTTTTTGTTTTTATTGGTTTTCTACCCTACCCCTACCCTAAACCTATCATATCTATTTTATTGCTCTTTTTGGTTTTTATTTCTTTCACGTCCATGTTTTTGTTCAATTTCATGTAATTCATCATATTAGCTTATTTCAGAAGTTTTAAAAATAAAGCTTGAATATTGTTGTTGTTGATCTAAAAGATATTAGAACCTTATTAAAAGTTAGTTACCAAATTTAGTAAGAGTATATCTAATTATATTGTCAAACTTTAAATAATTGAAAGTAGCTTCTTTTGATATAAGATATATATATATAAGATAGTTCAATAATAATAAAAAAACGTTATATATAAAATTGATGAAAACGTTATCCATTTTAACTATAAGAAATTATATAAAATAGTGAATTACCTGTATCAAGATATTAAAATAAAATAACACATTATTTAGAACACAACATATTAACTTATTCCCCATTCCGTCCACCTCTACAATGCGTTCGTCATGGTTGTTTTGTGGTTGTTTTGGTCTGGCTGTTTTATAGTTATTTTATATATGACAGTATATTATTGGAGTAGAACGTAAGACCCACGTGGGGACCACTCCCAAAACAGCCGCGAGCGTTCACCGAAAGCAGCCGCACTTGACACACTCGACGCGAGCAGGTCGTCTCTGAACTCTCAGCTTGCCCCACCGTCCACACCTCTATTATAGGCCCCATTCTTTTGCACCCAGTTTATTTGATCAGCTAGTTTATTGTCTCTGTATGTCACATACATCAATTGTCATATCAACTATTTTTCCTCTTTACTTTTTCTGACTTTCAGTTGACAAATGACATCAGCTGGATTATCAGCTATGCAAAAGAATGGGGCCATAATCAAATTTACCGAGATGATGTACTCCCGCGATTGATGTGCGTCTCAGAGAGACGAAGCTTCCTATTGGTGGGAGACCCTGAGGGGGCGTTCACTTTGGGGTAATCAACAAAGGGAAACGGAATCATTCCCTTTGTTGTTGTTTGTTTTGTATTTTTAATGTCTGTTTCCCCCACTTCAGGTTTCAAAAACCCCCAATTTCCTTTGGTGATTCCCCCCAATATCCCAGGGAAAGGTATTCCCTTTCCTCCCTCTTACCCATATCATCATCTTTAGCAAACAAAATTAATATATATAATATATAATATAAATACTATAATGATACATTTTTATAAATATTAATATACAATATTTTTATCTAATAGAAATACAAATATTTATTTATACTTTATATAAATATAAATATACATATACATATCAATATGAATATGAATATAATAGATATTATAAATGTTAATATATAACATTTAAAAATTTTAAAATAATAATATATACTATATATAATGGTAGTATATATTATTAGTATTTGGAAAAATGAAAAAAAATATATATATATATATATATATAATATAATTTAATTACAATAAATTTTGAAATAATAAAATAGATATATTAAATATATAATATATTAATCCACAGTACACATTAGTATAATGAATAAATATGAAAAAATATATATATAATTATATTAATTATAAAATATTATACTTTAAATGATATAAAAATAAATTATAATATATTTTATAAATTAAATAAATAGTATATAAAATATTTAGATATTATTTACAATTTTATTAAATATACTTAATAATATATTAATAATTTAAATACTATAAAACTAAAGAATCATAATATATATAGTCTATAGTATATAAATTTATATAAATATTTATTTATATTGTTTACAGTTTAAATAAATATTATATAATTATATAATAATATTTTTAACTTAAATACTATAAAATTAAAAAATTATATATATAGATAAATTTTAAAAATATATAATAATATAAACTATATAAATATTAATATATGTCATTTATAATTTAAAAACTATTTATATATGCTATGTAATTTATATAAATATTCGTATATGTTGCATACAAATTAGATAAAATTAATATAATTATTTATAGTGTAAATATGTATTAACACTTCTCTGTTTGGAACCAAACAACAAAGACACTCATTGAGAATTCTATTCTGTTTCCATGTAGAATCAAACAGACTTCTTGATTCGGGGGAATCCCTTTCATTTCCTTTCCATTCCCTTTCCTGATTCCATTCCGTTTCCTCGCCTTGAAGCGAACACACCCTGAATGATGTCAGTTCTACTCCTGTCTCCCTCTCAATTTAGCTGTAGCCCGCGTCATCCGCCCTGTCAACAAGCGTGTGGATCTAGAAGCTTTATCTTGAGGGGAGTCAAATTTTTTTTGACTTGTCATTTTTTAAAATATTATGTCATTTTATATTTTTATCAGAATTATCTCAAGGGAGTCAAAATTTTTTTTGGTCTGTCATTCTTTAAAATATTATATCATTTTATACTTTTATCACAAATTTATAAAAATATTTAAAAAGTTTCAAATGGACAGTGCCCGACCCCTTTGGATCCCTGAGCCAAGTCCCACTTGTCGTATGCCTATAAATAGTCATTAATATCCTCAATAACTCAGACCGCGACATACAACATTTAATACTCAAAAAGCTTGTTTCTCTCTTCATTTTATAGTAAAAGTGCATTCCCAGTAGATAATTACATATTGAATCATCATCTCGTTATTTTCTTCTTCATTCATTACTACACTAAAGTCCCCTTCCAACACTTTTGAGATAATCATATACCCATTACAATATTATATTGTTACGAATCAAATAAACTTACCCTTATCAGTTTCATAGAGATGCAGCTAGATACATTTAGTCAGCGCCACTAATCTACAATTACATACAAATTCATCTATTCCGAGAATGTGGCATAAATCTAAAATATGCACAGAATGAGACTAAAGTATTTTGAGGTGTTGTTTTTTTATAATAATAAAATATAAAATAAGAAAAAACAATAAATATAAGGCTTAGGTTGGGCTACGCCCTGGTATGAAAATGTGTGCATTAATCCCCATGACACATATGTCAAGTTTTTTTCTTTTTACTTAAAAGCTAAACACTGAGAGCTCGAAACCAATCAATAGTAAAATCCTAAACTTCATCACTACAACATATTGATGAGGGTAACTTTTATTGCTTAATAGAACAACTAGCCACATTAAACTATAAAGGCGAGCAATCAACTGTCTCTGTCTCTGAAGACATGTCATGTTATACTGTGGTGCCGACCTTTTTCATTGTCCTGTTTGACACGATCTATGAGGGCAATTAAAGTTGTTAACCTGAACCTCGAGTAAAGGAAACAAAGTTACACTTTTTGATCGATTATCAACTAGGACGAAGTATTAGGGTTGCCCATTTTTTTAGTGGTCAACAGTGGCAAGCTAGGTAGGTCGTCCTCGTTGGCTGCAGTCAAATTCTTGCCCTCTTTAGCCTTTATTCTCAGCACAGTTTGATTGCATTCTATGGTGACGACTCTGTTAGTCACCCTCTTTGATTGCAATCTATGGTGACGAGCACAGTTAGTCGCCTCCTTTGATTACATTTTATTGTGATGAGCTCAGTTAGTCGCCCCCTTTGATTGTTGTCAATAATGACAAATTGGTTTAGTCACCTTGTTTGAATGTCTATCAAGGCTATTTTTGTTGCCCTCGTAGTTTTTTTAGAAACAAAAAATCACATTGAATTGGATAGTACATAGACAAATAGACCTAAAAGGAAAATTAACCTATACAAACACATCCCATATTATTTACTAGCTTATAAAAACATTTCCAACCTATAATCATAACGAGGTTGATCAATCTCTATATCATTTGAAACAGACGTTCTCTCAACCTCAGATATGGTGCACTTACTTATTACCAAAAGATAAGAAGGCATTAGGAGAATAACACCTATGTTGAGCATAATAACACTGGAATCATCTGTACTTACAACAACATCCTCTGATGATATCCAAAACACTCTCTTCAATGTTTAAGACTTCAACTTTTAGAGTTTCCTTGGGGTCAATGGTGGGACTGGCTTTGCTTGATCTTAATCCTTTTATCAGACCAGAGAAAAATCCTTGACTTTTATTCCTACATACAACAAATTAGAGAAGAAATGAAGGTCAGCTGGAATACCCACTGAAACAGACTAGAAGAAGAATTAAATAGAAAATAAGAGTAAAGAGCAACTGATTGTAAACCTTGTCTTGTGGCTGTTTAGGAGATAGGTCAAAACTAAACTATTCGAGTGCCTTATCATGAAGACCTAGCAATGACTTTGTAACTCCGCATGCATATCAACAAATGAAGGAAAAAAACTCATGATACAATTGATAATTCAAGAGTATGAATAAGTTGTATTAAGCTACTTTCATTCTAACATTAGAATGAATAACATTAATTTTCTTAAAAAGAGGGACTAAACCTGAAATCGTTCTCGAATGCAAACATGGAAAAAAGTCCAAACTCACGACTATTTACCTGGTAAGAATATATCCATTGAGATGTTACGCGGAATGATAATGACAATATCTCAAGTAAGACCTTTTTGCAGTTACGGTTGCTATGATATGCTCCCTCATGTCTTTGTTCATTGTCCAGAGGTTCGACCACTTTGGAATCTAGCAAAGCTTTGTCTGCTTGTGTTCTCGCATGATGACCTGGGTTTTCGAGACTGGTTTCTTAAGGCATGTCTTCAAAAGTCAACTGACTATTTAACTACTATAATACAATGTTTGTGGAAAATCTGGTTCGCAATATGCCAAGTCAGGGGTGGCACGATTGGGAAGCTGCAGTTGGGATGGTACCAAGCTGAGTCTTTTTTGCATACAACTACGTAGGCCAAGGATGCAAGGTTGCAGCAAGTGCATGATGATGCAGCCCTCAAGATTTATATGGATGGAAGTTTCTTTCCAGATGGACGATTTGGTTTGGCATCTTGTGTAAGGATAGTGCTAACAGATTGCGGGCAACATGCTATAAGGAAGGGACTGGAGCTGAGCAGCAATGGAAGTGGAGGCGAAGGCTTTGGAGTTGGCTGTGTCGAAGGCTATGTTTTTAGGTTATCAAAATGTTGTCTTCCTATCTGACTTTAAGCAAATAGTGGATTATCTCAATGGGTTAGGTAATAATGGTGGTAATTGTGCTTAAACCTGACAATTTGGGTCGATGGATCGGGTTGATATCAACCCTAACCCAACCCATTTAAAATATCATTAACCCAACCCAACCCAAAAATGGATGGGTCTTAAAAATCTTAACCCTAACCCAACCCGTTTAAAATCCTTCAACCCTAACCCAACTCACCCAACCCATTTTTTAAGAATACAATAATTTAGATGGATTCTTAGTAGAAATTAATTTAGATTAATTTTTATTTGATCGACCCAACTTTAAACGAATTCCATGTTATACGGAAAATCTAAATTATTGCACCAATTTTCCATGAATAGAATAACTTGTACTTTTTTCATAAGTTTATTTTTATCAATCTGAGATATAGCTCTATCTCTGGGAAGGAATCCTATCTAGATATGCACATGATCTTAGTGCCCTTAATAAAAAACGGAACAAAAAGGAAAATCTTCATTATGCATTAGAGAAATACACTAAAGATAAATCTTTTAAAGTTATAAATTAATTATAAACTAAGTGCTCCAAGCCTCAAACTATGACTGGTAGTTTTAAAATAATTACACCCATTTAAAATGAGTGCTCATGTCCGAGATAGGTACAATCACAATCACTTAATCGTTACTAACAATTGAGGAACTTTTATGTAGCATGCTATCCGCATTATTGGCTTCAGAATTCACTAGAGGTCTATAATTAAGATCTTACAAAAAAAATATCACCTACTTTTGTTCACCCTTATTAATCTAAACATACCTATATTCTCAGGAACTTAATGACAGTGAGAATAAGAAAAACAAACCTTGAGTGAACAACAGTGTAGAAAATAAAGATGGATGTGAGTCTGCAAGACGAGAGCCTTAAGTCTGGTTGGGCCCTTTGTTTGATATGCAGCTGGTTGGTTCGTTTGCTTAGTTAAGATTGTGTGATATTATTAAAGGTTGGATAGTCCAACAACACTTAGGCTTAAGGCTAAGGTATAGTTTGATCTGAAAATGAAATATACATGTAAATTAATATTTTTATTTTTTATTATTAACAAATATATTTTCAGGTTTCGGGTTGGGTCATGGGTTTAAATCTCTACCCTAACCCAACCCACAAAATTAGCTTATTACTCTAACCCAACCTAAAAAATAAATGGGTCAATAATCAAGACCCTAACCCGCAAAAGTATGGTTTGGTTTGGGTTGGGTCAAAATTGCTAGGTCTAATTGTGCTTATCTTTTAGATGGAGTTTGGTTAGTAGCTCACTTTTTGATTCTAGATCTTTTTGTTATGTTCCAAGAGGTGATAACATTGGAGCACATTTTTGGCTAGACAAGGGCTAGGGGTTGTTATGGAATAAGATAGTTTTTGGTATGATGATCACATTCCTAGGCATGCAATGGATCTATGTTTATGATTAATGATAATATCTTTATTCTTAAAAAAAAGCCTAACCTAGGCAAGAAAGTAGACGATATAATCAGTAAGCCGAACAAACCTACTGAAACAATACAAAGGGACATTACAATATGATACTGAATTATTTATTTGCCCACAGCAACAGATGGATTTGATGGGGAAAAGTCCTACATGGAAGTTGGTGCTATTGAGTCAGCCATTTCAGTACCTTTGATTTGTCCATGGTAACATGATTCTTACTACCACATCTCATTATCAATAGCAAACTACCACATAAACTGAAGAATAGGTAAAAGTACTAATCGAATGAATAATCAAAATTAGAAATTTTTTGAGAAACATAAAAACATGGTAAGAACTTTATCGTACCAACAGTAAAAGACAATTGCCGCAATGCCTCAATGGATGGCATAGACTCCATTTCGCCTAGATAAAGAAGACTAATGTTATCTCAAATCCATAATGCAGTAAACAAGCATGTTGTGAAACATCAAAGTTAACTTACCAACAGTTCCACCTAACTTAATGACACAAATATCAACTGGACCATCTTTACCATCCACTGGAACATGAGCAACAGATTCAATCATATCTTTTATGACATTTATTACATGCAAAACCACCTGAACAAAGTCATAATGAAACCTTGAAATTCTAACTAAGCTTAATTGATATGAGCATAAATATCTATATCTATATCACGCTACCTCTCTACCACATGTATTACCTGACATCTTATACTTCCAACAATCAAGTTCTTTATCAACGCTTTGCACTTCACATACAACCATCATGATAGCATCTTAGCATTTTGTATTAGAACTAGTAATATATAGGATGATGGTAGGAAAGGTGAGATATGCCAACACTTACAATTAAACTCCTCCAATGCGTACTCACTTCCAGTGGCATTAAGTGTATCATATTTGATAATAGTTAAGCAATAAAAGCAATGATCCTCTAATTCAAACAACAAACAGATAACTATTAATCATGTTAATTTGCACAACAGATTATATTAAAGGTTAATTGGTGTGTTTGTTAATTTACACTACATTATATATCGATCTAGCTAAAAGAATTCATTTTAATAGGACATACTGGATTGGGTTAGGACTTTGGTTACCTTAAGCTACATAGTACTCAAGTGAGGAATTAACATAAGGTTCTAACCTCTTGGAAATGGTTTGAGAATCAATCTGTAGCAGGAAAGCAAAAAGCTTTACACATGACGTGACATGATTAAGCCACCCACCTTCTAATGGAAGTAAGTAGTGCATTCTCACCACACAGGCTGTAGGCACAGATAATCTAGGTAGGAGTATCCAAAACCCAAAAGCATATTATAATTATAACGTAAGTATACTCTCTGTGACGATGGTGAGAGGGTCTATCAGAGACGTAAGAGATAAAAACAGCAACTGTAACCATTCCAGTTTTGATACAGATACATAAAGCATATTTAATTATACCTGTTGTATCCTCTCTCTGGCTGCTGGCATAAGCCCAGTTAACTTTGATAGGGTTCCCAAACCTGAAATCACAGTAGAAACCAACAAGCTCACCAACAGAAAAAGACAATTAGTGATAAAAAACCACCAAACTATTACCAAGCAGCAGAAAAGACAATGGTCCAAATACATAATTTTTTTATCAGAGGTCCAAATACATAAATTTCATTAGGGAGACAGTAAAGTAAAGGCAAGCTACTTCTCGAAGAAATGACTAAGAAATTTTCAACAACCTACTATAGTAGGTGAGAACCAAAGTATTTATAGATTAACGTCACAAAAGTAGTTTAGTTTTAGAACTATTTCCTAGCTTACAAAAAACATCTCCAAAACTATTCTCCAGCACACAAAGACATCATTAATGCTATTTCTCATCTTATAAAAACATCTTCAAAACTATTTTCCAGCATACAAAAGCATCACTAAACCTATTTCCCAGCTTACAAAAACATCTCCAAAGTTATTCCCCCAGCATACAAAGCTATTTCTACACCTTTCTCTAAATCTTGATTATCTCTCAGCACTTGAACCTGTTACAAACGGAAATAAAGACCCATTATTCATCAATCATTCTATACACAAGAAAAGAATATCACGTAATAGAACAATTAGAAAACTCACCTGACACCTTGTTGAACCACGGAATCATTTGAGCTAGGATATATTTATGTATTTTAGCTTCCCTTTCATTGCTTCTTTTTCTTTCCTTTCTATCTCAGCCCTCAAGTCATGCTCTCTCTCCTTAGCCTTCTCTTTCTTTTCGATCTCAGCCCTCAATTCTATCCCTCTCCTTTCAAAATCTTCCCTTGGCTCTTGCTCTCTTTGTTGTACATGTTGAAGTTCTTGTTGAAGCTCTGATGTCCCAAATCGTTTTTTCTTTGATGGGACTGGGTGAGCTCTTTCTAAACCACGAGCATGACCCAAAGAGTGGCCTAGAACCATCTCATAGGCATCCTCTACGGATAGCTCATCCGAGCCCCTCTCTTTAATCATCTTCAAATGAACCTCTCTAAGTTTTTCAAGAATTTTTTCTGCTTCTTCATCCAATCTACCATCCTTGTGACTAGAGCGGATTAACAAAATAAAAAAAAGTAATTTCTCACAGTTTAACACATTTAGTTCACTCTCGTAACAAATTACTAGCTAACCTTAAAATAAAATCAACTACACGGTAAAAAAGAAGAGCAAAAACAAGTCATCATGACCCTTTACTCTTTATCGGAAGTTGTATGTACTTTGGCTTAGCTATTTGTGTGTGTCAAGTGGAATTTGATGTGCTTTCTTCATTGTCCTCAAACCTTTCGAACTCAGTATCCTATAATGAAACAAATAAAGCATAGTTATTCAATAATTTACATACCATATTGTTATTAATTAAAGAGTTAGAAAACTAAATCCCTTTTATTATTTCCTAACTCTTATTTTTCCTCCTCATTTTGATTTCTCGCTCATTCCCTCATGACAGTTTTCTTTCCTTCTCCTCTCAACTCCCGCTTTGCAAAGTTCTCTTCCTCTCAACTCATCCATCTCGTAAATCAATTAATCTAAAGTTCTAGCTTCGGTGTTGGTGATCTGAGTCCATCAATCTCGAGTGAGGGGATTCCGTGTTTGGATAGTCGATCTCCATTCCATTTCTTTGCTCCTCATTCCGGTTCTGGTTGTCTTTCAATTTGTTCAAGTGTTTGTGATTCCGAGTTTGGATTGTCGATCTCCATTCCGTTTCTGGTCTGTTTGATAAGCTTCTGCCTTCCGTTTTGTTCTGATAAAGGCTTCTGCTCTGTTTTACAAAGCTTCTATTATAGGGACCTAGATTTTTAGCTTCTGAGCCTTGGATAGTCGGGTCGGGTTGTCCCGTAGCATGTTGAGCAGGAATTTCTTCTATTTTGTTCCTCAGGTTCCCTTCTGTTCTGTCTCTTAGGGTCCCTTGGATGTTTAATGACCGACGGGTCCATTGCTGTCTCTAGCTTCCGTGTGGATCTTCGGATCCATAGGGACATGAAGTTGCCCTTCTGATGTGTCAGCTGGTGTCTAGGGTCCCAACTCTGTTGTTAAGTGTTCTGTTCTGAACTCCTTTATCTGTTGTATGCTCTGCTGTGGTTTAAGACTTCTGCTCTGTTTGCTCAACTTCCATCTCTCCTCTGATTTGATAAGCTTCTATTTCTGTTTATGGTCTACTTCTCTTCTGATTTGATAAAGTTTCATCTTCCGTCTGTTTTTTTCTTCGACCTCTGATTGTCTTTGCTAAGCTTATGTATATATACGTATATTAAGTATAACTGTTTTGCATGCCCAGCTGATGAATTCTGCTGCTTACTGAGCTGTTGTTTGCTCACCCTTATTATATTAACATTTTACAGGTATAAGCTTCTTTGGAGATTCGGCTTTTTCTTTTAGTTTGGCAATTCGTTTTGTATTTTTAACTATGGCTTGAGGCCCCTTCAGTATTTTATGTTCGATATGTATTTTGATTTGGCTTCCAATCTGTATTTGTAAACGCTTAAGCTTTGAAATCATTGTCACATAATAAAAGTGTATTTTGTATCGGTTTCGTGATTTGTGAGTGTAGTCGTGCGTGTCTTAGGTAGTAAGCGCGCGACGTGTAACAGTCTCTCAACCAGGGTGGTTTTGGGGTTGTTACACAGTAGCTCTACCATTAAAAACTATGTCATTGGCAAAGGCCAAGTGAGAAATAGAAGGGTTATCTTTAGTAATAGCAATACCTATTAACTGGTTGGAATTGAGTCAATTCTTCAGCACCCTAGATAAAGTCTCCTGAGCAATAATAAAAAAGGAGGGGAATGGGATCTTCCTAGCGAATTCCCTTATTGTGTGTGAAGAAATTTCCTAAGGAACCATTAGTGATGACTGATCCTCTTAATGGACTAGTGAAACTCTCAACAATCTGGAAAGCCCATACCTATAAGATTCTGATCAATGAAACTCCAATCCAGCCTATCATATGCTTTGCTAAAGTCAACCTTGCAAGCAAACATCCCTTTCTTCTTAGCTTGGGATTTTATCAATTGATGGTGGAGCTCATCAGCTAAAATGACATTATCATAAATCAAACTTTCTTTAACAAAACCTGACTGATTTAGAGAAATGAAATAGGGCATAATGGGTTGGATTATTTTAGCAAGAGCTTTAGTGACAGTTGTAGGTGAAGTTACAAAGGGAAATAAGGCAGAATTTGGAAATGGTAGAGGCCCCAGGTTTTTTTGGGTTAAGGCTTATGTAGTAATCATTGAGCATAGGAGGAAAGGGCTTTCCACTAAGGATATGGAGGACAGAGAAAATCACTTGCTCACCTACAAAATTCCAAACTTCTTGTAGGATATCCCATTAAATCCATCATAACTAGGGACTTTGTTGGTCCCTAGTTGGTTGATAGCCCGCACAATCTCCTCATAAGAATAAGGAAGATTGAGATCATACTGATGATCCACAGAGAGGGCCCCAGTAACAACAATGGTGAATAGAGAAGAATCTCCACCATTAGAAGGAGCAAACATATTTTCAAAATAGTTAAGGGCAATAACCTCCAAGTCTTCCAAGCAAATTCCATGTTGCCATCATCATTTTGAAGCCCAAAGATATCATTCCTCCACCTATTTCATTAGCTCTGTTTTGAAAGAGGGTGTATTTGTGTCTCCCTGTCTAATCCATTTATCCCGAGATCTTTGCTTCCACCAAGTCTCCTCTTTTAGACTTAGGAGCTTAATTTCAGTCAATAATTTCTTCCTGTTTGAAACATCCCTAATGGATTGACGCCCAACAGAGATAGTATGGAGCTCTTCCTTTCTTTTTAAATTTTGAAATGAATTTTGAGGAGACCAACCATTTCACTCTATAACCTTTTCTTGACACTTCTTGATATTGGTCATAAGGGAAGTATTAGAGGATCCCCATATTTCTTGGACAATACTTCTACACTTATCCTCCAAAGACCACACATTCTCAAATCTAAATATTTTCCCTGGTTTCTTATGTTACCCCAAAAATCTAAAAGCAGAAGACAATGATCAGAAAACTCTCAAGTGAGATGATAAACTAATATAAAAGGAAAAAGATTTATCCCATTCTGGTTACTAAACACCCAATCCAGTCTACTAACAGAGGTAAAGGTCTATAGTTGACAATTTGTGAAGGTAAAAGGATAACCCATAAACCCTAAATCAATTAGCTCAGCTTCAGAAACAACATTCATAAAGGGGGCCATATGAGTCTCCCCTCTAAAATTGTCAACCTGTATTTTAAAGGTAATAAGTAATAACAAAGATAAATACTTCAGATTGCTATTAGCCCATCCACTACATCTTGTAAAATGGAATTTAGGTATACGTGGAAAGGCATTTCTGCTGTTATATGATGTTTGGAGTAGCTGACAAGAACCACTACAATCTTCTTTTTCCATAATAGAGTTAGCCCACCACTTCTTCCCACTCTAGCCACCACCACACCATTGCAATTAATCAATTTCTTCAAATTTGATCCATCTCAAAAATTTGGATTTGTGAATCTCTATCAAGGACACTAGCTCGGGTTTAAACTTCATAAGAAAACTAGAGACTTACGCTACTGCAGCGGGGCAACCCAACCCCCTACAGTTTAATGAAAGGCAACTCATTGGAACAGGCGGCCCTACTTAGCTACAAGGTCTACCTTCTTGAAATACCCCGAACTTAAATATGGTGATTAAATTATTCTAATATGGTATTTAAGGGCCTAATAGTGCCTAAGTAATTTTGGTAAGGAAAATAAATCCAAAAGAAATGAGAAAACGCTTAACAAGCGAAAAACGCTAAAGTAAGCGTTATATAACCATAGGAGGTACGTGACCTCGGTTAGAGTATTATAAGGATTCCTAAGGGTTATTCATGCTAATTAATGTACGGGAACAATTCCTGAAGAAAACGGATCCAAATAATGAGTTAAAACGCTAATAAAGCTTTAACGCATGTTTTTCGAGGAAACCCGAAAACAAGACTTCGAGTGGTCGAATGAACCCATAAAAACTATAGGCAACTAAATAACTATTGCTAAGCATTAATGGAAGCTTAAGAACCATTAAAATTAAAGGAACGAGGAAATTCTGGAAAACGGGCCTGGTTAGTGAATAGTGCTAAAACTGGGTAAATTAATGAGCGTTTTCTGTAAAAGACGAAAACGCTCCAGTGTGTATATATTAATGGGCCGGTTTTTACTAATGTAATCAGCCCCCTCACACATGACTAGATAGCTAATAAAGAAATCAAAAGCAAAAGTAGAATAGTACAAAAAGTAAGTAAACCCCTTCTCTTTATCTTCACTTTTCTCTTCTCTCTCCTTCCCTCCTCTCTCCCATCCGATTTCCTCCTCCCTCTGGTTCTGCCGATTTTGAAGCTCCCAAATAAGCTCCAATGGCTTCCTCTCTTCTTCTTCATGCTCTAGCTTCATTAAAGCTCCAATCACAAAAATAAGTACATATTCATCATTCTCTATCATTCTCTCTTTTCAAAATCCAAAAATGAAGAACTACATCTCCATAGGTTTTGACCATTTGAAGAGAAAAGCACCTCCTCTTGAAACTTGGAGTCTCCTCTTCCTCCTAAGGTAAAAATTTCCATGAAAAACTCATTTTTTTCTCCATCTTCTAGCAAGGCCGATTTTTACCCCCTTGTAATGCCTTGTTCTTTCTTCATTTGAGCTATTCTCCAAGCTCCCATGGTGGATTAGAGCCCATCCTTTGATTCATGGCAAGAACCCATTTCTAGGGTTTCAAAGGTAATGCCAATTTTAGTGTTCTAAGCACTTCCTAGTAATCTTAAGTAATTAGAGAGTTAAGTGTCTTGGCTTAATCTCATTTTCCTTATTTAATGTTGGGCTGGAGCATTGGCAAATACATTGCTCACTTGACTAATAATGGATGGGAGAAGAGAAGAAGAGAATTTAAAAGAGGATTGGAACATTCAAGGTAAGAAAATCTACCTTCACTACTACCTTCATGTTTTAGAATTTTTGGGAATGGGGAAAACCAAAAGAATGGACCCAAAACTGGATGGAAATGTGTTTGGATGAAGTATGAAGGATTTGTAAGTGGTTGTGTGAAATAAGGGCCGTAGAGCCAAGTAATTTGAGTATGTATATTGGTATTGTTGTTTGATGAGATTTTGGTGAATTATGATTTATTATGTGCTGGTAGGACCCTTGTATGGGTGTGTCTAGATTAGGAATGGAAATTGATGAGAATTGATGAAGTTGAGGATGTGAAATTTATGGGGAGGTTATGGCAAAATTTTAGTAGAAAATAAGCATTTTTGGATGACTTGGTGAATGGGAGAACCAAGGTGTGTATTGAGTTGAGTAGAGATGTTTGGTAACCATGAAATGGTAGTTGGAGGATGAGAATGAAGTGCGTAAAAATATATAGCAAGAAGTGTTGAAATGCATTGGAAAAACTAGGAAGAACTAGTGTGCAAGACCTAAAAAATGAGAGTTGGACTTGGGTATAGATAATGCATTTATCTAGGAATGAATAGGAATGGTAAAATGGAGTTTGGACAAAATGCAAAGTGCAAAGAGAAGTGTAGAAATGCACTAGTGTGCATAAGTGCAAGAATGAGGATTTAAGTTTGTAGAAATTGAGCAAGGATTTGAATAGAGAATTTGAGTAATGATTTGAGGAGGTTTAGAGCATGATTGAGAGTACTTATGATGGATGAACATGTTAGATTACATGTAGGAAGATTGGGAAGAAAAGGAGTAGAAGAATGGAATTGAAACAAAGTCAAAAGTAGTATACTGGGTAGGACCGACCCATGGCTGGGTCAGTCGAGTGTGAAAATTTGCAGTCGGAGAGTTTCTGACTCCGACCGACCCAGGGGGATTGGGTCGGTCGTGGGTCGGTCTAGTGTAGAGGTTCAAGACGGAAAGTTACTGACTTGGACCAACCTAGAGGAGTTGGGTCGGTCGTGGGTCGGTCGTGGGTCGGTCGAGATAGGAATTCCTGACCCGATACACACTGACTTCGACTGACCCAGGAGGGTTTGGGTCGGTCGGGACAAGCTGTGGGTCGGTCAGACCTTACAAAAAAAAGAGAAATGAATGAAATGTAAATGCAAGTATATATGTATATGGGTATATAAGTAGATGCACAAGAGTGACATTGGTAAGATCATTGAGAGAGTAATGAAGAAGTTGTAAACTTATGAACACATGAGTAAACTAAGTATAATGGGATAACGGGAGTAATAATTAATTTACGTACCGTATGAACCTGATATTAATAGCATTGTTTGAAACGTTATTAGTGGAACAAGTGTGAACCAAGGAACAAGGGAACACACGGTAAAGCTAACCCCGGTGAAAGGTATGATTTTCTCATGCCCCGTATGCTAACCGAGCTACGTTGATTTGTGTGCTTGTATGCTGGCTACTCAAGATTAAAGCATGAAAATGGTTTATTGCATTTCATTGTATGTCTTGCTGTATGATGTATGAGCTAACCCCTCTTGAATGATTGCGTGGCCTAGCTTAGCGTATAGACCGACTCATAGGTAAGTCTTATTGATTAGTGGAAGTATATAAGTAACCTCTACTAGAGGAATTAATGATGGTGCAAGACATGAATCATGAGAGTAGTAAAGAATGATAAGGGATCTCCAAATCCCTTAGGAAAATAGTCGACCCACAATGAGAGGAACCGACTAGTATAAACAATGTCCCGAACATGAGAGTAATCGATACGTTGGGGGAACCCTTAAATCTGAGATTACTAGACGTTGGTAATTCCTAAGCTAATAGAGGTTATCGAGAGAGATGCTTCTAGGCTAATCCATGAGATTGTAAAATAACTCCGAGAGATGAGTGTTGGGAATTTGAGTAGTCCGGTAAAAACGGACATTTGAGTATTGGAGGAGCTAAGTGTATAGCCCCGTTGTATTTGTAAGCCCGGTGGCGAGTCTAACGTATGACTCCGCCCGGAGGCTAAAAGTAATGAGTATTGAGCAATGCGTATGTATGAGTAAAGTAATGAGTATTGAGTAAGGAGTAAGTATGAGTATGTAATGAGTACCGAGTAATGAGTAAGTACGAGTAAGGTAATGAGTATGGAGTACTGAGTATGTAAGAGTAAAGTAATGAGTATTGAGTAAGGAGTAAGTACTAGTAAAGTAGTGAGTATTGAGTAAAGCACGAGTAAGGTAATGAGTAAGGTAACGAGTGAAGTTTGAGTAAGGCAACAAGTAAGCAAGAACATGAGTTGTGTAAGCCCTATGAACCCGAATGGGGAGAAAGAGAGCATCCGATTGAACCAGATGAATGAATAACTAACATGAACGGTTGACTGACGAATTGTCTTTACTAGTAAGTATTGAATCTTGTATACGTATGTAAGTATTGATGCTTGTATTGTCGTAGTATTAGTATGTATGTATGCATGTAAAACGAACTCCATGTATATTCGACCAAAAGTAGTCGGCGTACCCCGGTTAGCACGTGGGGTATGCGAATTTCATATGCAACAATTGTTGATCCCCTGGGGGCACCGTTTTTATTTACAGGTACTTCGAAGCCAACCACCGTTCGAGAGTGTAGGACGGGGCTGCTGTATAAGCATGGGTAGTTGAGTAATAGGAACTGTATTTGTATTGTAATGTGAGATTGGAAGTCCAAACTGTATCGGTAACTTGAGGATTGTAGTAGACTCGGTATAGTATTGTATTGGAGTTTGTATTTGAATTATGATATGAGCATGGAATGGAAGGTAATGTATTGTGTAGAGTACTCGGTATGTTCAAGTCATCAGACCGATAGTATGTAGTATTGTAACTGGCCTTGTTAGTCACGTGGGTGACTAACGGCATTGTACACCCGCCGTTGCATATGTAATATCCGCTGCGAAGGTAAGTAATTGTAAGGTAATGTCGGGATTAGCGGTAGGGGTGTTACAAAAAGTGGTATCAAAGCGAAGTATCGCTCTGATGGATGAAATACCGAGTTTAGGAAAATACCGAGTTAGGAATTAGAGACTTAGGGCTAAGGGTTGAGCGTTAGCGTGTGAGGTACGCTCATTAGGGACTTCCAGTGTGGCCTGGATACCTACAATAACCATACCCGCCCTCCACGTCCCCCGTTGTAAAGTTGGGACAAGAACGCCAGAGAGATGGAAAGACCTCTCACACTCGGGTAAAACCCGACCTGGCAGTTGCAAAAAAATAAACTGTATAAGAAAAGGAACATGTCATACGGTAGATTCCGAGAACCGAAAATCCCTAAGACGGTTCCCATTGGATGACAATGACCGCACTTAATGGCGGAGGATTGAAGATCCTAAATAAAGGATAATGGAATTTATGGCACCATGGGGCGACATGCTTTTCAGTCGCAAGAACCATGCGCAGCCAGCGAGAAGGGAAGCACAACCGCGTAGTGGAGCGAAAAAGACAGAGTAACAAGCCCAAGACACGAGAGTCTACGGACTGTAATGTTTGATAACACCAATAACGGTATACAAACCGACTAAGGAATTAGTCGAGGTTGGATTAATACCAAACCTACACGCCAAGAGGCCGTAATAACAACATAGTTCAGATGACAATGAAAGTGTTCATAAAATGTACACCTATAGGACTACAACGTGGTTCCTAAGGATAAGTCAAGTCTCATTAACCACAGTGAAGGTGTGAGACACCCGGATTGACGACAACCATGTCAAGAACACTGAGAAATGACTCAGGAGATTGATCACTAAGATCAAAAGATCAAAGGAAGATCTAATAAAACCACCCAATTTGGATGGAAACGATACCATAACCGGTATACGTTAACCGAAAAACAACCTACCCGCGCACTTGCCCAGGGCAAGTGCCGCAACTGCAAGACAGTCAGGAAATTTTAATGACCAACCAGTACCTACTAAAGTACCACCATGAAGATTGAAGTAAATATAAGATCACTAATCCTAAAAACTTTAAGGAGGAATCCTTGGAAAGGCCTAACGGCCTGACCATCATATTAAAGAACATACCAGTCAGCGAGAAGCTAGACTTGATCGAGACTTCAGACATGGCAACGCCATGAAGAATTTCTTTTAACACCAAATTTTTATTCAAAACCCAACATTTTTCTTTCAAAACCACAAACCCTTCTTTTAAACCTCGATTTTTAAAACCAAACCAACGGAATGGCGGTGAGTATCATAGAATGATACAAGAGGAGTTGACAATAGAATACTTCACCTAGGCGTGTGACGAGCACTACGAGTGTACCCCAAATACGGGATGTGGGACGACCGCACTCCGAAGGAGCTTGCGGGCCTGAAAGATAGTCAGGTAAGTGGTAACGTACCAACAAGGTACCCCACGTATGTATACATGTAGTGAACGAAACACGGGAAGTAGTCAACTCCGTTCTATGGACCATAAGTAAATTCAAACCAGAATAGTTGGATACCTCGAACGAGCAAAGGGAACTCAGATAAGCTTACAAGCTAAAGGAGTCAAGAACTCACTCCAGGAGAACCATTAAGAGTTAAGAAGTGTGAGAAGCACTAACAATTGAGTAAAGACATTGGATATGTCTCAAGAAATCTTAAACCAAATATGGGATAGCCGGGGTGAATACCCAGTCTAAACTCGGTAAGGAAAACGCCTAACATGAACACACCAATACCCAGAGTGATCATCTAAGGTACCAGAGGATACCATTCACCACTGAAGGAAATACCAAATCGGTTAAAAATATAAGAGAAGTATCCATGTTCTACCCTAAGCATGGGAGACATCATAACCCTCAACGGGATAACTCAGATCCAGAACCGCAAGGTAGAATAACAGACTGGAGATACTCATAAATGTCAGCCAGATTTAATGGCTTCACTTAACAACACCCAGGAGCAATCCTTGAAGGGTGTCAGAAGTGTGATAAAAGCACAAGAACTAGAATGGACACTCGGTTAGAACACCGAAGGGATCCCACTTACTAGGGGATACCCTAAATTAACTATGACAACCATCAACATCAAAATACTACCTCCAAACCAAGTGATGGAATACGGAGAAATAACCACTTGGGAACAGCCTGAGATGAGCAGAGCTCTAGGCAACATGGCTAGTATGCCATAAACCTACTACGGGACACAACCCAACGGTTGTAAAAACCAATGCGAACGATATGAAGAGTTGCCAAGAACGGCACCAGTGAGATGGTTTAATAACCAACGAGCAAAGATACCCCTCGTTATTGTGGTACCGCAAGAGCTGTGAACATACAGATCCCTAGAAGAGGATACCATCAATAGATGTCTGGAAATATATCCCTTTCAGTAGGGGTGTTCATGGAAAACCGGAACCGCCAAACCGGACCGGAACCGGTGAAACCGAAACCGGTGAAACCGAAACCGGAAACCCGGTTAACCGAAGTCGTTTTCCGGTTCGGTTAACCGAACCGTTTAGTTTCCCGGTTCCGGTTTCGGTTATTGATTTTGACGAATCCGGTTAACCGAAAAAACCGTTTAAGTATTTAATTTATTAATTTTTTTAATTTTTGTGAGTATAAGTATAAAACTATATGGTTAATTATTAGATTTACCAAAAATAAATGTATAATTATATAGTTAATGGTTAGAATTATACCAAAACCAATAAAATCTTATCAAAATCGGCGGTTAACCGGTTTAATATAGCACCAAAACCGAAAAAACCGCACATTGTTTACTAATTATAAGAAAGAAACACATGAATCTACATCATTTCGGTTAACCGTTAAACCGGTAAAACCGCACCGAAACCGACGGTTAACCGGTCCCGGTTAACCGCTTCTAAATGAACCGGTTACGGTTATCAAATTTAACTAACCGACAATCCGGTTAACCGGTTTCAGGTTAACCGAAAAGCCGGTTAACCGGTTATGAACACCCCTACCTTTCAGAACTACTAATGTAGTGAAGCTTGAGCATACAACAATTACCAAGCGATGTAAAGTAAGCTTCAATAGCAATTGTTGTCAACTAAGGAGTAACCGGTTCAGAGGGAACACGATATGTGGGAACATAAAGTATAAGTAAATAACGCTCAAGGAGCTTAGAAGTATAAACGTTGAACCATGGTATAAATGGTGGAATGCATGAGCTGAAGCTAGCAACAGCGGATGCCATGTAAACCAATACTATAGAATCAGTAAGAACATAGTGCGTAGCAGGCGACCAATGTATGTGATAATCACCCAATGCTATGGAGTCGTTAATACGAGATGGCAGACAAACTAGGCATCAAGCCAGGAATCTGCACCAAATGATGAAGCACCACACAAAGAAGTAATGATCATTCCTATTGCGATCTCATTAGGGATTGACTGCCAAGGGTTACGCTTTTGTACTCTGTAGGACTGAGTGTTTTGGTATTGCACTTGTGCAGTTAATGATCTAGTGGGATAGCTAGGAATATGGGAAAATGTAAATCGTGGTAAATTTTTCTTTTCACCAACGAACATGGCATAAGCTAGTTAAGCAAAAGCTTGGAAACAAACCGTGCGGCCTAAGGCCAAAGAAGCACGAGAGTGTGAAACACACCATCAATCACAAGATGTGAATTCCATTGGAATAAAAAAAGTGAAAGGAGACTTAAGAAAGTCACTGGGACCGACGCATAGAAAATGCAAGGTCATACAAGTAAAGAACACTTGTATTGAACCAGAGAAACTGACATAATTCAGAAGCTACTGACAACAGAGGAAGCACTACAACTAAGTAGTGGCTCAACCTCAACCGATAATAAGTCGGAGGAACCCAGTGAATGATCATTGTAATACACAATAGTATAGTATATAGATTTCCAAAGAGCTGGATAGAAAATCCGAAGCTCATTGAATTCGCGCACGGAAAAGAATACCACACTTGGTTAATAAACCTCATTCCCAAGATAAAAAGGGGAAAAAAGGCGATGTGTAGCACATTAAGGATAACAAGAAGGGCGAATAACCGAGTTATCAGGGTCACGCAGCAGAAGCTAGTGGCCAGAATTCTAAGTGAATACACCGAGTGAATAAAGGATTAATCATCAATGCCTTAAAGCCATTTAGGCTAGAACCGAACCCGGTTAAGAGTTAAATAAACTCCGATGAAAATTCTTGACGCAGGGACTAACCGGTAATACGGTTAAGACCCTTTGATCAAGGAACATGTATAATAGACCGCATGGAAGCTGAACCACTCCATGACGGCTGAATGCCTTCGACCAATGTCCAATGTTGACACATGGTAGATAGTGGGCGTAATCCCTTTTAAAGGGGGGTAGAGCGAAAACCGCGAAGTGTAAGTTTTACGTGACATGTGCGTAAACTACAATGAGCACAGCAAAAGAATTTGTTTTGATGATTGATACTTATGTTACATAACATTTTATTCACTCATCGTGTAATTGTGGTTATTTGGGAATAAGAAGTGGAAGGATAGTAGAGGAACTTCAAGGGAATGAGAACCCCGATTGGTAATAGTATGAGAAATGAGTACGTATGGGAGACTTGAGGAGTATAAATCGATATGAAACCGATGTATTTGATGAGAATAAATCGGTATGAAACTGATGTATTTGACGAGTATAAAGAGGAGGATAGAAAATTAATTGGATATTATACCTTTGAATTTCTTAAGTATAGTAGTTGGAGATGATGTAGTAATAATTGGAGAGATTAGTAGTGAGTAAGTGAATTCAAGAAATTGGAAAATGTATGTGTGTGATTATGAGTAGAAAGATAAAAAGATAGAAAACAGAACAATGTTTGACTATTTGACTGTGTGAATTGAGGTGGGAGGTGGAACTTGATTTGCTAGCGATCAAGGGAAACCGAACACAAATTGGGGTGGAAGGATAGTTCAACACCAATGCTGATCACATTGGGGTTGAAGGACTCTGGAAGCTCCCTATAAGTGGTCACGAGTAATAACGCTAGTAATAGGTGTAATTACCATAAATGGGATTTTGGAGATGTATGCAAGTTTTCAAAATGAATTCCCAAAACTAATTTGGTACAATGTTTTCTTCAAACTTGAGAATGAGGATCGGTTTTGAAACCGCTCCCACGGGTGCTAGTGGATCTTTCATGACTAGGCACCGGTATCGGGCTGAAACCATGGAGGTGAAGCTAGTTCTGAGTGTAGAAGTGATGATTAGTTTGAAACCACTACAACAGACGAGCAACAATACTAAGTGACCGGTAGGACGTTTTTAGTGTGTGTTTTGTATTTTTCCAAGGGCACTGGGGCAGCGTAGTCCTGAATTAAGTATGAGTAAGTATGAGTAAAGAACTTGAGGATCTCTATATATGCAAATGAATTTGATCAGAACCAAAGGACCGTGGCCAGAAAGCGTAAGTGCCATTAGTCATGACGGCCGTGAACCAGAAAGCGTAAGTTTTCAAATGTGACCGGTACCTGAGGGATCACTCGACATGGGAGAGGATGGTACCTCATTTATCTCGGCGGGACCCATGGAGAGTTTTGGAACGGATATTTTGATTGCTATGCATGCAGTGACATGCTGTTTGGAAAGTGTAGTATACATCGATCAGATATTGGAGTCTTACAAGTTATATGTAGAGGTCAATAACCTTAGCATAGAGTACATATAAGAGTAACAATATTAGATTCACCAAACTTTGAGGGTAAAGTTCTTTAAGGGGGGTAGATTGAAATACCCCGAAACTTAAATATGGTGATTAAATTATTCTAATATGGATTAAGGCCTAATAGTGCCTAAGTAATTTGGTAAAGAAAATAAATCCAAAAGAAATGAGAGAAACGCTTAAAAAGCAAAAACACTAAAGTAAGCGTTATATAACCATAGGAGTACGTGACCTTGGTTACAGTATTATAAGGATTCCTAAGGCTTATTCATGCCTAATTAATTTTCGGGAACAAGTCCCGAAGAAAACGGATCCAAATAATGAGTTAAAACGCTAATAAAGCTTTAACGCACGTTTTTCGAGGAAACACAAAAACGTGACTTCGAGTGGTCGAATGAACCCGTAAAAACTATAGTCAACTAAATAACTATATCTAAGCATTAATGGAAGCTTAAGAATCATTAAAATTAAAGGAACGAGCAAATTCCGGAAAACGGGTCGGGTTAGTGAATAGTGCTAAAACCGGGTAAATTAAAAAGTGTTTTTTGTAAAAAGACAAAAAACGCTCCAATGTGTAAATATTAATGGGCCGGTTTTTAATAATGTAATCAGCCCCCTCACACATGACTAGCTAGCTAATAAAGAAATCAAAAAGCAAAAGTAGAAAAGTACAAAATAAGTAACCCCCTCTCTCTCTTCACTTTTCCCTTCTCTCTCTCCTTCCCTCCTCTATCCCAGCCGATTTCCTCCTCCTCCCTCTGGTTGCTGCCGATTTTGAAGCTCCCAAATAAGCTCCAATGGCTTCCTCTCTTCTTCTTCATGCTCTAGCTTCATTAAAGCTTCAATCACAAAAATAAGTACATATTCTTCATCTCCTCATCATTCTCTATCATTCTCTCTTTTCAAAATCCAAAAATGAAGAACTACATCTCCATGGGTTTTGACCATTTGAAGAGAAAAGCACCTCCTCTTGAAGCTTGGAGTCTCCTCTTCCTCCCTAAGGTAAAAATTTCCATGAAAAACTCATTTTTTTCTCTATCTTCTAGCAAGGCCAATTTTTACCCCCTTGTAATGCCTTGTTCTTTCTTCATTTGAGCTATTATCCAAGCTCCCATGGTGGATTAGAGCCCATCCTTTGATTCATGGCAAGAACCCATTTCTAGGGTTTCAAAGGTAATGCCAATTTTAGTGTTCTAAGCACTTCCTAGTAATCTTAAGTAATTAGAGAGTTAAGTGTCTTGGCTTAATCTCATTTTCCTTATTTAATGTTGGGCTGGAGCATTGGCAAATACATTGCCCACTTGACCATAATGGATGGGAGAAGAGAAGAAGAGAATTTAAAAGAGGATTGGAACATTCAAGGTAAGAAAATCTACCTTCACTACTACCTTGATGTTTTAGAATTTTTGGAATGGGGAAAACCAAAGAATGGACCCAAAATTGATAGAAATGTGTTTGGATGAAGTATGAAGGATTTGTAAGTGGTTGTGTGAAATAAGGTCCGTAGAGCCAAGTAATTTGAGTATGTATATTGGTATTGTTGTTTGATGAGATTTTGGTGAATTATGATTTATTATGTGCTGGTAGGACCCTTGTATGGGTGTGTCTAGATTAGGAATGGAAATTGATGAGAATTGATGAAGTTCAGGATGTGAAATTTATGGGGAGGTTATGGCAAAATTTTAGTAGAAAATAAGCATTTTTGGATGACTTGGTGAATGGGAGAACCAAGGTGTGTATTGAGTTCAGTAGAGATGTTTGGTAACCATGGAATGGTAGTTAGAGGATGAGAATGAAGTATGTAAAAATATGTAGCAAGAAGTGTTGAAATACATTGGAAAAACTAGGAAGAACTAGTGTGCAAGACCTAAAAAAATGAGAGTTGGACTTGGGTATAGATAGTGCATTTATCTAGGAATGAATAGGAATGGTAAAATGGAGTTTAGACAAAATTCAAAGTGCAAAGAGAAGTGTAGAAATGCACTAGTGTGCATAAGTGCAAGAATGAGGATTTAAGTTTGTAGAAATTGAGCAAGGATTTGAATAGAGAAGTTGAGTAATGATTTGAGGAGGTTTAGAGCATGATTGAGAGTACTTATGGTGGATGAACATGTTAGATTACATGTAGGAAGATTGGAAAGAAAAGGAGTAGAAGAATGGAATTGAAACAGAGTCAAAAGTAGTATACTGGGTAGGACCGACCCAGGGACCGACCCATGGCTGGGTCGGTCGAGTGTGAAAATTTACAATCGGAGAGTTTCTGACTCCGACCGACCCAGAGGGATTGGGTCGGTCGTGGGTCGGTCTAGTGTAGAGGTTCAAGACAGAAAGTTACTGACTTGGACCGACCCAGAGGAGTTGGCTCGGTCGTGGGTCAGTCGAGATAGGAATTCCAGACCCGATACACACTGACTTCGACCGACCCATGAGGGTTTGGGTCGGTCGGGACAAGCTGTGGGTCGGTCGGACCTAACAAAAAAAGAGAGAGAAATGAATGAAATGTAAATGCAAGTATATATATGTGGGTATATAAGTAGATGCACAAGAGTGGCATTGGTAAGATCATTGAGAGAGTAATGAAGAAGTTGTAAACTTATGAACACATGAGTAAACTAAGTATAATGGGATAACGGGAGTAATAATTAATTTACGTACCGTATGAACTTGATATTAATAGCATTGTTTGAAACGTTATCAGTGGAACAAGTGTGAACCAAGGAACAAGGGAACACACGGTAAAGCTAACCCCGGTGAAAGGTATGATTTTCTCATGCCCCGTATGCAAACCAAGCTACGTTGATTTGTGTGCTTGTATGCCGGCTAATCAAGATTAAAGCATGAAAATGGTTTATTGCCTTTCATTGTATGTCTTGTTGTATGATTGCAGACGTTATATCGTGAGTGGTTAAATTGGTGTAAAATTAAAAGAAAAGAAATTAAAACTCAAAATAAACGTCGGGCTGCAAACAAAATCCCGGTCGTGGTAGTATAGTAAAAATGTAAGCGACCGGATGTCGAACCGTGGGACTAATGTGCATATTATAGTACCTAAGCGTGTCACAAGAGGGGGGGATTAATTGACTTGTAATATAAATAAAAGGGAAGATTAAACGACTAAATTAACAGATAAACTAAACGGGACTCTGGTTCACATTAATATAATATCTGCTCTTTCATGCTAGGTCTACTGGTTTAATTATAACTGTTTGGCAAGATTCCTGTTATTTTCTTAAGGTCCGATGAAAACTCATAAGAACTCGTTCACCTGTAATGCAAGGTCCGATGAAAACTCAAGCAAAAGCCTGCAAACGGCAGAGGAGTGTTGAGGGATTACATTTGCAACTGAGTACTAACTTAAACGATGAAAATAAGTTTCCCCCAGTTTTACGGCTTAATCAACCCATCTGTTTCCAACCGATGAAATCAAAAACAGACTTAGTAAAGCATTTTAACAAATTCATGAGGTTTATTAAAAAGATGCGAGAAAACCTTTAAACGTAACAAACTTCATTAAAATTAAAACCAGTAAAACATATTGCATAATTAATACAGATACATAATAATTATTCCCAGAGTATACGTAAACTAATGAAATGGAAAGAAAA
Organism: Limonium bicolor; assembly: GCA_023374045.1. Classification (NCBI taxonomy): domain Eukaryota; kingdom Viridiplantae; phylum Streptophyta; class Magnoliopsida; order Caryophyllales; family Plumbaginaceae; genus Limonium; species Limonium bicolor. Next base: position 418,419,124 of record CM041776.1, on the reverse strand, counting down.
CAAATGGAGAAGCGGGAGATTAGAAATGGAATGAACGAGTGAGTGAAGGTGAAGTGGTACGAAGATGGAATGATGGTGTGAATTGGAACTCCAGGAGGAACCACGGACGGAACCTCCGGAAGGACACTGGAGAAGGTGTTTTGAGCGTTGTATTTATAGAGGAAGAAGAAGCAGAGCAGCAGCTCATTGATTGAGCTCGTTGATTGCAGCTCCCCATTGATTGCAGCTCATTGATTGCGCAGGGGACAGGGCTGCAACGCGTGCGTGATTTCTAGTGGGCGCCGACTGCTTAAAGGATATGGCGGAGGCAACTTGCAGAGGGAGTCGGCGAAGAAGATAACCCGTTGATTTCCTGGACATTTACACGTGTCCGCTAGATTTCATGCGGTCTCCTCTCTATCTTGTCCGCATGTTAATAGGCGGTTATATTAGTCATGTCCGCCATATAAGGGGCGGTTGCCTCTATATGTTGTCCGCCTGTTATGAGGCGGTCTCCTCTCTATATTTCTTGTCTCTTGTCCGCCTCGTATGTGGCGGTTTGCATTCAGAGTTGTCCGCCTGTTATGAGGCGGTTGCCTCTCTAGTGTTGTCCGCCTGTTATGGGGCGGTACAGGGCGGACACGGCAAAAAATAAGGCCACGCATGGCTCTGTTTAATCCAGTATAATATATATGTCTTTATTTGGTATTTTTCCTACATTTTAACATATATAATACATCAGTTAATATAACAACATAAATATAGGAAAAACCCAAGATAAGTGAGAAACATTACTAAAAATGCTGCAATTAATAAGGTGATTAAACCTTAAAAAGTCTATATGTTTTGCACTTATCAATGATGTATGCTAACCCCTCTTGAATGATTGTGTGGCCTAGTTTAGCGTATAGACCGACTCATAGGTGAGTCTTATTGATTAGTGACTCGTAGTAAGAGTCATGATGCAAATTAATGAAAAACGTGGAAACGCACTAAAACTAACGAACCAAGAAACGATAACGTAAACCAATGAACTCACTAGAATATGAGAGAGTGTACGGGACTAGTAACCTCCCGATAACGATTAGAGAACCGAATCAATTTAATCCACCAAACAATAAATAGTGGAAGTATATAAGTAACCTCTACTAGAGGAATTAATGATGGTGCAAGACATGAATCATGAGAGTAGTAAAGAATGATAAGGGATATCCAAATCCCTTAGGAAAATAGTCGACCCACAATGAGAGGAACCGACTAGTATAAACAATGTCCCGAACATGAGAGTAATCGATACGTTAGGGGAACCCTTAAATCTGAGATTACTAGACGTTGGTAATTCCCTAAGCTAATAGAGGTTATCGAGAGAGATGCTTCTAGGCTAATCCATGAGATTGTAAAATAACTCCGAGAGAGGAGTGTTGGGAATTCGAGTAGTCCGGTAAAAACGGACATTTGAGTATTGGAGGAGCTAAGTGTATAGCCCCGTTGTATTTGTAAGCCCGGTGGCGAGTCTAACGTATGACTCCTCCCGGAGGCTAAAAGTAATGAGTATTGAGCAATGCGTATGTATGAGTAAAGTAATGAGTATTGAGTAAGGAGTAAGTATGACTACCAAGTAATGAGTAAGTACGAGTAAGGCAATGAGTATGGAGTACTGAGTATGTAAGAGTAAAGTAATGAGTATTGAGTAAGGAGTAAGTACTAGTAAAGTAGTGAGTATTGAGTAAAGCATGAGTAAGGTAAGGAGTAAGTACTAGTAAAGTAGTGAGTATTGAGTAAAGCATGAGTAAGGTAATGAGTAAGGTAACGAGTGAAGTATGAGTAAGGCAACAAGTCAGCAAGAATGTGAGTTGTGTAAGCCCTATGAACCCGAACGGGGAGAAAGAGAGCATCCGATTGAACCGGATGAACGAATAACTAACATGAACGGTTGACTGACGAATTGTCTTCACTGGTAAGTATTGAATCTTGTATACGTATGTAAGTATTGATGCTTGTATTGTCGTAGTATTAGTATGTATGTATGCATGTAAAACGAACTCAATGTATATTCGACCAAAAGTAGTCGTCGTACCCCGGTTAGCACGCGGGGTATGCGAATTTCATATGCAGCAATTGCTGAGCCCCTAGGGGCACCGTTTTTATTTATAGGTACTTCGAAGTCGACCACCGTTCGAGAGTGTAGGACGGGGCTGCTGTATAAGCATGGGTAGTTGAGTAATAGGAACTGTATTTGTATTGTAATGTGAGATTGGAAGTCCAAACTGTATCGGTAACTTGAGGATTGTAGTAGACTCGGTATAGTATTGTATTGGAGTTTGTATTTGAATTATGATATGAGTATGGAATGGAAGGTAATGTATTGTGTAGAGTACTCGGTATGTTCAAGTCATCATACCGATAGTATGCAGTATTGTAACTGGCCTTGTTAGTCACGTGGGTGACTAACGGCATTGTACACCCGTCGTTGCGTATGTAATATCCGCTGCGAAGGTAAGTAATTATAAGGTAATGTCGGGATTAGCGGTAGGGGTGTTACAAAAAGTGGTATCTTCGCTCTGATGGATGAAATACCGAGTTTAGGAAAATACCGAGTTAGGAATTAGAGACTTAGGGCTAAGGGTTGAGCGTTAGCGTGTGAGGTACGCTAGTTAGGGACTTCCAGTGTGGCCTGGATACCTACAATAACCATACCCGCCCTCCACGTCCCCCGTTGTAAAGTTGGGACAAGAACGCCAGAGAGATGGAAAGACCTCTCACACTCGGGTAAAACCCGATCTGGCAGTTGCAAAAAAATAAACTGTATAAGAAAAGGAACATGTCATACGGTAGATTCCGAGAACCGGAAATCCCAAAGACGGTTCCCGTTGGATGACAATGACCGCACTTAATGGCGGAGGATTGAAGATCCTAAATAAAGGATACTGGAATTTATGGCACCATGGGGCGACATGCTTCGCAGTCGCAAGAACCATGCGCAGCCGGCAAGAAGGGAAGCACAATTGCGCAGTAGAGCGAAAAAGACAGAGTAACAAGCCCGAGACAAGAGAGTCTACGGACTGTAATGTTTGATAACACCAATAACGGTATACAAACCGACTCAGGAATTAGTCGAGGTTGGATTAATACCAAACCTACACGCCAAGAGGCCGTAATAACTGAACAACATAGTTCAGATGACAATGAAAGTGTTCATAAAATGTACACCTATAGGACTACAACGTGGTTCCTAAGGATAAGTCAAGTCTCGTTAACCACAGTGAAGGTGTGAGACACCCGGATTGACGACAACCATGTCAAGAACACTGAGAAACGACTCAGGAGATTGATCACTAACGGAGTTGTGGTCCAGAAAGAGACATGAATATCAAGCATCCGATAGGCAAATTTTGCTTTAAGGATGTAAAAAGAACCTGTAAAAGAAATATAAAAAAACCTTATTAAGTAGATATGAACAAACAGAGAAACATGAGCAAAATAATGAGTAGTTGAACTGATCGTGATGTAACTTATATTGTAACTTATATAAACATCATCAGTTATTCTTTTGTAAATTTTTTTATAAGTGTTCAAGTTAATCCATATAATTTAAATTTATAGTTAATCGTACAACTAATAATGATAATGTGTTAGTGTTACTCATCAATGATAGATTCGTAAGAACGAAATATTTAGATTTCAGTTTTATCACTAATTCCTATCATTCATGTTTTTTATTAATTATTTATATATATTGAAGGTGTTTTTTATTTGAAATTTTCAAGCCTTTATCCAATCTTGCAAATAATTCTTCATCATTAGCATAAATGATAAATATACTTGAAGGTTTTTACCTATGTACCAAAATTTGCACGCTTGTAAATAGTTCTTCATTATTTATAGTTTTTAACTTGTGTCAAACTATGTTATTACATATTTGCAACAAACCAAAAGGTAAAAACACACCTAAAAATCTCAGACTATTTCGAACATTAATTATTATTTTTTATAGTAATTCTTGAAACAAGAGAATTAACACATATTATGAACATTAATTATTATTTTTATTTTAGTGGAAAATCGCTTAGACTATTCCGGTTAATAGATTTATGAATCATTGTCTAAATTATTTTTTGAACTTAATTATATATTGTAGTAAAGTTTATGTTTAAATTATTATTTTTTGATACTTACCACCTTCATTAACTTATAACTAAAATTATTTATAAGCAAAGTTAGGTATCAATTCCAAAAAATTGGGTTCAATTTAAAATTTAATTAAGTAGAAAAACAAAGGAAAAAATATAAAAATAAGTATAGTTATTAGGTAATCTTTGAGTCATTAGAGATTTATTTTAAAATAAAATTTCAAAAATTTGTTACTGAAAATTTGATTAGTGTTTTCATTATTTTATATGTTAATGAAATATCAATATGTTTTAATTTATCTTTTATATTCATTTATCTTCTTCTAAAATGTAGAGTAACTTATATATTTTATTTATAAATGTTTTCTTCATTGATACATAATCACTAGTAAATTTAGTCCTATTTTTTTCAAAAAAATGTATAAAACTCTATTAAATAGGTTGATGAAGAAAAAAAATAGACAATTGATGTATTTGACATTAAGGTGGGAAGTTACTAATTTCTAAATATTTAATAAAGTGTTTCTATTTTCAGTTAAGTTGCCACAAGGACTAGTTAATAAATTAAAAGACACTATTTAAAATCTAAAAAATAATATAAATATAATATTCCACATGTCAAGTTGTAACTCGATTAAGGAAAGAGGGTATCCTCACAAAATAGGAGGTGTACCGAAGTAGTCACCATTAATAGATTAAAAAAACAAGTTACTACACTTCGATATAAATTAGTAACTATCCACGAACATACCTTATTTATACTCCTCTCAAAATGTTGAAAGTACTAAATAAAATAAAACTGCGTCAATAATTATGTTAAGTGTTGGTTACTAATGTATAACTATAACATGATGCAAATTATAATTATTTGTTTAAATTAATCTTTTATATGCATTCATACTTGTTGAGATTGATTAAAGTCTAATTTAAATATCATGATTATTAAGTTGCTTGATTTTGTAATGTCAACCGAATTTAACCAAATAATTGACCCGAATTAGACCTATGACCCGAAAAACCAAACAAACCAGAAGGTAACCCGAACTGAAAGTTACCCGACCCAAAGTCACCCTAGCCGAAAGTCAACCAAACCGAAAGTCACCCAAACCGATCCAAACCGGTCCGAAATTTTAACAAACCAAACTCAATCCGAACAAACCGAATTCACCCGACCCGATCCAACCCGAACCAAATACTGGACGATTTAAACTTAACCCGAACTGGACCGAACCGAACCCGAATCGATTGACCCGAACTGCCACCTCGTTGTAGTAGTCTGTCTCCTCCAGGTCATCCTTATCATAAGAAGACCTGATCATCAGAGGCTGAATTTTCAAACCTTTCAACTTCTTAAATTTTCCTAGGTAGTGGGGGCTGGGAGAAGAATCGGACATCAACTTTTGTTTCCCTTTTCGGGCCTTAAACAAGCAATCATTCTCAGAGGCATTACTAGATTAGTGAGGGGATAGAGAAGATTGGGAGGGGTGATAATGTACTTGAGCTTCTCACATGATTCTAGCAAGAGAGGCACTAACATCCTAATTATTCTGAACTTTCGGTTATCTTGTCAAAATCACTTTCAAAGTTGGATCTAGCGGCCTCCCAATCAAGGTTTGATAAAACTTTCTCTTTCCGAGAGAATGGACATTGAAATGTTTGGGGGGCTGATCTTTGACTAGGAAGGTTGGGGATACGAGGACCAAAGATAGTCATAGAGGCAATGGGGGAATTCGGATCGTCCATGGCCATGGAAAGTTTGTGAATGGCTATTTTGAGGACTGGGGATGATGGAGGGGGAGACTAGGAAAGGGGGAAGCAGTTTTGAGAGAGCGGGCCGGGTTTCAATAAGTTGGATGGCAAGAGATAACTTCACCATTGATGATGGAAGGATCCACCGGGAGAGTGAGGGCGCCCTAGGTAGCGAGCATGGTCATGCCATCAATAACTCCTTCCTCTTTCCACTGATTCAGAAGAAATGTATCGGTCACTAAGTGTTAATTCCTAGATGTCGGTGCTGAGTCTGCAACTCAAAGGTGTCGATGGTCTGAGTTCAGAACTGAGGACGAACGGGGAGAAAGAAGGGAAGACCATAATAGCATAAAGGTGGAACCTTTATTATAATCACGTATAACAATGGTTACACAATCACGTATTCAATGCTAATACCAACCCTCACGTCAAGAACACTATCTTGACATAATATACACATAATTTGAGTTCTGAACTCAAATTACTTACAACAAAATCAACAACAAACTCTCTCTGAATTAACTCTATAATCTCACTTTCTCCCCCTCTGAGTTTCTCTATATTAACCCTTATTGTTGCTCTCGTAAATTACATTGTATTTCTGATTTTCTCTTTTGCGTAAATCTACACTTTTCTGACCTAGACTTTCTTCCCCTTATATAGATACAGAGCCCGTGTGAGAATTTATCATTCAAGATTTTATCTTTAACAGCTAGATAAAATCTTGTTAAATATTCTATCTTCTTCTCTGTTCGTCAGTTCAAGACTGACGGACTCCGCTTCAGATTGGTCTTAAAACGGGCTTCAGTACTGAACTGAGTTTGCCGATCAAAATAGCATCAACAGTTTCCCCCTTTTTGATGTGGCAAACTCTGTAAGTCTTGAACTTCTTGAACTGATGAATGTTCCCCCTGAATTGTAGAATACGTTCAAGACCAATTTCCCCCTTTTGCCAAATCAAAAAGGAACTAAGTCATAAACCTTATGGATTGGGGTAGTAGTGAGTCAAGGTCAGATCACTGGGAAGGAGATGATAATTCTGAAAGAGGTGAGGTGCTTTCTTGACAAGTCTGGTAGGGCCGATTTGACTTTGGTACCCAAACTTGTTTGATCTCAGTTGTAGACTCAGACTTGAAGTGATTGATAGGAACCCAACTTTTAGTGTGCAATCTTTTGATTTCGAATGAGTTCTGCCATGATGATTTTTCACGCAATTGTTTTCTCAACAATTTGGGACACCATCTAACCTTGTGTCCTAGCTGGTGGCAATATCAGCATGAGTGTAATCTTGGTTGATGTCTCGCAGTTACAGTCTGTAACTTCTCAGTCGTAGACTGATAGAATGTCTCGGACTTATATCCCAAACCTTATTTGTCTGAGTTATTATTCTACATCATTTGCTTCAAATTCGCCTTCCTGGTATACCAAGTTGGATTAGCAAGAGTCTGAAGTTCTAACTTTCGATTTACCTTGGCTACCATGTCTGAAAGTGTTTCACATTCTCTTTTTAGCGATTTGTTGCTATCCAAAAGAGAATTTATCTCTTCCTGTGCCCACAAGGAAGAGTGAGAATCCTAGTTTCCAAAGGACTTACAAAGTTAATCCTTGGCTTATCTAGACTCTCAATGACACGATTTTTGCTTTCAGTCGAAGACTAACTCAGACTTTTTACCTTAGCCCTGAGTTCTTTAATCTCAGTATCATACTGATTCTTCAAGGATTTTATCTCAGAGAGTGCAGAGGTTAGCTGAATAAATATCTCTTCTTTCTTAAGAGTATCCTTCCAGATTTCCTTCTCTTTTATGTTATACTCAGTATTGATGTCATCATCTTCGTGAGCAACTGCCGTCAAACAAATCTGCGTGTACTCCCGGGTTCTGAGTCTGTATTTGAGATATCCTGTCCCCATGCAGCTGTAGTTGTATTTGTGTGTTTCTTAATCTTCTTCTGAGAATTTTCCTTCTGCTGGAGAGGACAATCCTTGACAACATGACCAGGCTTATTACACCTAAAACATGTATTTTGTCCCTTCTTTGACTTACTCTGTTGGATTGACCTTTGTTTTCTACTACTCAGCCTCTGTATTATGTTCATAATCTTAGTAATTTCCTCATCTAGTCACAATCCTCATCTTCTGATATTGTGGTAATATCACGTGCGTTTAGAGCCAGATCCTTAGTTTGAGTAACAATGTCACCTCTCATCTTACCTTCATACACCGTGAGTTCTGATCCCAGCTCTTCGAAAGACAACTTGGATAAATCCTTTGTGGACTCCAAAAGTGTAGTAAAGTTTAGCCAATCTTTACATAGACTATCAAGAAACCTTTCATTAACCACATTGTTGTCGAGAACCACTCCGACAGTCTTGAACTCACACAATATCTTATCAATCTTTCAAGTGTTTATGAAATAGTTTCTAATTCTGAACATCTTAAAGTTGTCAAACTTCCTCTTGAGCTGTTTGCCTTTAGCCTTTTTGACAGAGTCTGATCCAGCGTACGCCGTTTTGAGAAACTCCCATACCTCCTTGGCAGTGCTCAAACCTAACATTTTCTGTTGGTCTGAGTCTGATAGTGATGACATGATAATCCTTCGAGCTTGTCTGTTCTTGCTTATCAACTTATTATCGCTCTCACTCCAACTGGATCTTGGTTTTTCTTTGGTGACGCCACCCTCCTCAATTTTCAGCTTCAGATCACCTTCAGTCACTACATCCCATAACTGCGGATCAATAGAGATTAATTGATCCACCATCTGTTTGCACCAACTGGTGTAGTTGAACTTTATCAGCTTTGGAGGTTTAACATAGTAGGAATTCATCACGATCAACCCTGAAGAAGTTTCTTCTGCGTCTAGGGTTACCTTGCTCTGATACCAATTGTTAATTCCTAAATGTTAGTGCTGAGTCTGCAACTCAGAAGGTGTCGATGGTCTGAGTTCAGAACTGAGGACGAACGGGGAGAAAGAAGGGAAGACCATAATAGCATGAAGGTAGAACCTTTATTATAATCACGTATAACAATGGTTACACAATCACGTATTCAATGCTAATACCAACCCTCACGTCAAGAACACTATCTTGACATAATATACACGTAATTTGAGTTCTGAACTCAAATTACTTACAACAAAATCAGCAACAAACTCTCTCTGAATTAACTCTATAATCTTACTTTCTCCCCCTCTGATTTTCTCTATATTAACCCTTACTGTTGCTCTCACAAATTACATTGTATTTCTGATTTTCTCTTTTGCGTAAATCTACACCTTTTTGACCTAGACTTTCTTCCCCTTATATAGATACAAAGACCGTGTGAGAATTTATCATTCAAGATTTTATCTTTAACAGCTAGATAAAATCTTGTTAAATATTCTATCTTCTTCTCTGTTCGTCAGTTCAAGACTGACGGACTCCGCTTCAGATTGGTCTTAAAACGGGCTTCAGTATTGAACTGAGTTTGCCGATCAAAATAGCATCAACACTAAGGCAAAGGACCCTGCATAACACAAATCAAGTGTCCAAACTTCTCTAACTTGTTTGGATTAGCTTAGCAGGTTTACACTCATTCACCACACAATCAAGACAACCACGTCGGAAACAAAAGTTTGGGATATTTTCATGGGATAGGCGGCAAACCCTATTAGTTGAACCAGATTTGGCCATAGAAAGTTTGTGAATGGTTGTTTTGAGGACTGGGGATGATCTGGAGGGGGAGACTGGGGAAGGGGAAGCAATTTTGAGAGAGCATGATGGATTTCAATAGCTTGGATGGCAAGGGATAACTCCACCATTGATGATGGGAGGATCCACCTGGAGAGTGAGGGCCACCTAGGTAGCGAACACGGTCATGCCATCAAGAACTCCTTCCTCTTTCCACTGGTTCAGAAGAAATCCATTGGTCACTGAGGCAAGGGACCCTACATATTCCACACAAATCCAGGGTCCAAACTTCTCTAACTTGTTTGGATTAGCTTTAGCATTTTACACTCATTCATCACACAATCAAGACAACCACACCTGAAACAAAAGTTTAGGAGATTTTCATAGGACAAACGGCAAACCCTATTAGTTGAACCAAATTTGGCCACCAGCATTCGACACAGAGGTACTAAGATTTTAACCTCAAACTTGAATTGCAAAACCTTCAAAGACAACAGGCTGATTATCTCCACGCATTCCACAAATGTGCCTATGTAACTCCCCAAATTGATAGCTGACGCTTGATTGAAGAATCCTAGAGGTAAGTTGTGGATTCCTGCCCAAATATTACCATTTGATGGTTGTGTTCTTGAATGTTTAGGAAGGGATCAATTGGCATAATAACCAGAAGCCAATTTTGAAAATGACATGAACCAATAGATAGAACAGATTTGATATCATTATCGGCTGAAAAATGAAAAGTGAAAAGGTAAGACCGACTTCACTAACTCTGGGAAAGGCCTTGGGCTTCCAGAACTGGGTCAGGAAATTTTGAATGACTTTAGGGGAGGATACGATTCGGGTGTCAAACTCTATTAAACAAGGATTTTTGGACTTCCGACAAAGAGGGGACATTTGTGCGAGATTTAGAGTCCATTATCACCATTTTAGTAGGGTGAATATTTAATCAGAAACAGTTTGAGATGACGGAGTCCACTGGAGGAGTGGTGAACATAAACAACGAGCTTTTGAGGGGATTAATGGTTGATCGAAGATGGGAAATAGGAGTGGCATGAAATAAGAAAGATAGGGATCAAGATCTAAAGAGATTTGGTGAGTATTGTACGTCAAAGACACATAATCAGGTGGAACCAGAAAGATTCCGGGAGACACAAACGGCATACACACCTCTTCAGGTGAAGTAAAGGTCCATCGCCCAAAGTTAATACGGCTGACATTAGTCTTTCAGTTAACGCAATAAGGGAGAAGGGGATCTCAATTACCACGATAGGGAAGGAAGAGATTGACTCGTTGTTTCTCTCCATCCGACACCGTTGAAGGCAGATGAGACATGGTCTAACGGCTCCAAATAGTGAGATATAGTGGCACCTCCTTCATGTCGTTTATTGCTCACAAATAAGTTAATTTTAATTGAATCCCTAATAGGGCTAGGATCTAAAGGTTCTAATTGGGGTACAAGAAGCATGCACTAGCATGGAGCACCCGATACCTATCCAGACTTGGGAGACACGTGTGAAACGTATTCTCATCTCACTAATTCCCAGGGGCGGACCGAGGCGGGGTCCAGTGCGGTCCCGGACCCCATAGTTTTTCTGATAGTGAAAAAATAATTTTTTAAAGTATAGTTTTAATAAAATAAAATTGAGTAAAATACTGAAAGTTGATAATAATTTAGTGGTAAAGACATGTTCCTATATATGAGGTTGGAAGTTCAATTATTGTTGACCTATATTTTTGGTTTTTAATGTTATGAAACAAAATTACTCCTTTAATCACATGTTAAAATCTAACCCCATGTTTAACTATTTAAAAAATGTATCTAATTTACAAATACTAACTACTTATGTAAAATTTAAATAGTACCTTAAAAATTAATAATATATATATTAATGCTGAAAAAAAATTTTGACCAAAAAAATTTGGCCCCCAAGTTTAACTTCTTCTGGGTTTGCCACTGCTAATTCCGCGTGTACTCATCCCACTAATTCTTTCCCAGTGCTATGTGTGTTTTTTAAAAAACTCATTGGTAGCCTATTCATAGCAATAAATATGTATATACTGAATAATAAAAGGCATTTAATTTTGTTTCTTCTTTGTCTTAATAATACTGACAAACATGTATTCATATTGTGAGGCATTACGTGAGGTGGAAACATAGCCAAACAATGATCTCCCTCTTAAATGGATATATTTGCCAACACAAGCAGCAAAGGTTTATTCTTTCTGAAGGTGTTGGATGTGTCTCGATGCATTTCAATTATTTATCTTATCGCCCATTCATCCGAGCGAGCACCGCCTTTTTAAAGCAAAAACATCTTAAAACGTCAGAATTGAATTCACTTGACGACAAGGAAGTTTTCGGGGTGTAATACCGGAGTACATTATTACCTAAGGCAAGTCAGCTAGTTGCCTAAAAAAGGATTTCCAAATCTTCTATTTGGCGCTAGGCTGTCCAGTAGCTATTTCGCAACTCTTCACATCAAGCACTTGCAATATTCGAGATCAAATCCATGGCATCAAGTATAACAAACAACATAAACCGACTTCAAACTTGAAATTCAGTAAAAGTACAGAAAAAAGAATGTTTATCACCCTCGCATATTCGCCATTATCAATAATACTGGACATAATTATCAATGGCACATTGTTTTCATCAGAGATTAAGTACACAGGAACCATGTCCAATATACAAACTACATCACAAAATCAGAAGCTACAAACCAACCAATTCGGGGATACTCTAGTGCAACACGAGTTCCCCAAGTTCTTATACCCCAAAATAACACCAATTATCAGTCATATAACTGTTCACAAAGGGACCTGATAGAATCAACCACAAAAGTACAATCGGGTACAAAAGGGTGTGAAGCACCTTCATGATCCATGTTCAGAAGACACATCTGCAGTCACTTCACTGCTCTTTCATTCAATATGAACTTTCTTGATATAGGCAAGCAAAAATGATACTCATGCACGTCTCAAAAATGCCATCCCCATCATTGGTATTACTCACCAGACTGTTAAACATTACTTAGCTCGGTTTAAGTCATGAAGCACACAGGCGTCTGAAGCGGTTTTCAGCTAATGAACAAGATAAACAATAGTGAGATTGTCACCAAAAGTAAAGCAACCATCGACAAGAAAAAACAATCGAAGCCAGGAAGGGAAACAAAATTTCTACCTGAATCATATTCACCATTTGTTTAATTCCCCATCCAAATAGAGACAAGACTATCAATAAGCCAAGAGGCAAATTTTGTTTTCCAGAAGTCAGAAGAACCTGCAAAATGCAAGATTTCATAGATATATAAACAAACTGAAAAACACAGAAGCACAAGATGAGAGGTTGAAATGTCTGTGATGTAAACTAACATCAAACAGATTCTCCTTTTCTTTCTCTGCCACGAGGAAAAGAATTATGTACAGCACCTGCAAAGTTGAGGTTCAAAACCATGCTAGTGATCAGATTATATAACCAAAAGCATTCATCTCTGCCATGGACTTTACTCAACTGATAATACTTACCTCACATGCAACACAACAATAAGCCATAAACATCCGTTTCCCATAATACAACCGGAACAGCCAGCTGGTACTATCTTTAACATCCTTGTGACTTGCCTTACCAGACAAAAAAGTGCTAGACACACAGAATTAAGGGAAAACACTATTAAGTAATGTCCAACTTGACATTTAATTATGACAACTTAAACTGGAAGCATACAGGGAGATTATCAAGATTGATGCAATAGAAAAACAAAAATACCTGTACATCTGTAACCAATGGCTGCTGATGTCTAAAGCAAGCAACGACAAGAAAATCAAGCCTGGCCTACAGATGGATCCTACAGAAGGGATCAGATACATAGAAACAGCATAATGATATGTAATGACTAGTAATATCATATTTTGTGTTACAATATAGTTACCTATAAATTTGAGAAAGTATCACAAGTAGGCAAGCAGTGCTAATCCTGAAAAATGCAAGATAGAATAGGCAGAAGGGGTAAGAGATACCATAGAACACTATTACAATGTAACATTAGCAGACACAACAGCAATACACTTAAAGAGGGAGGAGGAGAAAAAAAGAGAGCAAAAGAACCTGTCGGTCACCATGTCCAACACAGCTCCAAAAGTTGACACTAAAAATAGACAAAAATAGGGCTTAGCTCAGTTAAAAAACCATAGGAGAAAAAATGATCAAAATGTGGACATCGGCACTCTAAAAACAAGACTCCACTTTAGATTTCACTACTGAAAGAGATAGTATGCTATAATTCTATATTCAAATTTCTGCACCTATTTGTTGAGTAATCATACGACATAATATTCTGTGAAAATAGAAACGGAAGATTTGATTTTAACCAAAATATTACTTAATTGTATCTCCCATGAAGTATCCCAAAACACATCTACATCTACATCAGGATAACCAAGATTACTTAAACAAGAACATCACTTGTATCAACTCTTCTCATCCTCTTGAATGGCATGATAGCATTACTACAGCAGATCTCGTACCTTGATTGAACTTGCGGGCAAACCAACCGTCAACACCATCCAATACAAAGCTGCAAAGGAGATATCAAAGTATAATGAACTTGATTTTTTAAGATGTGTGACCCAGAAAATCAAAAGCAAAAGTTTGGCGACATTCTAAAAGTGTAAACTTATCCATGAAAAAATTGATCAAAAAAGTGACGTTCAACCTTATAAAATACAGAGATACAAAGAGCTCTTTGTGGGAGAAGCATATGGCAAATGCATAACAGTTCATCAGCACCCTAATGTAACCTGCATATTACATAATCAAAACTGAATACGAGTGAATCCTTCAACCTGAAAAATTTAATGGCATTGAAAGTTACCATCTTCAAGGGACTGACCTATAATGTTGGGTATGTAGAGATAAATGGTTGATTTCTGATGTTTCAGTTGATCAGCCATGACACCTATCATGAATGAAAAACAAAGAATTCAGCAGCATAATAAGGTCAGATGGAATATGCTAACTCGGATTTTTGGGGAGGAATGAAAAAGAAATGGTATACCCTAACCAGAAAGTAGAATAAATGTCAACAACAGAGAATTCGGCTCACTCTAAGCAGCCATGGCTACCTTCTAAAAAAAATGCTAAAAACGATACAAAAATTGTCATGACAACTTGACAGTACACCATAATTTTGAAAGAAAAAAGTCCTAAACAATATGGCCGTGCTGTTACCCAATACCCACCGTTCTGTTGAGGATGTGAAATGCGGAGTATGAGTGGCAGTGTCAATTGATGTAGCAATCAGAAACCCAATCCTTCACTCCAGTTAGCAAAGATATGTAAAGAAGTCTCACCAATTGCAACCTTAATATAGAATTGGATGGAAATTTAGTTCGCAGCATTTGGCAGATTCAGGAAAATTTACAGTAAAGATGGTGAGTTTTCTTGTAAGAGCACCGAAGAATGAAAGTTAGGGTTGAGATAAAAAGAGGAATAATACACACTGTGAATTCAAAAATACATCAGTACCCCTCTTTTCAGCCAGTTTTCTTGGATAGTTTTTTTTCTTTTGAAACCAAGTTTTTCTTAGATAGTCAATTAGTTATAGGCAATCCGGCTATGGTACAACCAGTTGTATGATAACAAGTTATATACTTTCCTAATCAACGTATAGTTATTATTGATTTCGTAAGAAATTAAATACTAGTATATCAAAGATATATGTTTATCAGCTTTGAAGATAATGGTGTAGTTATTATTTAGTTATACTGTATCTATAACTGTATAGAATCATATCTACGACTTCATATAGCTGGATCCATATATTCATTATATCTTCTCCATTACTAAATCAAATTATATTCAAGTCTTCATGTAAATCATATCCGTTACTTAATAGATTCATATATGTGACTAAATATAATTCTATACATACCTACATTATATTGTATCCATGACTTAATATAATTATTTCCATGACTTTATACAAATTGTATCCATGAATTAATAGAATAACGTACATGACTTTATACAATTGTATTCATACACATAATGTGTTGTACTAACTACTTCATTGAATAATACCATGACATCATATAATAGTATCCATAAGCACATTATATCATACTCATTGATTCATATAGATCGATCACATCCATGATTTCATAAAGTTACATTCATATGTGCCTTAAACCGTATTCCTTACTTCACACTATCATATCCAAGACTTTATAGTTGTATCCACAAGATCATTATATTATATTTATTATGTCAGACTTTGGGATTGAAGTTTAGGACTTGAGGTTTTTAGACCTTAAACCTTTGCCTTCAAATCCCCAAAACACCTAGAAAATAGTGTGGCAATCAAGTCTCATTAGGGCCCCTCCTTTAGCATTTAGGGGATGAGGTATCCTTTTATAGCCTAGTTGTGTTTACCTTATTCATTTTTCCTCCAATGATGGAACCTAAACCCCAAATTCATATTTGTAATACAACCTAATTGGTTAGACAATCCTAAAATTCACTAGTGCCTCAACCTTCAAGGTGATAGTTTGCAATTGTTCATTTGTGTTTAGCATTAATTCATTCCACATCTATTGATTGGATGTAGGGTTTGAGGTTTAGGGTAACCCTTGACTCCACCCAAAAAAATAATGTGAAATAGTTGGAAAATATAAGGGTTATACTTAATCATTACTATTGAGACATCTATTGACTAGATCTAGGGTTGGGGGTTTATGGAAACATTTATTATTGACCATAGATACCAATTCAAAATATAGTTGGAGACATATAAATAATAATGTTTACATTTTAAAACTATTGATGAACATATTAATAGTGGTCATGGACAGACCTTTAGGTACTGAGGGAATTTAGAGTCGGTCATCGATAAACTTTGTGCATGGTTGTGGATATTTTAGCTAGGGAGAGAAACAAAATCCACGTTAGCATCCAACCTTATTAGTTCAAAGAGTACCCATGTCCAGAGCCCTGTATCTCACGTACGAAAAATGATATGTTAGTCGGCCAGTGCAAGCAAATACAGCAAAATCAAGTAAACGCAAAGGCAATATTCCTAGCTTATTTGTCATAGAAACGACATGGATAGAATACTGATTGGGAGCATACGTGATACGAACAAGCAAAACGAAAAGGCAATCATAAAACGCATGTCTAGATACCCCGCATAAAGCAATATAACGCCTGGTAGATAATGGCAGTAGAGGGGTTAAAGATTAATCCAACATCTGAAAGGAAGTAACCAGAGTGCAGCAAGCAAAAGTTTAGCAGCGGGGAGCCATGGATACACCTGTCAGAAACTGCACCCAAATCGATCCCTGAGATTATACAAAATGCAGCAGATAAGAGATAATGGTAAGATGAATGTGAAGATAGAACGGAGATCGACAAGCTTAGAAGAAGCGAACGAGCCTCACCTTATTGATCGTTGCCCGCCGTCTGTCGTCGCTTAGGGTTTTGGGAGAGGAGAAGGGAAGAGACAGATGGTACTAATCTATCGTCGTGTCTCGCTGCCTTCACATGAGTATGAAAAGACGTCCAATCAAATAAAAATAAAATGGAAATTTCATGAAATGTCAATATCTTTTTGACAAATGTCATTAAAAAATAAAGTCACAAAATACACTATATTTTTGTAAAAGTTCATAAAATGAACTATTGGTATTGACCTTATAAAAAAAAGATAAAAATACCCTTACTAGCAATAAAGTACTTGAAGGTTCACAATATGCCTCTAAATGTTAAAAAAAACAAAAAAATTAAAATACAATATTCAAGATAATACATAACAAAAATTATAAAAATTGAAAAAAAAATGAAAATATTATAAAATATAAAAACAAATAAATATTTCATTTTAAAAATTATTCAGTACCATAAAAATAATATTAGTGGCTAAACAAATAATTATACCAAGTAAGTACCTTAGTGAACATAATTACCACACATTTTTTAATCATTATTTTCTATCAATTTAAATTATTTCTTCAAATAAATTATTTTATTTTTTTAACATATTTAGAAATTTTAGTTTTTAAAATTCTAGTTCTATTTTACAGATAACTTTATGACATAATATTCATAAAGTTATCTACAAAATAGGATATAAATTTTTAAATATTTTTTAATATTATTTAAAAAATATAATATAATTTAGACTGAATAATTAATATAAATTTTTAGAAAAAAATGTAATTTAGAAATGTATGGTAGAAATTATGATACTTAATTGAAATAACTTATTTGTTTAGAACACATAATTTTTTTATGGTATTGAACAAATTTTAAAAATTAAATATTTATTTGTTTAATATTTTATGATTTTTTATTTTTTTTCATTTTTTCAAATTTATAATTTTTTTTATTTTATATTTTTATAGTATTCTGAATTTTTTGTGAATTTTTTAACACTTAGGGGTATATTGTGAACTTTAAAAGTACTTTGTTAACTAGTAGGGGTATTTTTTTCTTTTATCCATCTGGTCAATGACTATAGTGACATTTCATGGACTTCTACAAAAATATAGTGGCATTTTGTGACTTTTTTGTGGCATTTTATGAATTAGCCAAAAATATAGTGGTATCACATGAAATTTCCCAAAATAAAAAGAATTCAGATAGACCTTGCAATTCAGGTTAGTCGATTAGGGTTCAGATTGGTTTGGAAAAGTTGTAGATATCTAACATTCAAATCAAGTCGGGTTGATCTGGTTTTAATTGGATTTGGGTGACTTTGGTTTTGGTTAATTTTGGGTTTGGGTGCTTTCAGTTCGGGTTAGTCTCGGTGTCATTCAGTTTATGGGTAATGGTTAAATTCGGGTGACTTATGTGGATTAGGTTTGTTTGACAACAAATTTAAAGTACGCAATTTAAGCAACCTTTGTAATTTTTATTGATTTTCATATTTACCAAATTCTCTTAGGGGGAGTTTGTTTCGAGCGGGGGAAACGGAATAAAATCAGGAAAGGGAATGGAGAGGAATGGAAAAGAATTTCCTTTGATTTTCTCGGTTGTTTGTTTGAGCTTGGGGAAATGAAATAAATAATAGGTCAACGGTCGCCAGTCAATGGTCAACAGTTGTCGGTTGCCGGTCAACAGCCATTTTGTCGGTCAACATTCATCGGTCACTGGTCAATGGTCATCGGTCAATGGTCATATGTCGTCGGTCAACATGTACTGGGGAAAAGGAATCTCATTCCCTAATAGGGGTGGGGAATCAAGATAGAGGGTTTTGGGGTAATCCCATTCTCTTTCTCATTCCTGAAAATATGAAAAACTGGCAAAACAAATAGCAATTTCGATTCCCTTTCCTGATTACCCCAAAACAAACGCCCCCTTAATATAGTGCTACTTTTGATCAAGATTGCTATTGGGTATTGGTTAAACATAATCAAATTGGATGAAATTTTTTGTATATGAATTTTTAACTATAGATTTATTAATTGTATCAACCAAGTATAAATTAAAAATTTATGAATTAGTGGTCAATATTCGGCTTTCAACGCTCAGTCTACTATAGCAAAAATATGTGACTATCTCTACCTAGACAGTGTATCTATCGTTTTGCAGAATAGTGAATTAAGTGGCGTTGTTGATGGCAGGACCCTCGTTCAATTAATTGACAATTTATTAATCTAACTAAGAAACTAAACTAAACTAAGAAAACAAGAAATGCCATTTTTAAGTTTTCTTAATCTCACTAAAATACTGATTCAATAAACAAATGTAAAATAATTAAATAATTAAAAAACTAAATAAGAGAATAAATATTTAAACTTTGAAACCTGATAAGCACGTCGAATTGTTCTTCAAACCTTCACTTTCTAAATCTATTTAATAAACTCTTCCCTAATTCTGCAATAAACTCATAAACTATAAATAATTCGTCAACGGCTAAGTCTAATTAATCCTAACCAGTTGCTAGAACTAGCAGCTGACTAACCAATCGCATAAAAAACAGTTTATATTGGAGTCTGATTAACCTATAGGCAGGATCACACTTCTAGTCACTAATCAGGTTAGCTAGAGAATTAAAGCACATTAATAACAGGAATTAAACTACTGCATTAATGAATTAGTGAAAAAGATTATAAAATAAATTGTAAGTTCCGGTTTGCTACCCCAATCAGAGGAGCTTAACTAACTACTCTAGCATGACTCTAAAAAACAAAAATACCAGAGAAAGACATTAAACGAAATAAGATAAAAGGTGGAGAAAACTTCAGTAAGCAAGTTGACTCCGGATCCCCGCTCTGTCTTCGTCTTCGTTGATCCTCTGTTAGAACTGCGAAGTAACAATGGTGGAGTTGTGGGTGTGTTGGTAATTGTGGTAAAGTGGTGATGGTGGTGGTGTGGTGAATATGGTGGTCTGGTGTGAATTGGTGTTGGCATGAGAGAATTGGAAAAAGATACAAAGGCGCAACAGAGCCTCTCTGGTGAGGCACGAAGCCTTATTCCAACCCTTACCCCTTGTTATATAAGGCGGTGATGATTTAGATGAATTTTATCTTCATAATTTACTAAAACACAGTGTCGCTGCTGCCTGTCTTGTCGCGTTTGGGTTTGCGTCCGGACATGTATGTCCAGACGTCTCTGAAGATGTCACATGAGATTCTGCTCTCTGAAGCAGTCGGGATGTGTCAGTGAAATACCCCGAACTTAAATATGGTGGTTTAATTATTTTAATATGGTATTTAAGGGCCTAATAGTGCCTAAGTAATTTTGGTAAAGAAAATAAATCCAAAGAAATGAGAAAAACGCTTAGAAAGCGGAAAACGCTAAAATGAGCGTTAAATAACCATAGGAGGTACGAGACCTCGGTTATAGTATCGTAAGGATTCCTAAGGCTTATTCATGCCTAATTAGTATATGGGAATGATTCCCGAAGAAAACGGATCCAAGAAATGTATTAAAACGCTAAAAGAGCTTTAGCGCACGTTTTTCGAGGAAACCCGAAAACGTGACTTTAAGTGGTCAAACAGACCCGTAAAAATTATAAATCATTAAATAATAATTATTAAGCATTTATGGAAGCTTAATAACCAATAAAAATAAAGAAACGAGAAAATTCCGGAAAACGGGCCGGTTAGTGAACAGTATCAAAACCGGGTAAAATAACGAGCGTTTTCTGTAAAAGACGAAAAACGCTCCAGCTAGTAGTGTGTGGGGCCGATTTTTAATGGGTCAAATAACCCTCTCATACACATGTAACTAGCTAATAAGTAGAGGGAACCTGTAACACCCCAACCGCTAATCCTTCCATTATCCTCTAATCCTTCCCATAATTACCTTACTCGCAGCGGAATACTACCTACTCCCGGCGGGTGATACAATGCCGTTAACCATCCAAGGTTAACAAGGTTACTACTACTTACCGTATCGGTCTGACGATTAGAATGAATACATACATACTACTTACTTTACAATACCGAATACTTACTTACATTTGATTACCGAGTGACTAAAGTATATGAATTACATTCCAAACGACTTCCCAAAAATGAAGAGTTTATACAACTACTCCTTTCTATCCAATCCAGAATTCAATATCCAAAAAGGTGTACCACATGGTACGCCGGCTACACAAAAAGGCCTTAGCCGTGTACAACTCAGTACACCGTTCCAATCCTACTACTACTCCAAAAAGAATCACATCTTGACCTTACTTTACCTTCACGCGGGTACCTGTGGAGTAAAAACATTCCCCCTAGGGGGTCAGCTTACGCTGCATATGAAACCGCATACCCCGCGTACTAGCGAGGGTACGCCAACTATTTGGTCGAGTACATGCGGTTCGTTTCATTCATACATACATACATGCTTTATACAATACAATACAATACATTTATTTTACCAAGCATACATACATACAATACATACAAGGAATACAATACAAGTCATTCATTCATACTTACCATACTCACCGCATCACGGAGATACAATTCTCCAATACATACAAAGGTCTTGTTAGCCTTCTTACACACCCGGGTTAATCGGGTGTTCAATACTTTTACTCCGGGTCAATGACTTACAATAGTCAAGACCAATACAATACAATACTTACTTCTTACATACTTTACTTCCAGTTAAGTCGGGTATGACCTCCGGGCAGGGATTACTACATCCCACCACCGGGCTTTAGGGTGGCCCACTAATCCAGGATGCTACCCATTCAAGGGATTTGGTCCAAGGAAAAGATTATAGCCAGGATTCGGTTCCAACCTCTTGTGGTTCCTTATCCTCACGCGTGGCCGAAACTATATCGGGCTTCTACTCATTCCATTTTACTCATTACTCATGTTAGGAGTTAGGTTGTTAGGAATTAGTAGAAGTCCATACTTACTTCCATACATACATACATACACAAGTACTCATACTTACACATACACTTCATTTCCATTCATTCATTTCATGAATTATACAAACTAAATGTTCAAGAGCATAAAACAAGAACAATATAGTTCAAACACAATTAAGCGCAATATAAGTCCGATTCGTGCATTTATCTTGTTGGTGATCACATAAGCACACAATCGGGGTAACCAAGTTAGGATACAGGGCATGAGGAAATCATACCGTTCACGTCGAATACGTTCTACCGGTTCCTTGGAGATCAACTATGATTCCTATACATACTGAGTAGTATGATCATGATCTATTATTGATCTAATGTACTCCCTCATTGATACTTCCATTGTATACTTACTACTTCTTTACATTCATACTTGGTTATAAAACCATTCTTCTCTTTACTACCTCAAACTTGTTTTCTTACAACTCTTACTTCCTTACCGTTATTACTTCATCAATGGTGTATACTACATATATATGCTATAGGTATAGGCATATATATATATATATATATATATATATGTATGTATTAACTATATAATATAATTAAAACATTTTTTTTAAGTGTTTGGCCGTCCGACCCACCGTCCGACCTAACCCTGGGTCGGACCATTCCAGTAGGTTTTCGTCCTCTGAAATTACTCCCGTCCGACCCAGCACTATTCCGTCCGACCCCCCTCTGGGTCGGACCCATTCCAGAAGGTTCAGGTTTGTCATCCAAGCCATGTCCGACCCACACGTCTGACCCAACCTCTGGTCGGACGAAGTCAGAAACTTCGATGAAAAATTTTGGCCTGTCCGACCCAGTCCGACTCACGCCCTGGTCGACCATTCCAGAAAAGATTTATTGTCGATTATCAAGGCCCCGTCCGCCCACGTCCGACTCACGGCCCTGGGTCGGACCATTCCAGAAAGAATTACCGTTGTTTCCTCAAGGCCCTCCGACCCACGTCCGACCACGGCTCTAGTCGGACGGTTCCAGAAGTTATTTTCGTTCTCCAGGCCTTGTCCCGACCCAGCGTCCGATCCAGCTGTGGGTCGGACAGTAGCATAACTTTGCTACAGGCCTTGTTTTCTTTTCCCCATTTCAACCCATTGCTTCCCTATTCTTCCTACATGCATCCTAACATGTTTAGTACCATTTGTCACTCTAAATCATGCTAGTTCCTTAATACTCACACAATCCATGCTTATTTATACACTCAATTTCCCCAAGTTTCAACTCAACACTCCCATTGTCTCTTCCCTTATACCTTATGCTACAGATTTTCACCTTAACTCCTATACTCCAATACTCCCTCAACTAATGTTATTCCTAGCATCTGAAATGCATTACCTTACACTCTAGTTTAATCCCATTTACAAACTTCTCTCAAAATCTGTTGCAAACTACAAAAACACTCCTCTTAACTCTCCAAATACTTCCTCTTCTAAACATCTTAAGTCCTCTCCTTTCTACACAATTTTGACATGGTCTCCCCTATAATTCTCACTTTCTCCACACATTATTTCAGCTCACAATTCACATTCTCACAACCTGTTACACAACACATTATACTCACAATTCCAACACTACTACAACCATTAAAATTCCTGCACACATACACATACTACCCAAGGTTTTCCCAAGCTTTTAAACTTCATTTAAAATACTTCAAAACTGTTACATTATCCATTCTCAATACACTACCACATTGCTACTACTTATTACTCAATTCCATTACTCATTTCACTACTAAAAACTGTTACAATGCAATACACAAACTAACCCAAGGTAAGAGCATTACCTTGACTTGTTAGTTTTTTCTTTCTTTCTTTTCTTTCTTTCTTTCTTCTCCTTTGTTCTCGGTCCCAATGAGACTCACCCGCACACAAGTGCTACAACACACAATACATGCACAATACCATTTAGCATAAGTTTTATACTAACCCTAGAATTTAAGTTTTAGGGTTTAGAAAAGAGTGTTACCTCCCACTGAATGGATGAAGCTCTTGACTAGTGAAAGAACAAGATTTCTAGCCCACAAGAGAAGCCAAATCGGCTGGAGCAACAAGGGAGAAAGCATTCAAAAACTGAAAATTCTTAAAATGCTAATGAGAGCTAGGAGTGGTGGATTTTCGAAATTCTTTTTACCTCAAGATGAAGAGGAGGTGAAGGTGCTTCTAATGGTGGACTTGAATCTTCAAATGGAGGACACCCATAAAATCGAAAATGGAGCTTTTAGATTTTTGAAAGGAGGGAAGTGTTCCCCTTTGTAAGGGGATTCCAATGGTATGATTTTTATTGAGTTTGGAGAAGGTTTGAGTGGTCAAAGAGAGGAGAGAAGGTGGGAGCTGTAGGGGGCTCACAAAATCGCCATTTACAAGCTTGAGGAAGAAGAGAGAGTGCAGGCTGGGGGAGCAAATCGTGAGAGAGAGCTGGGTGGTGAGGTGAGAGAATTTTGTTTGCTTTTTACTTATTCCTTTTGTCATTTAGTGAATTAGGAATAATAAAGAGAGGGGGAGTGAGAGGGAAATCGGCTACACACATGCCCCTCTACAGATTTTTGCTTTTTATTTGCAAAAGTGGACACACTAAGTTTGTTTAATTGCATTCTCACCCCACAACTTCCCGGTTGTTACAGTTTTTACTAACCGGTACCCGTTTTCCGGAATTTCCTCGTTTAATTAATTTTATTGGTTCTAAAGCTTCACTAATATTTATTAGTGACTATTTAGTTGACCAAAATTGTTACGAGTCTATTTGACCCGCTTAAAGTCGCGTTTTCCCGGTTTCCTCGAAAAACGCGCTTTAAGGTTCGTTTATGCTTTTAGCCCATTTTAAGGGTCCGTTTTCTTCGGGATTTGTTCCCTCGTATTTATTTAAGTGTAATTAAGCCTTTAAAAATATAATTAGCCTAATTAATCACTGTTTTTAATTACGGGGTATTTCAATCTACCCCCCTTAAGAAACTTTGCCCTCAAAGTTGCTCAAGGTTACAGTTTACCATTTCTACTCATTTGGCAAGCTAGTTGCCACAATACATTCTACTACCACCTTACAAGGTGTTCACAATTCTTACACTACCAGCATACGCAATTCAGATACCATGCCACATACTTAGTTCAAATACCATACGCAATTCAATCCATACACAATACTTCATTCAAATACCATACACAATGCTCCATCCAATTCATACAATCCACAATACATTCACGATACTTCACAATGTCATTCGTGTCATATACCGTACGACACCAATGCATTACTCATTACATACATACCATACACATCGTACTACATACCGAATATTACTAGCACTACTTTGTGCCAATACAATACAATTAGCACTACATGTGCCAACCAGAATACAATTACAATACATACATACTACGCAATGCTAACCCGAAGCAATGCAAAAGCAAAAAGGCTCTACCCCCCTTAAAAAGGGGTACGCCCCATACCCTCCGTGCTATACGGATACTAGACATCTAGTCTACAAATAAATTCGGGTACTTCGCCTTCATGGCGTCCTCTAATTCCCAAGTCGCTTCCTCGACATCGTGGTTAGACCACAAGACCTTCACCATTCGTACAGATTTATGGCGAGTGTCTCTTGTCTTGGTATCAAGGATTTGCAGTGGAGTCTCGACATATCTCATCGTCGGCTCTAGGGATAGATGTTCGGGTTCTAATACATGAGAGGGATCGGCTATGTATTTCTTGAGTTGTGATACATGAAAGACATCATGAACACGCCCCAATTCTTCAGGCAATGCTAGCCTATAAGCGACAGCTCCAATCCTCTCGGTAATGGTATACGGGCCTACAAATTTCGGGCTCAGCTTGCCCTTTTGGCCAAATCGAAAGACACCCTTCATAGGTGAGACACGCAAGAACACTTGGTCGCCCACGGCGAACTCAAGGTCGCGTCGTCGCACATCCGCATAGGATTTCTGTCTATCTTGGGCTGCCTTCATATTGGCTCGGATTTGTTGTACCTCAGCTTGTACTTGTTCCAAATACTCCGGTCCTATGATGACCGCTTCGCTTGACTCATCCCAACACAACGGGGTACGGCAAGGTCTACCATACAAAGCTTGGAATGGCGACATCTTAATCGAAGCATGGTAGCTATTGTTATACGAAAACTCGATAAGATGAAGCTTCTCAATCCAGCTCCCCTGGAAGTCTAAGGCACATGCCCTTAGCATATCCTCTAGTGTTTGGATGGTCCTTTCTGTCTGACCGTCGGTCTGTGGATGGAAGGCGGTGCTAAGCTTCAACTCAGTACCAAGCGCTTCCCGTGTCGCTCTCCAGTATCTCGAAAGAAATCTGGTGTCGCGGTCCGATACAATGGTTTTTGGGACTTCGTGGTGTCGGATGATCTCCTTGTCGAATAGCTCTGCGAGCTTCGCCACCTTCCAGGTGTCCTTCATCGGTATGAATCGGGCAACCTTGGTGAGGATCGATTACTACCCAGATCATGTTGAGTCCTCCCCTAGCAGGGTGGGAGTCCAACAACAAAATCCATGGAGATGTCGTGGAATTTCCACTCCGGAATGGGCATGGATTGCACCATTCCTCCCGGTCTTCGGTGCTCGAACTTCACCTTCTGGCATGTGAGACACCTCAGAACATACTCAGTCACGTCTGATTTCATTCCTGACCACCAGAAGTACCTCTTCATGTCTTTGTACATTTTAGAGGCTCCCGGATGGACATGCAATGTCGAACAATGTGACTCTTGCAGAATGCGATCCCTTAGCTCAGCATTGCTTCGGGGGACGCATAATCTGCCATTCAAACGGATCAGACCATCTTCATGCAGTTTGAAGTCGTACTTTCGGCGCTCGAAGGTACCATCTGTGATTTTCTGTCTGATCTCTGTGAAGTAAGGGTCGCTCAACTGAGCGTCTCGCACCTCGTCAACCAAGCTAGAAGAAGCGAGTAGCGAATGGAGCGAGTGTGCTCGACGACTCAGGGCGTCGGCTACTACGTTTGCCTTCCCTTCTTTATACTGGAGGTTGATGTCGTAATCCGAGAGGAACTCCATCCACCTCCTCTGCCTTAGGTTCAATTCTTTCTGGGTGAATACGTACTGTAAACTTTTGTGGTCGGAGTAGATGGTGATGCTTACCCCATAGAGATAGTGTCGCCATATCTTCAAGGCGAAGACAATGGCTCCTAACTCTAGATCATGTGTCGGGTAATTCTCCTCATGCTTTTTCAGCTGGCGAGAAGCATAGGCTACTACCTTGCCATGCTGCATGAGTACGCATCCCATGCCCTTGCCCGATGCATCACAATACACCTCAAATCCCTCTGTGCCCTCTGGAAGTGTGAGAATTGGCGCTGAGGTCAATGAGTCTTTTAATTTCTGGAAGGATACTTCGCACTCCTTTGTCCATACAAAGGGTGCATCTTTCTTCATCAATGACGTCATGGGCTTAGCGACTTTTGAGAAGTCCCTTACAAACCTCCGGTAATAACCGGCTAAACCAAGAAAGCTCCGGATGTCGGTAACAGTCTTAGGTCTAGGCCATGATCGCACTGCTTCGATTTTGGATGGATCTACTGAAATGCCCGCGCTCGAGATGACATGACCGAGGAATGATACCTGATCTAGCCAAAACTCGCATTTGGAGAACTTCGCATACAGCTGGTTCTCGCGCAGTGTCTCAAGTACTCTTCTCAAATGGTTTTCATGCTCTTCTGGTGACTTCGAATACACAAGAATGTCGTCAATGAATACTACTACCGAAGTGTCCAGCTGATCACTGAATAACCGATTCATTAGGTCCATGAATTTGGCTGGTGCATTAGACAAACCGAATGGCATCACCGTGAATTCGTAGTGGCCATATCTTGTTCGGAATGCTGTTTTCTGAATGTCTTGCTCTTTGATAGCAATTTGGTGGTAACCGGATCGGAGATCAATCTTAGAAAAGACGGATGCTCCTTTCAACTGATCGAACAGGTCGTCGATGCGTGGCAATGGGTACTTATTCTTTACTGTGACCGCATTCAATTCGCGGTAGTCGATGCAGAGGCGGAGACTACCGTCCTTCTTCTTCACGAAGAGGACCGGTGCTCCCCAGGGTGATACGCTCGGGCGTATAAACCCTTTGTCGAGAAGATCATGTAGCTGTTCTTTGAGTTCTGCCATTTCTGCCGGTGCCATACGGTATGGTGCCCTAGCAATGGGACCAGTACCCGGTACAAGGTCGATTTCAAATTCTACCGCCCTCTGTGGTGGCATACCAGGTAGCTCTTTCGGAAATACATCGGGAATTCTGAGACTACTGCTACCTCGTCACTGAACTCTGGATCTCTCTCCAGGTCTTGCACGTGACATAAATACACTTCATGCCCTTTTCTGAGCTCCCGATACATTGCCATGGCGGAGATGACTGTAGTTGAAGGCTCTCTCGGTCTCTGGCGGTATGAAACAGTGACCCCAGATGGACTCTTGAGCAGCAATCGGTGCTCGGCGCATAGGATTCTCCCCTTGTGCCGCTCCAACCAGTTCATTCCAATTATTAAGTCGAATCCCAATCCGTTGAATTCAATGAAGGAAATGGGAAACGCTTCACCTTTGATTTGAATGGTGGCTGATTTGTAATACTTGGTACATTGTACCCGCTCCTTCGATGGGAGAGTAACCAAGAAGTTCGGTAGCTCATCCGCATCTAGCCCCAACTTCTTCGCAAGAGATGGCGATATGAAGGTGTGAGAGGCGCCGGAGTCGAATAATACTGAGGCTTCGATGCCGTTTACTGGGAAGGTTCCCGTTAGAATGGTGCCGCTCTTGCCGGCTTGTTCTTCGGTGAGGATGCTCAGGTTACCTTCGGTACCGAGTCCACAACCTATTGATTCATGAGATTATAAGTAAAGATGGTGGAACGCAAGTGGAATTTAATAACCAACACTGCTTTTATTGAATAACCAACCATCATACATACTGTGTCTCTAATACACGTTACTACTGGATTACATGCTACTACAAGATTAATACTTTCTAAAGGTAAGGTTCAGGCGTCCTGGTATCATGTGTGTGGCATTGATTATTGCCGGTGGTGCCGTATTCAACTTGATCTTCTGGATCCCGTGATACAGCAACCTTGATTTTCCACCCATGATTAGAACATCTC
The DNA here is from genome assembly GCA_023374045.1 of Limonium bicolor. NCBI lineage: Eukaryota > Viridiplantae > Streptophyta > Magnoliopsida > Caryophyllales > Plumbaginaceae > Limonium > Limonium bicolor. The sequence continues at coordinate 418,390,099 of CM041776.1, read as the reverse complement.
CTGATCTCAATACCAATTTTTCTGCGAGGTCCACACGCTTCCGCTCGCTATACAAAAATACGGCGTCATCACCAATGGACCAAGACACTACGGGCACTCCTAGTTCAAGAGATTCCGCTGTCTCGTCCTTGTCTTGGTGTAAGCCAAGTCGTCCTTCTTTCTCATAGAAGTTGACGATACATAGATCTGCTTCAAGTGCAGGGATTGGTTCATCTTCACTGTTGTGCAATTTCTACAGCTTGTGTGACAAGCGTTTGGAATTCTGGGGGTATTGCTGGAGGTGTTGCTCCGTCTCCTGCTCGCGTTGTTTGGTATGTCTTGGTATAAGGGTTCCAGTCCTTTCCCAAGCACATCATTTTCAGCTTCATTGTAGCTCCACCGGGGAATTCGGGTGTATAAAATCCTCCTGGACCCGTTCCTAACTCGTTGCATCGTCGGATGATTGAAATTTGTGCTTCGGGTGTCAGGTATCCTTTTAATAAGATCATACCTGGGCGGATGACCTGACACTGTTCGTTGTTGAAGTGGTGATTGGCGATGTCGGTCTCTTCATGAGGTGAGTTTGAAGGTATTGGGTAACAGATATGGAATTTCCCTAAGGTGGTAAATTCATCTAGAATGAGTTCTAGGCTTACTAATTCATTTCATGCTCATACATACTTCCATGTTACTTACTCATGCTCAATTTCATACTTCAAGTACTTACGCATTCATGCTTTCATTCATACAATTACTTTAATACTTAGTCATGCTCTTCAAGGATTAAAGGTTACAGTGGTTACCTGGGCCGGACTTAGTCCCGGTCCCATCACGGTCTATGATGTGTAAGGCCGGCTGCCTCTGCGGTGCGCCCTTCTGCGGACCTCGGGACCCCTGTCCCTGCGAGGTGTGCTGGGCATGAGCATCGCCAGATGCAACCTCCTTGCCCTCACGCTGCTTGTAGCCCTGGTAGTTGCCCTTGGGCTTAGAATTCTCCGGGCATGCATTGGCACGGTGGCCCGGTTTTGACAAGTGAAGCAGCGGATCTCCCTTCCTTGGCAATCTGTGCCGGGATGATCCTTGTTGCAGTTACGGCAGATGTAGCTGCGGCCATCAGATTGGTTCTTTCCTTGGCCAAATCCAGAACCTATAGCTTCAAGTTAGCAAGGTTTGGTATACTTACAATACTCTATATACATACAAATTCACAAGTGTACTAATTCGGTTTCGGTTTCTTACCCCTGTAGGGCTGAGACCTCAGTGGCTTCGCTGCCACTGGTGCGGTGTAGGCAATCTGTAATGGCTCAGTTGCCTTGCCCTTCTCAGCATGGGCACCGCCGTCTCCGGATGTATTCTTCTGATGGGAATGCTTCCCTTCCTTTTCTTCCAGGTTTGGATTGGTTTTGATCATCGGAGGGGTTACCCTTGCCGCTCACCTTGCGCTTCAGCGCTTGTCCTCATCTCTAGCTGGCAGGTGATCTCAACTCGAGATGCAGCGTGGTAACACTCCTGAATTACTTAGGCATTAGGTTACATTTACATACGGGAATACTAATTCACATTACTCATGGCTTTTTAAGGGTTCAACTTGTTTACCTGAAGGGAGGTAAACCGTGTGAAGCCCATGCCATACCGGAGTCGATGGCTCAATCCGCCGTAGAAGCGGTCGACCAAGACTTGGCCGGTATACCCAAGGTCGGGTAGAAGTCGGAGAAGAGAGGTGAAGGTGCGGTAATATTCATCAACCGTCATCTTCTCGGTCATTTTTAGCGCATCGAGCTCAAGCCTTTTCTTGGTCTTGACATGCTCGGGGTAGTACTTAGATCGGAGGAGAGAGGTGAATGCTTCCCATCCGAAAGCAGGGTCAGCTATGTGCTCGGCCTTAACGAGCTTCCACCAGTCCATAGCCGCGTCTTTGAGGTAGTACGCAGCTATCCTCACTCGAACTCCAGGGAGTCTCAAGTGTCTCGAAGGCCGTCTCCATCTCGGAGAGGTAGGCCTCGAGCTTGGCGGGGTCGCTCTCGCCTCTAAAGCATGGAGGTCGAAGGTCGGCGAGCTTTTACCCAATTCGTTTCTCGGGGATGAGGTGGGTCGGGCTGCTGCTGCTGCTGGTTTGCTGTGTTTGTTGTACAGCCGTGATTACATCCGGTAGCATCTGTGCTACCGTGGCGGCGACGATTTCGGCTATCGTCTGCGCGCTTGGTCCTTCGTTGCCCCCTCCTCTGGGACGACCTGGACCACGTCCTGACATCTGAACAAGTGTGGATTACATTAGATGTCGTGATACTATGACCTCATGGTCTTCATTCAAACAATGGTATCGTCTTTGCAGACGTTAGTGGTATCCGTTATTGCTAACGGTAGTTCCTAGTTAGGTTTCTAAATATCCGTCTTAAGACGGTTGAAATCCTAACTCGGTAATCACTACTCTTAAGATTCTAATCATCAGAGCGATACTTCGCTCTGATACCACTTTTTGAACCCCCAACCGCTAATCCTTCCATATCTCTAATTCCATAATTCCTTACTCGCAGCGGAATACTTACTACTCCGGCGGGTGATACAATCGCCGTTAACCATCAAGGTTAACAAGGCTACTACTACTTACCGTATCGGTCTGACGATTAGAATGAATACATACATACTACTTACTTTACAATACCAATACTTACTTACATTTGATTACCGAGTGTCTAAAGTATATGAATTACATTCCAAGACTACTTCCCAAAAATGAAGAGTTTATACAACTCTCCTCCTTATCCAATCAAGAATTCAATATCCAAAAAGGTGTACCACATGGTACACCGGCTACACAAAAGGCCTTAGCCGTGTACAACTCAGTACACCTTCCAATCCTACTACTACTACTACTCAAAAAGAATCACATCTTGACCTTACTTTACCTTCACGCCTCGCGGGTACCTGTGGAGTAAAAACATTCCCCCTAGGGGGTCAGCTTACGCTGCATATGATAACCGCATACCCCGCGTACTAGCGAGGGTACGCCAACTATTTGGTCGAGTACATGCGGTTCGTTTCATTCATACATACATACATGCTTTATACAATACAATACAATACATTCATTTTACCGAACATACATACACACAATACATACAAGGAATACAATTCAAATTATTCATTCATACTTACCATACTCACCGCATCACAGAGATACAATTCTCCAATACATACAAGGTCTTGTTAGCCTTATTACACACCCGGGTTAATCGGGTGTTCAATACTTTTACTCCGGGTCAATGACTTACAATAGTCAAGACCAATACAAATACAATACTTCTTCTTCCATACTTTACTTCCAGTTAAGTCGGTATGACCTCCGGGCAGGGATTACTACATCCCACCACCAGGCTTTAAGGTGGCCCACTAATCCAGGATGCTACCCATTCAAGGGATTTGGTCCAAGGAAAAGATTATAGCCAGGATTCGGTTCCAACCTCTTGTGGTTCCTTATCCTCACGCGTGGCCGAAACTATATCGGGCTTCTACTCATTCCATTTTACTCATTACTCATGTTAGGAGTTAGGTTGTTAGGAATTAGTAGAAGTCCATACTTACTTCCATACATACATACATACACAAGTACTCATACTTACACATACACTTCATTTCCATTCATTCATTTCATGAATTATACAAACTAAATGTTCAAGAGCATAAAACAAGAACAATATAGTTCAAACACAATTAAGTGCAATATAAGTCCGATTCGTGCATTTATCTTTGGTGATCACATAAGCACACAAATCGGGGTAACCAAGTTAGGATACAGGGCATGAGGAAATCATACCGTTCACCGTCGAATACGTACTACCGGTTCCTTTGGAGATCAACTATTTGATTCCTATACATACATGAAGTAGTATGATCAATGATCTATTATTGATCTATTACTCCCATTGATACTTTCAATGTATACTTACTACTTCTTACATTCATACTTGGTTATAAAACCATTCTTTCTTTACTACCTCATAAACTTGTTTTCTTACAACTTACTTACTTCCTTACCATTATTACTTCATCAATGGTGTATTACTACATATATATGCATATAGGTATATAGGCATATATATATATATATATGATTACTATAATATAATTAAAACATTTTTTTTTGTAAGTGTTTGGGCCGTCCGACCCACCGTCCGACCCAACCCTGGGTCGGACCATTCCAGTAGGTTTTCGTCCTCTGAAATTACTCCCGTCCGACCCAGCACTATTCCGTCCGACCCATACCCTCTGGGTCGGACCATTCCAGAAGTTTCGATTTTGTCATCCAAGCCATGTCCGACCCACGTCCGACCCAACCTCTGGGTCGGACGAAGTCAGAAACTTCGATGAAGAAAATTTTTGCCCGTCCGACCCATCCGACTCACGGCCCTGGGTCGGACCATTCCAGAAAGATTTATTGTCGATTATCAAGGCCCGTCCGACCCACGTCCGACTCACGGCTCTGGGTCGGACCATTCCAGAAAGAATTACCGTTGTTTCTCAAGGCCCGTCCGACCCACGTCCGACTCACGGCTCTGGGTCGGACGGTTCCAGAAGGTTTATTTTCGTTTCCAGGCCTTCCGACCCAGCGTCCGATCCAGCTGTGGGTCGGACAGTAGCAGAACTTTGCTACAGGCCTTGTTTTCTTTTCCCAATTTCACCCATTGCTTCCCTATTCTTCCTACATGCATCCTAACATGTTTAGTACTACTTTAGTCACTTAAATCATGCTAATTCATTCCTTAATACATCACACAATCCTATGCTTATTTATACACTCAATTTCCCCAAGTTTCAACTCAACACTCCCATTGTCTCTTCCCTTATACCTTATGCTACAGATTTTCACCTTAACTCCTATACTCCAATACTCCCTCAACTAATGTTATTCCTAGCATCCGAAATGCATTACCTTACACTCTAGTTTAATCCCATTTACAAACTTCTCTCAAAATCTGTTGCAAACTACAAAAACTCTCCTCTTAACTCTCCAAACTTCCTCTTCTTAAACACCTTAAGTCCTCTCCTTTCTACACAAATTTTGACATGGTCTCCCCTATAATTCTCACTTTCTCCACACATTATTTCAGCTCACAATTCACATTCTCACAACCTGTTACACAACACATTATACTCACAATTCCAACACTACTACAACCATTAAAATTCCTGCACACATACACATACTACCCAAGGTTTTCCCAAGCTTTAAACTTCATTTAAAATACTTCAAAACTGTTACATTATCCATTCTCAATACACTACCACATTGCTACTACTTATTACCAATTCCATTACTCATTTCACTACTAAAACTGTTACAATGCAATACACAAACTAACCCAAGGTAAGAGCATTACCTTGACTTGTTAGTTTTTTCTTTCTTTCTTTTCTTTCCTCTTTCTTTCTTCTCCTTTTGTTCTCGGTCCCAATGAGACTCACCCGCACACAAGTGCTACAACACACAATACATGCACAATACCATTTAGCATAAGTTTTATACTAACCCTAGAATTTAAGTTTTAGGTTTAGAAAAGAGTGTTACCTCCCACTGAATGGATGAAGCTCTTGACTAGTGAAAGACAAGATTTCTAGCCCACAAGAGAAGCCAAATCGCTGGAGCAACAAGGGAGAAAGCATTCAAAAACTGAAAATTCTTAAAATGCTAATGAGAGCTAGGAGTGGTGGATTTTCGAATTCTTTTTACCTCAAGATGAAGAGGAGGTGAAGGTGCTTCTAATGGTGGACGAATTGAATCTTCAAATGGAGGACACCCATAAATCGAAAATGGAGCTTTTAGATTTTTGAAAGGAGGGAAGTGTTCCCCTTTGTAAGGGGATTCCAATGGTATGATTTTTATTGAGTTTGGAGAAGGTTTGAGTGGTCAAAGAGAGGAGAGAAGGTGGGAGCTGTAGGGGGCTCACAAAATCGCCATTTACAAGCTTGAGGAAGAGAGAGAGTGCAGGCTGTGGAGCAAAACGTGAGAGAGGGCTGGGTGGTGAGGTGAGAGAAATTTTTGTTTGCTTTTACTTATTCCTTTTGTCATTTAGTGAATTAGGAATAATAAGAGAGGGGGAGTGAGAGGGAAATCGGCTACACACATGCCCCTCTACAGATTTTTGCTTTTTATTTGCAAAAGTGGACACACTAAGTTTGTTTAATTGCATTCTCACCACCCCAACTTCCCGGTTGTTACAGTTTTTTACTAACCGGTACCCGTTTTCCGGAATTTCCTCGTTTATCGTTTAATTTTATTTATTGGCTTCTAAAGCTTCACTAATATTTATTAGTGACTATTTAGTCGACCAAAATTGTTACGAGTCTATTTGACCCGCTTAAAGTCTGTTTTTCCCGGTTTCCTTGAAAAACGCGCTTTAAGGTTCGTTTATGCTTTTAGCCCATTTTAAGGGTCCGTTTTTTCTTCGGGATTTGTTCCCTCGTATTTATTTAAGTGTAATTAAGCCTTTTAAAATATAATTAGCCTAATTAATCACTTTTTTAATTACGGGGTATTTCAATCTACCCCCCTTAAGAAACTTTGCCCTCAATGTTGCTCAAGGTTACAGTTTACCATTTTTACTCATTTGGCAAGCTAGTTGCCACAATACATTCTACTACCACCTTACAAGGGTGTTCACAATTCTTACACTACCAGCATACGCAATTCAATACCATGCCACATACTTAGTTCAAATACCATACGCAATTCAATCCATACACAATACTTCATTCAAATACCATACACAATGCTCCATCCAATTCATACAATCCACAATACATTCACGATACTTCACAATGTCATTCGTGTCATATACCGTACGACACCAATGCATACTCATTACATACATACCATACACATCGTACTACATACCGAATATACTAGCACTACTTTGTGCCAATACAATACAATTAGCACTACATGTGCCAACCAAAATACAATTACAACACATACATACTACGCAATGCTAACCCGAAGCAATGCAAAAGCAAAAAGGCTCTACCCCCCTTAAAAAGGGGTACGCCCCGCACCCTCCGTGCTATACGGATACTAGACATCTAGTCTACAAATAAATTCGGGTACTTCGCCTTCATGGCGTCCTCTAATTCCCAAGTCGCTTCCTCGACATCGTGGTTAGACACTACAATTGAAATAATAAAGGTAGAAAGTAAGTATATGAGTATGAAAACAAGTGTAAAGGTAACCAAGCAAGTTGAGAGTATAAGGACATTAAGTACACCGGGATAACGGGGTAAGTACGGGAGTAGTATAGTTATTTGTGTATCGTAAGAGTATAGTATTAATAATAATGTTGAAACATTATCAGTGGAACAAGTGTGAACCAAGGAACAAGGGAACACGTGTTAAAGCTAACTCCGGTGGAAGGTATGATTTCCTCATGCCCGTATGCTAACCGAGTTACGTTGATTTGTGTGCTGTATGCCGGCTAATCAAGACTAAAGCATGAAAACGGTTTATTGCCTTTCGTTGCATGTCTTGTTGTATGTTGATTGAGCTAACCTCTCTCGATTGATTGTGTGACCTCACTTAGTGCGTAGACCGTCTCATAGATGAGTCTTATTGTGTATTAACTCGTGGTAAGAGTCCTGCGTGAACCAATGGAACCGTAGCAACGCACTAAACCCACGAACCAATAAACGATAACGTAAATCAATGAACTCACTAGAATGTGAGAGAGTGTACGGGAGTAATAACCTTCCGATAACGGTAGGAGAAACGAAATGAATAATCCACAAATAAAAAGTAGTGGAAGTATATAAGTAACCTCTATTAGAGGAATTAATCTTGGTGCAAAACATGAACCATGAGAGTAGTAAAGAATGATGAGGGGTCTCCAAACCCCTTAGTAATTAGTCGACCCATTATGAGAGGACCCGACTGATGTAAGTATGCCCCGAACGAGAGAGTATTCGATATGTTGGGGAAACCCTTAAATCTGAGGATACTAGACGGTGGTAATTCCCCAAGCTAACAGAGGTTATCGAGAGAGATACTTCTAGGCTAATCCACGAGATTGTATTGTGCTCTGAGAGAAGAGTGTTGGGAATATGAGTAGTCCGGTAAGAACGGACATTGAGTATTTGAGGAGCTAAGCGTATAACCCTCGTATTGTAGGTCCGGTGGCGAGTCTTGTGTATGACTCCGCCCATAGACCAAAGTAATGAGTAATGAGTATTGCGTATGTACGAGTAAAGTAATGAGTATCGAGTAAGAAACAAGTATGAGTATGTAATGAGTACCGAGTATTGAGTACGTATGAGTAAGTATCGAGTATTGAGTATGTAAGAGTAAGTATGGAGAATTGAGTAGTGAGTATGCACTAGTATACTAACGAGTACAGAGTAAGGATCGTGTACGAGTAAGGTATTGAACATGGAGTGATGAGTATGTAAGAGTAAGGAGTAAGTATGAGTAGAGTAACGAATATCGAACACAGTACGAAGAGTAATGAATGTATAACAAATACGAATGGTTGACTATTGAGTTGTCTTCCTTAGTATGTATTGAACTAGTGTAGTTATGTAGGTATCTTTGATTGTATTGTTGTAGTATGAGTATGTATGTATGCATGTAAAATGAACTCCATGTATATCCGACCCAAAGTAGTCGGCGTACCGCGGTTAGCACGCGGTATATGCGGATTTCATATGCAGCGTAAGCTGACCCCCTAGGGGGACCGTTTTTAGTGTGCAGGTACCAAAGCTGTTCACCGTTCGAGAGAGTAAGACGGGGACTGCTACATAAGCATGGGTAGTTGAGTAAAGGGAATTGTATGTGTAAACGTAGTATGAATTTGGATGTCTAAACTGTATCGGTAATGTAAGGATTGTAGTATACTCGGTATAGTATTGTATTGGAGTTGTATCGAGTTATGGATTGGTATGCAAGGGAAAGTAATGTATTGTGTAGAGCACTCGGTATGTTCATATTCATCAGACCGATAGTATGTAGTATATGTAACTCGCCTTGTTAGTCGCGTGTGTGACTAACGGCATTGTACACCCGCCGTTGGGTAAGTAATATCCGCTGCGAAGGTAAGTATGGTACGGTAATGACGGTATTAGCGGTAGGGGTGTTACAGTCAGGATCTGTATGTCCGGACACATCTGTGCTGTTCGACCCGACTCATCTGAATTCCATTATATTTCGGCTTGGCACTTGTCCGGCCTTGCAAGTTCGAACACAAGGTCGGACATAACTTCAGGGGGGGCTATATTCTTCGTTTTAGCTCTATTTCACTCCCCGTTTGTTACGTTGGAATCCTCATGAGAAAATTTATGCATTTCCTAAACTTTTCCCTACATTAACACATAATATGTATCAGTTCACACCAAAACATAAATCTAAGAAAAAACATATGATAAGTGAGAAATGTGACATGAATTGTTATGACAATATGAATAATTAAAGCCCTAAAAATAGATGTATTCACACTTATCAAACTTCCTCACGCTTAGCTATTGCTTGTCCTCAAGCAAATAAAGAATAAAACTATCTCTGAGGTTGTAGTCATACCTCAGGATCAAACAGGTGCAAATAGAAAGCGAGCAAAGTGACAATTAAAAGAATAGTTCTGCTCCCGACTGTAGGTTTTCCCATCAGTGAAAAATAATGATTTTAAAAGCATGGAGAAGTTAGATTACAAAATTTGAATATAGATTAACTTGAGATCTTCCATCATTTTTTCCTCTAGCCTTTGGATGCCAAGGGGTGTGAAGTAACACCTTATTCCGTAATACCTTCCAACACCACGTACTCATGATCAAAAATAAAAAATTAACTGCAATTAACTTTTTTGCATGTAAAACTTTCTTCTTCATTAAATATATACAAAACAAATGAATTATTGTGAATTGTAGAGTTGTTACATAACCCAGACTTTTTCTCTCTATCCCTGTAGCGATGTTGGGCCAACTATCCCAGATCCTAAGACCTTAGATAGATATGTGTTAAGGCACCCCTAAGACTTAATAACCTGATATACGAGGTCTGCTTTGTTAGGAAATTTTTCTATCATTGGAGTACCTTGCCTTATCCTTTCATTATAAACTTTCACATCATTTTCAATATACCAAGTTAAAATAATTCAGATTCCACAATCAGCTAATCCACCAGATTTAAGTGAAAAATAGACTTAATTTGAAAAAAACTATACATACAAACAACCTAAAGCATAAAGATTCCTGAGGTGGTCACCAGGTTAAATTACAAAATCTCAACAAAAAATTTCACCCATGAATTCGATATGCATAAGCATTCAGAGAAGTGATTCTTTCAAAGCAAGAAGACAATACAAAACAAGTTTGACATTTAAGTGTAACTGGCGTATTTGGAAAAATCTTCTACTTCCTCACACTTAAGAGGAGCAATGTCCTCATTGTTCAAAACTAAAACCAAGAAAAGAACTTTCAAAATATGTCAGACTCATTAAGGATTCATTCATTTCATGGATTGAAAATGAACATTAAGCATCAAAATCATTATAGGTTGAACACAGACATTAAAAATAAAGAGAAACTGAAACTCCTCTGATATCGTGGATTGAGAAAGATTTCCTTCCTCACACTTAAGCTCAAACAATGGGGGTAGTATCGTTCCTCACACTTACGTCCAAGCAATTGTCCGGCATTGGAGAATATAAAATATCACAAAAAATTTCATCTGCACACACTCACAAAACCACCACAAAAACGCTAAAAAGCGTTGCATTAAAAGCACGGGCACCACTGCCACTTCTGAATGAAAGAAAAACTGAAATAATCCTAGAAAAGAAATTTATTCTGAAAGTAAAACTATCAAAAACCAAAGTGATGCTGAAAAGTATCATCTAGTTTCACTCGTACTCTGTCTTCATACCCTGTCCGAACGTCCATGTCCGGACGCATGTCCGAACAAGGTATAAAATACTGCTCATTTTCCTTTTCCCAACAAAACAAAAATAATCAAACTAAAAACATAATTAAACCTGAAAAACAAAAAGGAAAACATGAAATTACCAATGGGTTTCCTCCTAGTTAGCTGCCCGTCTTTATAGTCTTTGGCTAGACTCCCGCTTTTTTATCCTGGATCAAAAATAAAAGTAGACAATGGCTTCTTCAGGAAAAAGAAGTGAGGAACAATCATTATCAAACCACCTGGATCAAAACAAAACATTACTTCGACAAATAAAATAGGAAAATAAATACTCCACTAAACCTGTTTTTCGAGAAGGTATTGCCGCTAACAAAGTTCTAGCAGAAAACCAGGTGTGGATGGCTCTTCTTCCTCAAATTTGAGGATGTAAACATCCTCCTCCTGCAGAGCTCTTGAAGGTGAGATTGAAATTGTTGATGACTTGGTGGTGGTGGTGGTGTTCCCTCCTTAGATTAAAGAATATAAATATCCTCTTTCGATTGGTGAGGCTCGATGGGACAATCTTCCACTGGTTCACAGACGGGCGTAGGCAAAACATTTACAATCTCTAGGTACTCCGTTTGAATCAAGGTTCGAAAGGAAGAGGAACACAAATTTTTAAATATTGGCTCCACCTCTGTGTCAGATGATACACTCCCGATATGTCGCTCCACCTCTTCATTAGGCTCCTTGACTTCAAAATATTTGGCTCGAGTCGATCTTCACTCCTCAGAGTCACCGTTGGAATCTCTTCTAACGTCTCGACTTAACTCGGGAGAAATTTGTCTGGCCCTGTGCTAACTGTTGTTTGTTCAAATTAAAATTTACCCCTACTGATCTTCTTTGTACTGCGTAGTATTCCACTCAACCTCCCACCAATACGGTTCTCGATTGGATTATTGAGGTGGTTGATAATCCTCGACCAATCTTTGATAAGAGGATATCTCCTCCTACAAAAACAAAAAAAAAGCAAAAGTAGAATAGAAATAAAAAGGAAACACAAATCCTACCACAGATAAAAATAACTATAACAAAGAAAACAAAACTAGAAACAAAAGGAAATTGCTAAGATAAATACAATAAACCAAATAAGCAAGCAAATAAATAAAAAGAAAAAAAAATAAATAAAATAAATCAAAATGAAAATAAAAATAATAAAAACATAAAAAAATAAAACAAAATGAAAATTAAATAGAATGATCAAACTAGAGAAAATCGTAATAAAAATAAAAGAGAAACAAAGTTCCTAATTAAAATAAAACTAAGATCAATCTATTAAGCAAAAGTATAAAGAAATATAAACCTAAACCAAATTAAAGAGAAAAAATAGAAATGATCTAAAAAGAAAAACTAAAATAAAATCTCAATCAAATAAAATAAAAATGTTAATTAACCATGCCAGAGGTCCCCGACAATGGCGTCAAAAACTTGTAGCAAAAATATGTGACTATCTCTACCTAGGTAGTGTACTTATCGCTTTGTGGAATAGTGAATTGAGTGGGGTTGTCGATCTCACTCAGGTAAAAAAAGAAGTGATGTGATAAGTGTGAAATTGATATAATTTTATAGGTGCTAAATTCTTATTTTGCGCAACTATTTAGGCGTTTTCTCACACTTATTATATATTTTTCTGTGCTCATACTCTAGATAAGAACTGATGCCAATTTATATGATAAAATCAGGAAATGATGATGGAAATGCATAGTTCTCCTCACGAGCTTTCCAACGCCGCAAACGGAGAACAAATCGGAGCTAAAACGAAGAATCAAGACGTTGTCGAACGTACTCCCAGTTGAGATAAATTTAGTTGTTTAAAAAAATGAAATAAAAATGTTGAAGTCTATGTGTGTGTGCAGACAAGACAAGACAAGAAAAAAAGGAAAGAAAGTCTGCTTTTGCAGACTTCTTCATTTTAGGCGCGCGCACCTTTTGCAGACTATTGTTCCAGCACGCGAAGCAGAAAAGGAAGATTTTTTCGATGCCGCCGTCTGACTCAAATCTCTCCCCCGATTTACTCACCTACCACCCACTATTATATTCACTACTCCCTCCTTTTTCAGTCTATAAAAAACTCACACCTGCTCCAATTTTTTATCGATCATCAGACCACCACACCAGCACACTCCCCCACCATTCACTTTCTCAATTTCAATCCCATATCTCATAACACTACACCACACACTTTATTTTATTTTCCATTCCACCACACATTTTATTCTATTTTCCATTCCACCACACATTTCCATTTAATTACATATCTTCCACAAATATTATCCAGCTACTGTAACCTCTAGTCCGGTATATTAAAATAGCAAAGCAACTTCAGGAGTCCAACAACAGATGATTTCTTCTACTCTTGTATCTGTTTATTTATTTAATATGTCCGGCTAGAATATTTTATACTCTGGAGAATGGCTATTATTAGTTTGTTTTAATTATGCAATTTATTTTACCGGTTTAAATTAATTATAATTTGATACAATTAATGTTATTCTCTCGCTTTACAATAAATTACATGAGTTTATTGAATTGCCTTATGAAATCTATTTTGATCAAGTCCGTGATAAATTGATAGGTCATATTAATTGTTATGTCTGTGGAAAAGCTTATTCTAGTTGAATAAGTCTAGTATTACAGATGCAAAATTATTTTCTTTTACTTAGCTGTTTACATGTGTTTTGCTTGAGTCTATATCAGATCTTGCATGTTCTGGTAAACGAGGTTATTAGGATTTATGGTTTAAATCTGAAGACTCTAAAAGAAACTTTGTCAATTTATTCTTAATTAAACCGGTAGATTAGCATAATTAATCAAACGAGTAAAACCTAAACCCATAGTCCGTTCTTCCATATTTGTTACCACCTTTAATATTCTGTGATTTTAATTCTTAGCTGTTATTTAAATTCTCGTTGTCTTTATTTTAATTTACAGATCAAAACAAACAACTTTCCCCCGATTTACAACCTTTGCTAAGATTAGACTATTTTTCACATAGTCCCTCGGTTCGATACCTGGTTTCTCATAAACTCTACTACAGTGACCTGGATTTTTGCAACCTGACGGTCTTTTGATTTGTTATTTTCTAGGATTATTTCTTAGTATTTAATATATCAAATTTATCGTTTGCATGATGCGGCTACATGTGTGATGCAACATTAATTACGTGGTTCATATTCCACAAGTAGTTGGATCATCTTCATCATTTCCATGTTGAAGATGTAGTTCTGTATAATCATCTCCATGTCACCATTGTTTCTTATAACCATTTGGCTCCAAAATGGATCTGGATTCCGGTACAACAAGTACCTACAAGTTATGGAAAGTAGCATGAAAGTTCAGGTCACCAACATCAAGGGAACATTCGACAAGGAACTTGAATTTTCAAACGAACAAAAACGTCTTGGGATGTCAAGACTAACTATTTTTTCTCCTGATGATGGCTGAATACAAAATCCATAAATCGGGCCAAAAAATTGTGCGTGATTTAGAAACAACAAAGATAGAACAGTCATCATGGTCTCCAAAAATTTTGGAGATAAGAAGGCGATATGGAAATGTGAAATTTTGGAGACTCCTGTGATGTGGTGATAAAGTATGATACTCCAATGGTTTTATAAAGAAATTGTAAGTTGTCTTATAACAAACCCTATACGAGCTCATACTGTATAGTTTTGTAGTCTGGTGAAGCTATAAAGTGGCGACTACTGTTACGTCACGGAACTATCCCTAAATAACTTGCATCCTCCTTTAACATATTCCACCCATTTCATAGTACACTTTGATAAATGAGTTGTCATTTCTCTTTTCAACAATTAGTTCCACTGAACTGTCAAATCATTTGTACTATTTACAAGTTGCTCAGGAAACAATAGATGATATTTTGGGGGATTGTGCAACCTTGGGAATTTGACATTATCTTCATAGACTACGTTATTAATTTATGAAAATACTAAATTTCTTATGGGTACTTGCTCAAGTTCATAAAAACAAAAACTGCACTATAATTCATATTTTTGGGTGCTTGCTTAAGGCACGACCTGACTTTGCAAAAGCTACATAATAATGGATGTCTTATAAGAAACTATATAATGTTTGTATAAGATGAAGTAGAGAATAAAACACGAACAATTAACAACTTATAAAATCAAGGTGAAGAAGATGGAAGTGTGGGGTCGTAATCCTGGTGACCAGGTGTATATTTTTCGTACATCGGCTGCAAGTATTCCCAGTAATATGGATCAGTATCCTCAGGCATGGGTCCTAAGAATAGGTCCTCCCACTCTGTGAATCCATGCTTACCCTTCTGATTTGGGCCTGTACGCTTAACCTCCATGCGAGGTTCTTCCTTTGATGTATTCTTCTATACGCTACTGCCCCTTCCTCTTCTCGCTTCTAGTTTTAGATAAGGATGATGATGAAGCCACACCCTTGTTCTTACTGGATTCCATATTTTCTAGATAATATTAAAGGACAAAAGATAAGAGAGGATTTGACGAATGAATGAAAAACTACTGAAAATTTAACAGACATAGCTTGCGTAATTCAATGGAGATTATAAAGGATTTAGAAAGTTGTGGTGTTTAAGATTGTGAATTGAGAAGAAGTTTGCTGCAAACTTTATATAAGGTACACGTACAAGATAACCCCTTATCCTGAGAAATCCCGGAAATCGTGGGGATCTAATGGAAATGACAGAAGATAACCCTTATCCTATATGAAAAAAAAGTTATCTAGTTACGGGGATCCAACAGCCCGTATTCGATTTCAGGATTTCACGTTAGAGGAAAGTGATAGTACAATGTAAACACGGTAAAATATTCAGTTGTTCTCACATAGCATAAGCTACATAAAATGTTAAATCTTTTAAAATAACTTTATCTGATCATCAACTTCTCCGTCGTCATTATGGTTGTTCTCTGAATCAGATTTGGGAAGCATTATAAGAGGAGCAAAGGGGTATGTAATTGTTATTTCCATATTGTTGTAAGATTGATGATAAAACAGGAACTGCTATATCATCCACTGTACATCAAAGTCGCTTGACAGAAGTAACGGTCCTCGCATGACTCGTTGGTAGGTGCATAGCAGGATCCTGTGAAGCAATGTCTGAAGAATGTAATTTCCTGTAGCACAAGTTCTTAATATGTTGCTGACGTAATTAAATAACTCATTGAAACTGATGGAACTATAAATATCGAAATCAAAAGATCTTGATACACCGTTCCTGTGAAATATAAGCTCAGTTTCATCGCTCAAAGGCATACATATAGAAACAATTTGCAAAGAAGGTCCATAACTATGTTATAAGCAAAAGATATGATGCAAGATTCATTGGTGTACATCACTTTCTATTTATAGGCACAACCTGATTCATTTGTAACACTTGTTAAACAACCACAAACCAATAACCCATCATAAGTCTGTACACTTAGTGTAGTGGTCTGGTACATTTTTCTCTTTTAATCTGTCCAATGACAGTAACAATGCATGTGACATCTTTAACTAAAACGTTTGAGGTGACAAAACAGTATATTTTAAATAATTATGGTCTACCAATTGTTGTAATAAGTTTGTGTTGTCAAATCTTTTTGCACTATTCTGTTGATGCTCTGCCTTATCTGTTCAATTTTGGTAATCAGACTCGTAATAATTCTGTACACTTAGTACAATGGTCTAGTACATTTTCTCCTTTTGATTTGTCTAATGGCAATAACAATGCATGTGACATCTTTAACTGAAACATTTGAGGTGACAACACAATATATATTAAATAATTGTGGTCTACTAATTGCTTTAATAATTTTGTATTGTCAAATCTTTCTACATTGTACTGTTGACGCTCAGTCTTATCTGTTTAATGTTCATACCCATACCCATCATAAGTCTGTACACTTAGTACAGTGGTTTGGTACATTTTTCTTCTTTTGATTTGTTCGATGGCAGTTACACTACATGTGACATCTTTAAATAAAACGTTTGAGGTGAAATCACAATATATATTAAATAATTATGGTCTGCCAATTGCTTTAATATTTTTTATTGTCAATTCCTCCTGCACTTTTATGTTGATGCTTAGTCTTATCTATTCAATGTTTATACTCAGACTCATCATTCCACTAGTCATGGGCAGACTTATCTTTTTACTGTTCACTCTGAAATATATATATATATATATATAGCTTTACACTCACAGATTTCAACGGGACCTACAGTGTGAACCAACTTTGATTGTGAACATTGCCATTCTCTTAGGTGTTTCTCTCGAATTCCCTTGTGTAATTGATCATTTAATGGAGTTTCCTTTCAGTTTTCACGTCAACTACGTAGCTACATTCGGCCGCCATGGTGCATAGTTCAAACGTAGGATGGGGCATAACCGCGTTGAAATTAGTATGTCATATCCTAGTAATCTTCGTGATTTACAATGACAGGTAGTTCGTGCTCTACGATCCCTCATAGGCAGAATTAACATAACAACAATGTTGTATCTGGGGCTGGAGGGTGACTATGAGTGGAATTTTTTGCATGTTAGAAGTGATGCGTCAGTTGGACGAATGATGGAAAATTACATGGAGTGCAACGGCTTCATGGAATATATTCCACCTCTTATTATTTATGATCCTATTGAGTCCAGTCTTGATGACTTCCAACAACAAGAACAGACATACGAGATGCGACAAAATTTTATAAGGCAAATAATATAGAGAGGAATATCAGGAAATAATTTAATTTTTGGCTCGCATTATTCATTTTATTAGATGTAATTCTCATTTTAGTGCATTTTGCTCCTACTTGAACAGGTTGTGTCTTTAGCAAGCACCTAAAAAAAAGACAACATAATAAGCATTAAGGTGCATGCTTTTATTGTGTTGAGTACAAGTGGATACTCAATCTACTCTATTTTAGACTTAAAATATTAGACATTTTTTTGTGCTTGCTAAAGGCACGACCTATATAAGTAGGAGCTACTGCTAAACACAAATGCATAATGACTTATACATAATTAATCATAACTCGCATTAGGGCAATTACTCCTCACATGACCGCGTTGACGACATAAACCACACATCTAACTCTCATGGTCGTAGTCCTCATCCATTTCATTTTGAATTCGAGAGAAGGTAGGGCAGCTTTTGACAATGCGCATCATATTTGGGCCAGGAACCACAACCAGGACATCGTATAAAGGCCATTTCCCTTGGTTCCTGAGTGGAATGAATTTGTTCTCCTGGTAGGCCTGTATCATCGTATCCAGCTTGTATACATTATGAACATAGTTTCTTCGATCAAGTGTAGTGCTAGAGCATACTGCCATGACATGTGAACATGGATACTTGAATGCCTTTCATTCACCACATTCGTACTCCCTTTTATTGATTTTGACTACAAATTTACCTTTGTCTCTCCTGAGGGTGACATCTTCATTGTCAACAACCCCATACACTAAATCTAGGGAATTGGTGACAATTACACTGTGGTAGTTGGCAAGAGTTTGGTTCTCATTCACTTTGTTGAGAAGCTGGCTCATAAAGATTGAGTTGTCGTTCTTCTATGCAGCGTAGGTTTCCAAGTTATCCTTGAAATAAACAATTAACGTATAGAGTGTGCTCTCCACAATCGCTATCACCGGAAGCAAACAAACCATCTTCAACACACATGCACTATATCAAGTTAGTTTTCGTATGACCCCACCTCTTACCTCCATCAAAGCACGAGACCATTTCTCCACAGGAAGCTCATTGAAAAATGCAACAACTGTGGGGGTGAAGAGATATTATATTATTCAATCTTGCTTGAACAATGTCCTTTATGAAAAAGTAACCTACAAAAGCAATAACCAAGATATAAGATACTTTTAAAAAATGGATAAAAATTATGGCAGAAAACGGATGGGGTTTGAACATCTACTAACGAATCAAACAGATAATTACTAGTGTTGATCAGGTACTTCTTTCACTTCTTGTTTCCAAATCTAGTTTGAAAGTTTGAAGCAATGTGACAGAGACACAAGAAATGTTGTCCATATGATGGAAGTTAGTACGGATCCTCCCTCATAATATAGCTCTGGCGTGGTTCGTGATCACCGAAACATCAGTTCTAGGTCCAATAATTTTGTTATGAACCCGGTCAAGTAAATATTTTCAGTCATCCCTTGACTCCCCAGTAACCAAGCCAAACACCATGGGAATTATCTTGTTGTTATCGTCTTGAGCAACAACGACTAATAACTTACCCTTGTACTTTCCATGAAGGTGAGTATCATCTATTTACAATAACGGTTTCATATACTGGAAAACAGATATGCATGGCCCAAATGCCCAAAAACGACAGTTAAATATAAACGGATGTGGTTTGAGTTTCATTCTCAACCCCAACAGTAGAATCCAAATCCACATACGAACTAGGCATATAGTTTCTGATGGTTAAGATATACCTTGGTAATTCCACATATGATGACTGCACCAAATCTCCATAAACCCTTCTTATGGCTTTGGCATGGTCGTGCCAAGCTTTTTTTTGTAGCTGATTTTCCTTCGGTACTCTGAACGGATTAGTTGAATGAAAGTCCTCACTTGTTGTGCGGGATTCTCTTTGACTCGCAGTATCATTGCAATAGCTTCGGCGATGAAATGGTACGCTAAGAAACGATCATTATTCTCGTTCAAGGTAGAAGCGCACGAGTGGGGAGTGAATTTACGTATGTGCCATTCGAATGCATTCTTCAGCAATGCAACACGAAAATAGAAATTGCATCCTTGTTGACACTTTAACGCATAAACTTTTCTAGTGTTTTCTTGTGGTAAAAAATCAACATTTTTCTACAGGTGATACTCTTTGACGGGCATCTCAAGAACATTTTTGTTTGTAAATTCTTGTTCTTCACAAACTCCTACTCTGGCCTCCAATATGGTATACCGCGTCAATCGACATCCGAAGGCATTTGGCTTATGGCCTGTAAGTCCACCTGCGTTGAGATTGAGGCTACAGACATGAATGAAGTCGAATAGGGGTGAGCATTTGGATTGGATAATTTGGATTTATCCAAAATCCAAATTAACCAAAATTTATTTTTGGATTTTTAACCGAATTATAAAACCGAATTTAAAGTTTTGGTTATTCGAATATCCGAATTATAATTCAGTTTGGATTTCGGTTTTAACCCTGTAAAATTCGGTTAACCAAATTATCCAAACTTTTTTTTTTAAAGAAAATCCCTAAATCTTTCGTTAATAGTTAATAATCTTTAAACATGACAAACAGAACATCAAAATTCATAACCCTATCTCGCATTGCTCCAATGCTTTAATTATATAATGTCATACTATCCTTTTTTCGTCAAATTAATTATATATAACTGGTTTCTTTGGAACATCGTTCGTCGCTGCTCACCCCTAGTTTGATGTAACTAGTTTAATGTTTGAGTGAGTTCTTTCTGTTTTCTGTTGTGATGAATTGGCAGCTAGGGAATTCACAATTTTCTAGCAACTTATGGTTATTACTGCTGCTGATGATGAACATGAAACAAAAAAATGTGTTTGATTTTTTTTTAAAATTCGGTTAACTAAAATCCGATTTTAAAAATCGATTTTCGGTTTTTTTTTTTAAAAATTTCGGTTAATTGAAATCCGAATTAAAGCAAATTTTGGATTTCAGTTCGGTTTTCGGTTTTCAACTTAATAAAATTTTGGATTTTGGATAATTTGGATTTCGGTTAATTCGGTTTTGATCAAAATTTGGATAATTCGGTTTTTAACCGAATTAACCAAAATCCAATTTTTTTTTTTTTACAATTTGGATTTCAGTTAACCGAATTATCTAAATGCTCACCCCTAAAGTCGAAGGGCCAACTTCGTCGACAAGGTTGTCATCATCAGGGAAATCTTCCGGCTCCATCTTAGCGTCATTTTCTGAACTTTAATCATCTATCCACACAAGGTCATGCTCGGGAAATTTTCAGCGCTTTCATTATTTTGCTTCAAAGAAGCTGGGGTAGCCATCTTGAACTCCACTTGTACTGCCAAGTTATTAAGCGCATCGGTATTATGCAGGAAGTTCGATATCATCATCATCACACGAGCATCACTGATGATTTGAAGAGGAAGAAATAAAGCAGATGGATATTTGCCCTTCAGTTTTCGATAGACCATGGCGGTAGTCCGGTAGTCTCCTCCTAACTCTAAATCGACAAGCTTTTCACATGATCCTTGAAAGATTGAATTGCGGCGAACTCAAAAATTTGGGTGAATATAAACTTAGACCTGTGGGATATATGAAAATACAGACCATAAGGATCGTATCTGAGGTATACATTTAGGAATGAGTACATAGGATTTTCATCAGAGATTGTTTGTTGTATAAATGGAGCAAAACTTAGAAGAAGAAATAGTAGTTGGACAACACTACAAGAGAGATAAATGAACAACAATTATCAACATTTTATAGGTTAACTTGCTAGAAAGTAGTCGTTACTAGTAGGGGTGAGCAAACGGGACGTTTATACCCGAAATAACCATTTTTTCGGGTTCAATCACCGTACTTTTTAACCGTTTTATAAAAGTTCGGTTATTCGGTTAAAACGGTTATCCATAATAAAATACGGTTCGGTTATCGGATATTGAAATTCAAACTTCGGTTATCTGTAATAACCAAACTTTTATAATTTTTTTTTATAAATTTTAATTCTTTTTCTTAACCCAATAATTTTATCTAATATTTCACTTCTCACTCGATTAGGTTTTGGTTTTGATTATTTCGGTTAATTTTAAAAGTTTAGGTTATTTCAGATATTTTTGGAAATTCGGTTGCTTCGGTATTTTAGGAAGTTCGGTTATTTCAGGAACTTCAGTTATCGTGCGGTTAATGATTATTAATGTAAAATAAAAAACGGTTATCGGCTAAAACAGATATTAGTATTAAATTTAGTTAATTCGGTTATAACCAAAATAACCGAAAAACTTTGGTTAATGGATATCCATTTTAACCGTTAACTCACCCTAGTTACTAGTCATTGCCTCATTTGCAAAGGAGATGAGAAATGGCTGAACCAAGTTCCGATCCCCAATGATCGCCTTCTTTGCAAATACTGCATCGGCCATTTTTTATTGGTGAATGAGACCATCATGGAACGATCGGGAATTTACAAGGCGCACCCAGACACTCATACTGAGAAATTTATTGGTCAAAAGACCATTACCCTTTAACCCATGAAGGTTAGTGGCAGTCAAGAGTCACGACAGTGGGAGGCATATTCCCGGGAAAGCAAATTGATGGATGTTCACAGGATTGGGGAAAGAATGGTCCACTAGCAAACGCAGAGATCAGTCCAAATATATTCCGCAAAATGATGAAAGGTAATCAGCTCTAGACCTTAGAGTATGACATGATGAAGATTGACAAAATTAGGCGTCTATCTTCTTCTAACAAGACATCAATGGAATTGTATGAACACGACGAATGAAAGTATTCTTCTGTAGTATAACTCAAAACTATCTATTAAGCAATTGAAAGTTGTTGAAGAAGATATTGTTAGTGGTGGACAATATATAGTAATATAATTTACATCAATTAAGTTAAATAATTTTAAGGCAATAAATAAATTAGTATGTGTCTATTTCAGCAAGTAGTATATTCTTCGTTTAAACGTGAATTATCTTTTATCTCCTTGGTGGTGACAGTATCAACCATCAGAAGATTAATTTACTTCTAAAGAAAAGTTATTGAAACATAACAATAACATCAAACATATAGATCTTAACCTGATAATGGTAAAGACTAAAGACTCTAAACACCCACCTTTTTTTTCTCAACAACTTATAAACTACTACTTACTTATTCTTCCTAGACGATGAAAACAACAACAATAAATTGACCTTTGTAAACCTGATCAAGCACGTGAGTTTCAATCACGCTACATGGCAAAAGCAAAATAAAAAAGAGATGCAATTGCTGAAAACATTCGAAGATCAACTTATATGACTCTACGATCTTCCTGATAACTGTTCTATAAAATAAAATAAAATAAAAAAGTATTTTTTTTTTTTAAGGTGACTCCATTTGTTCCGAAGATTTAGGATCATTGATAACAGATTTAGAGTTGTTATTTGAAGCTTTGAGCTTCTGATATTGTCCATAGAAATAGGAAGCAAATCCCCATAAGGAAAGTACAAGGGAGATTGCTTTTTCTGGACGGAAATTCTCATGGTAGAACAGTACTGCAAGTAACTCTGAAATTGGCAAACAAGTTGCTGTAACGATTGCAGTGAGCATAGCTGTGCCGAAGTGTACAACTCCTAGAACTCCAAGATAGAAACTTTGCCAGGCCACTGCAGAGCCCATCAATATTAAGTAGTACCATGCTTGTCCAAGATCTGAATCCTTTGCTTCTTTTGGAATAACCTGTGAATTTTCAAACATTTAATTACTGTAGCAAGTCGCAAAAATTCATAATAATTCATAATCTCTTCTTAATTCGTTTTAGCTATTTTGAGTTGTTAAGATTTATATGGTATTTTAGATTTTTAAAACAAACTTATTCATTTATTTCAATACTACCCCTATTAATAACAACAATTTCCGAGAAAAAAGATAATTAGTTTACTATCAACACAAATGGAAAGGAAAAGGAAAGGTTAAATTAGTCAAAGTAAGATTAAGTAACCCACGTATACATCAGGAAGAAAGAAAAACTGAAGTAACCCTATTCATACCCACACTACCGCAACATCTCATATTAAAACGGTGTAGTCTTATCCAAGTCAGTAGTAGTATTAGTATTATTCTTCTTCCAGTCGTTTCGTTTGAAACCTAAAACCCTAAATGGGTATCGAACACAAAATTAAACCAGGAGGATGAGAACTGGAGAATGTAAGTCTTACCTTAAAATCTCCATTGATAAGCATACCAACAGTACAGAAAAGAGTGGCAGAAAGTGATAAGAAGAACTGCATCTCCATAACCATTGGATAATCAACAGCCACTTTAGCCGCTCTATATGTTTTCTCAACCAAAGGTATAACCAACGCAAATATAGCTCCAGAACCCATCACCATAAAGAATCCAATAATAAACTCAGATTTATTCCGACTCTCCTTCTTATCTACACCTCTTCCAAATTCCAAGAATCGCCGCTCCAATTGTGAGTAGAAAGATGGCGTTAATGGAGAAAGGAGTGAATTTTTGGCTTATAATGAAACGACAGAATATAGCAGTGAATACCAAGTGTGTTGACAAGACTAAATGATGTTGAGACTGGAATCAATTTAACTCCACGAGAGTAGAGAAAATCGGATGAACCAGTAAATACCGAGAAGCATGGCACAACAAACGAGTCGAGGTGTGATTCGTAACACGGTGCGGATGGATCTTGTATGCGGCGTTGCCATGACATATAACGATTGGTATCATAACTGGGAAACCACCAGTTTCAAGGGCGGATTGAAGCCATGTTAATTGTCCACCATGGAGAAAATAGAGTCGCATAACTAATGGACCTCCAACGATACCGAAAGCTAATAGAAGACAATTGATGCAGAGGAAAATTCTTTTCGTTGTAAAGAGTCGTGGTTTAGACTCTTCTTGTGATGAGAACTCCATTCTACTTGTCTCTTGATTCTCCATAACCTAAAGATAAGAGAGTGAGTTCAGTCGAATCTTCTCTCAAATAATAATGGTGGTTTGGTTTGGTTTGGCTTGGCTTTAGAGTATGAAACTCTCTGTGTCTCTGTTTGTGTCACTTTTGACAGACTGGGATGCGATAGGAAACAATGCATAAAAGAGGAGGTTGGAGTTTTTCCCCAGTCACAGAGAATGGCACATTATATATGGATTTCGATCAAGAAAGGTTGAATATTTATTATTTAAACTTGAGCTTTAATTTCACTAGAAAATTGTAGTAATTTATTAGTGGCGCGTTCAAAAGTGTATTTATTAGTGATGGTTTCTTTTCCGTGAAGATGAGACCCCTTATTATAGGTGACGTTTTAGTTACGAGTACATTATTTATATTTAGGACCTCCCTCTGTAATTCAGTTTTTTTTTTTCTGTAATTCAGTTAACTTAGTGATGGAGGATCGTCAAAACCTCATCTATAATTACGGAGTAAATATATTTCGAAAAATATAAATATAGAACTATTAATCTTTTCACTTAATTATTATTTTAGAGTTTACAGCGGCTATAAAATTAATTTGAGTAAGACCCGGCTTAGATTTGTTTTCTAATTTTCACAACAAGAAAATAAAGTATTGTATAATTAATTTCCTAACAGTTTTTTTTTTTTGAAAGTAAATTTGCTAACAGTATTTCGACTGTCCTTCATCGCACAATAATCGGATAGACCATTACTAAAATAAAGATGATACATACAGGATCTCCAGTTCTGCTGCTCAGCGTTCAC
Organism: Limonium bicolor; assembly: GCA_023374045.1. Classification (NCBI taxonomy): domain Eukaryota; kingdom Viridiplantae; phylum Streptophyta; class Magnoliopsida; order Caryophyllales; family Plumbaginaceae; genus Limonium; species Limonium bicolor. Next base: position 418,364,795 of record CM041776.1, on the reverse strand, counting down.
ACTTTGCCCCCTAATCATGTTAATTGGAAAAAAAGAAGGAAAGAATGGAGAAACACTTATCCCTCTCCTTCCATTTACGACTATTATAATAATAGAATAGTCTGAAGAAAATATCTTTTGAAATATCTCGACTTCGGATTGTGTTCCTGAATATATATATATACGCCGAAAAATATAATAGAATAAACTGTATAAATGGTGAAAGTTTGGTTTGTTACATTAACCTTGGATCTACTACATGTATGTATACTTAAACTCCACTTTAAATAAAGAGAAAAAAAAAAAGTTTCTCCAAAGTAGCTCATTATATATATAGTAGTATATTACTGATAACTGCCCCTAAGTTATGAGGATTCTTGTTCTTATCGTATAAAGTTGCCTGACTTTGCTCATGAAAACATGTGAAACACTGTACATCACCGGTCACAAACTGTAAAGACATGAAATAGTCTGTACAACAGAGGTAAGTAAAGTCATATAATGCCGCCGCTTCAGTCCACGGGCATTAATATGACAAACTTCTTAGTTTCTACGTCCAATGCATTGCCCACTACTCCACCGGCAGGTACTCATCATCAAATCAAAACAAAACAAACTTTTGGACGATTTGTTGGAACTCATGATGTGTGATTGTAATTAATATACAGTAGTATATGTTTGAGTTTGAGACACTCTCTGCTCCCTCCGGTTTTACAAGCTTTACAGGTTTGACTTTGACCACTTTACGTAATCCATTTAACTCACACATCCTTAATCGACCCTTCGTTTTTCTAAAGTAGCTTCCCAATCCCAGGACCAGACTCCGAAACTGATTGTTGGATTATCGCCAGCGGATGTCAAGTAGAAACCTCAATTTTCATAACGGTAACAATCAGATATATACTGCATTTGGAGATAATGGCGGCCACCGAATCCGGTTCTACCCAGAACCAACAGTTCTACCAGGAATTCTAACCAGGAATCGATTGGAACCGGAACCAGCCGGAATCGGGTCAGAACTATTCGGAACCGGGTCGGAACCGATTTGGAACCGGAATCGTCCCCTTGCGAATCGAATCCGAATACATGTTTTGAAATTTGGGACCGAACCGGGACCAGAACCAGAACCGGAACCGCCTGGAACCGCCTGGAACCGTCTGGATTCGCCGCCGGATTCAGAACCGTGGAACCGGCCAAAGTAGCCATTGGAATCGGTCCAAAATGACGTCATTTTGGGTCTCGGGTGCGCGCTCTTCTGGTCAACATGATGATTGGTACGAGATGAATGGGAACAACACCACTTAGGACTTTTATTTTGTATTGTAATCTTTTAGAATGTATTAGTATTACTTTTTTTCCATGTAATCTTTTAAGACTTCCAAATTGAAATCATGTAACCTATTCGTAGTTGTACTCTTTTCCTTTATTAGGGATTTCCCAATGGGTTTTAACCTAATAAGGTTTTAATGAGACAGTGAATCATATAATAAAATCCGCTTTGCTCTTTAATTTTTGCAAATCCAATACAAAAATTTAAGTCTTTGGTTCTTACACATTTAAGATTATAAACTTGAGGAATAACCTAGCTATGAGTAAAGTGGACAAAAAGAGCAACATGTGCGCGCAAACGGATCTAAAATCGAAGTTAAAACGAAGAAACTGGAGCCGATCGAATCTTTCCGGAACCGGTCAGAACCGCCCCGGAACCGGAACCGCTCCGGAACCGGTTGGAACCGTTGATTTGAGTGAATCTGAAGCGAATACAGAGTCCAGGAACTGGAACCGGAACCGCCCCGGAATCGCCCAGGTCCGGTTCCGAATCCGATACACATTTTCTGGAATCAGAACCGGTGGAACCGGAACCGTGGCCACTATTTGGAGAGATAGAAGATGAAGTTTCTTGTATTAACTATTGAGAGAGTAGAATTATAGATGTATCAATCAATCCTGCTAGAGACAGAAAAACAAGATAGCTTTATATGCATAGCTACAAATCTATCTAACATACTACTTAACAAAACGACATAACAAGTAACAGAGTTAGTGTAGTCTCAACACTCCCCCTCAAGATAAAGGGCATGTTAGTTTAAAATTTTGAAGTTGTACCTGGAATTTCGTGAAATGAGGATCAAAATCTGTTTGGATAGTCTACTATCTTCATGAGTTGTGATTGAGCCTGTCTATCAAAGAAATGTTTGATAATCTCTGGCAGTGAGTTAAAACATCACCAAGTTGTCTCTCTTCTTAGATGTACTGAAGGGTAATTAGTCTATTTTGTATTTTCTCTCGTACTAAATGACAATCTAAGTCGATGTGCTAGGTGCACTCATGAAATACTGAGTTTCTAGCAATAAAGATAGCAACTTTTGTTGTCACAATTGACATTTATGGGTGTATTGCCTTCGACTCCAAACTCATGAAGTAAACGAGTTAACCATGTCATTTATGTTGTCACCCTTCGAATAGAGTGATACTCTGATTGTACTGTTAAAAGAGAGACAATTTCTTGTTTTTTTATTTCCAACTGATTGTTGACCCACCCAAAAGAATGATGTACCACTAACTGATCTGCGAGTGATGGTGCAACTTGTCCAGTCCACATAGTAGAAAGCAACCAGATCAAATAAGTTTGATGTGTTATTGAATAGGATTCCTTGTCTGATTGTGCCTTTGATGTACTAGAGTAACTGTAAGGTACATGGAGGTGCTCAATTGTGGGGCTCTTCATAAATTGACTCAAATGTTAGACTGGAAAGGTCAGGTCACGTCATGTATTTGTGAGATAGTTCACTCTGCCAATGAGTCTTCTGTAAAAATGAGGATCGTCTAGTTTCTCACCTTGTATTGCTTCCAATTGTATTCATGCAGGTAAGGGTACATAGGCTATCATTGCACTAGATGGTAAATAGTCAGTAACTAAGCCAGAGGCATATTTGCTCTGACTTAAAACAACTCCTTCTGCAATAGAAAGAAACTTCATTCCCAGAAAAAAACTCAAAGTTCACAAATCTTTGATCTTGAATTTTCTATCAAGTTCATGCTTTAAGGTGTCAATTTCAGTAGAATTATTTCTTGTCATCAACAATATATATAGGAAAGTTCTGTAATCACCATTATATTAAGCAAACAGATAGTAATCATTCTTAGATTTAACATAACCATGCAAGTGAAGGAAGAAAGTAAGGTTTTCATATCATATTCTAGATGCTTGTTTCATTCCATATAAGGACTTATGCAATTTGTATACATCGCCTCTGTATAATCCCTTTAAGCCTTCTAGAATTTCATGTAGACTTATTCTTCAAGATTTCCATGAAGAAAGGTGTTATTAATGTCAAGTTGGTGGATATTCCACTGCCTTTTTACTGAAACGGAAACAAGGGTTCGTATAGTTGTCATTTTAATAGTGTATAACCTTTGGCAACAACATGTGCTTTACGCCTTTCAATACTGCCATCATATTTTAATTTGAGTTTAAAAACCCATTTACACCCAAAGATTCTTGTACTTGTGGGTTAATCAACAACAGGCAAAGTCTGGTTACCTTTCAAGGCCTGAAGTTTATCTTTCATGGCCTCTAACCAGTTTGGATCTATTGTTGCTTCATGATAGTTCTTAGGTTCACTCACCTTTTCTATCTGATTGAGAACATAAAGAGAACAACTTAGAAGACTTTAAGTGAAGATAATCTTATTGAGCTTAATCTTTGTAACAGAACTAGAAAGATAGTTAGCGTTGTTATCAGCATGCAATAATCTATTATTAAAGATACTAGTGAAAAAATCACTTTCTGTAACTTCAACTTCACCTAAAATGTAATATTCAAATGACTTGGTAACTTCTTTCTCTTGTTGATCTTCGAAGACAGGAATCTTCTGTAAGATCCTGCACAACTTCATGTTGTGGTTCTGATGAAGCGTCAACATTAGTGGGTTGTTGATTATGATTTTGGTTAGGATTTAGGGATTGTGGGCTCTCCTTTACATCATCATACATGTATACTTGCTTATGAGAAACCTGATTTTCTGGTTACTGTACACTATCCATGGCAGTGGGTTTTCATAAGAGAAATTCATTTTATAGAAAACAAGATCCCTATAAATATGAACTATGTTAGTTTGCAGATCAAGAACCTTATAGCCCTTGACATTTTCTGCTAAGCCAGTGAAAATACAAGGACTTCCTCTAGGGTCAAATTTTCCTCTAACTTTTCTCACATCAGTCCTATAACAAAGACAACCAAAGGGCTTCAAATCATGGTACTATGGTTTGATATTATAGAGTTTTTCATATGATGTTTTCCTTCGACAACTCTAGATGGAAATCTATCAAGGATAAAGGTAACGTATCTGATACACTCACCCCAATAAAGCAAGGTAAGGTTGGCTTGAAAAAACAAGGCTCTTGTAGTTTCAAGGAGTTATTTGTGCTTTCTCTTTACCATATGTACACAGTTTTGCTATAGATAGTGAGCACAAGTCTTTTGGTGAATTAGACATTTTCCCTGAAAATTTTTACTCCTACATTGTTGATACCTAACCCAAGCGCATTATCACTTCTAACTATTTTTATTTTCTTCTCAAACTACCTATCAACAAGCTTAATGAAATAGGTTATAAAGAAAAAAGCATCTGATTTGTGCCTGAGTAAATGGGTCCAAGTATTTCATGAATAATCATCAACTATGGTCAAGAAATAATAGTACTTATTATATGTAGCAACCTTGATGGGACCCCAAACATCTATGTGAATGAGATCAAAAGGTTGCTTAGTTTTTATGCAAGAATAAAAAAAATGGTTGTCTAATTGATCTAGATTTATGACAAATATCACACACAACAGATTCAGGAACTTCATTCTTCTTTATTAAATCCAATTTGAAAATTTTATGAAGGGGAACATGTCCTAACTTGTTGTGTCAGATCCATACATCAGAAATTCGATTCACGGTATTATAACATGATAGATTATTGTAACCATTATCAGAATCCTATAAAGAGCTTTATGAGCAAGAACATATAATCCATGTAAGGCATGCCAATAACCAAAGGAGTCTTGTCTTGCAGGTCTTGCACATAACATAATTTTTCACGGAATGTCACAGACAGTTTGATCTACTTAATAAACTATTTGAAAGAAAGCATGCTAAATTTGAAAGATCCATCAAACAAAACATCATCAAGGATAAAGGTGGCATGTAATATGGTTCTACCACATTTTTGTACACTTATAACAAGGCCATCAGGCATAATAATTTCATGGATTTTGCCTACATCATGAATGTCAACAAAGAGAGATTCATCACAACACATGTGCTTTGAATCCTCTGTGTCTATAATCCAAGAGTTTTATTGAAACTTACTTGATTGACCATTTAAGCAGAAAGTGTTGGTTAATTTACCTAAGAAGTTGTAAGCTCGATCTTTGGGTGTAGAATCTGATGGGTTCTTTAGAAAGTTCATCAACTTACTATTGTTACGAGTTGAGGCCAAAAACTGTTGCTTCATCTTGAACTTTCCCAGATTATGTTGTTTCAAAACTCGTTGTACACTAGTACAAAAATGGCCTGTTTCGGTGCCCCTATTTCGGCGGTTGTTAACAAACCGCCGAAATAGGTTGGTTTATGAAAAGGTCGGGAACCTATTTCGGCGGTTCCTAGTAAGGAACCGCCGAAATAGGCCTACTTTAATTATAAAAAATAGACCTATTGCGGCGGTTCCTCACTAGAAACCGCCCGCAATAGGTGTTTTTATTTTTTTCTTTTTTTATTTTATCACCTATTTTGGCGGTTCTTCATGAGGAACCGCCGAAATAGGTCCTTTTAACCCCCCCCCGAACCCAATGCATCGTATTTTCTCACCGATAACACTACTGCTCCCTCCTCTCTGTTGCGAACGGACCGGCGAAACCAACCTCACAACCGTCGACCTCGCCGGCCGTGGGTGCCGCCGTCCTCGCCGCCCGTGGGTGCCGCCATGCTGTTCGCCGTCGCCGCCCCCCAGTTCGACTCCAACAACAGCAGCCAAGAGTGGCGAATCAGAGAGGAAGGTAACTCGATTTTTAGGGTTCCAATCTTGTATTTGTTGTGTTGTATGTTGATATTAAGATTGTAAATGTGTATGTGGATGTCTAAGTTTGTGGTGTGTATAAGATTTATGTATATATTCAGTTTAAATAAGTGAAAATACATGTGCTCATAAGGTGTTCGATGAAATGTTTAAATGAAAATTTTGATTTTTTTACTCATTTTGTGTGTTTGTGCCTTTGTAGGAGTATATACTAAGCTGCTGTTGTTGATTGAACTCGTACGGGGCTGAAAACAGTTCACTTGTGAACATGTAATATAGTCAACTTATGTCTTCATTTTTCAGTCCATTATAATTACAAACCTATATTTACGAACAAGGAACGTACACAACTACTGAGTTTCTCTTGTATCTATATGTATTTGTGTCTCTACAGATAAATACTTAAGAAGCTTCTTAACCATTTCATGGTAGATTGAAAGCGGAGCGGAGAAAAATTCAATTACGAACCGGTAATATAATCTAACTTATCATTTTTCTCTTTTTATTTTGTATTTGATTTTCACAAATTATTGGAATTTGGTTTGATGAATAAATTTGGTATATATTAGTTTGGTTTATGATAGAAATTTGTGTTGTTGAATGATTGGTGAATGTTTAATAATAAGCATGGTTGTGTCCTTGTAGACTTATTTTTATTACATTTATACATCTATGTGTATATGTCTAACAATATCTTTTTTTTTTAGGTCTCACTACATTCAAGTCCGTGAATCACCTCTCTTGTTTCCCGCCTTCTTCCATTACTGTTGCACTTTCCTCCTCTGTGTACAAGTAAGTAACTAAACCTTATTTTTTGTTTAATAAATGCAATTATGTATTTAAATATAAGTGCTAGTACATAATTTAGCTTCATTCCATATTTGTTGATGCATTTCTTTTGTAATTTATTTTTTGTTGCTCCCTTGCAGAGACATATCAGAAGTGGTATTGCTGCATCTCTCGCACAGTAGCCTACCTCTCAGGCACCAGTCTCCCCTTCCATAAATCCTTAAAAAACAAGTACGTATTTTAACTCTGGATTCTGTTTTAATCTCTAAACCGGTTTGAACTTATATAGTGAAGAATTGAAAATGTTGGTTTGATGATCTGAATTTGCAATTGGTTTTCAGTTAGCTAGTAAAGAATTGATTTATTTTAATTGTTGGTTGCTGCCATTGTTGGAATGTTTTGGTTGTGATGACTTTGGTGAGTGCTGAATAATAAGCACGGGATGTGTACAATTATGCAAAGGTCATGCCGAATTTTTTGAGAAAAAGTATTCGTAATATTGTTTTAAACACCGGTTTCTGTTTTAGAAGTGCGACAATTTGTTAAATTTAAATTATAGTTTATTTTGTGTTTGCAACCTTAGAGTTAGGCTAGACTACTTGACAATCATCCCAGTCATGCTCCATTAAGAAATAAACATGTGCAACTTAATACAGACCATATTCTATAAAGATTTTAGTTTCACAAAGGCTATAACTCACACTTGTGATCTGTTGCACATATAGTATGGAGCGTGACTGGATGTATGGTGATAGAGGGGAACATTTTGACAAGATGCTGAAAGAGTTTTGCAAAGCTGCAGTGCAACACAAGGACGGGACAAAGGCGGAGAAAATTCCATGTCCTTGTGTTGATTGTGGTGTGGTGAGACAATATGAAAGCATCAACGTCGTACAATTCCATCTGAAGACCTGTGGTTTCATGCCACATTATAAAAGATGGACTTTTCCTGGAGAACCTGTTGAAGATAATGCTTCAGCTTCCTACAGTCACGATCGGTGTAACTCTAGAACCGAGCAGACATTCAATACTACTAACGAGTCAGAACTCCCAAGCGCTTCCGGAGTCAATGTTGACAGTGAGTCGACTTATCATGATGATCAAATGGACGAGATGCTTGATAACGTTGAGGATAATTTTGTCGACCGGTCGGATGAGTATCAAAGGTTGTTGGACGCATCCAAGACAGCGTTGTATCCTACATGCACTAAGTACACAAAATTGACAGCTATATTGAATTTGTTCAACCTGAAAGGAAGATATGGATTGAGTGACAAAGGTTTCACGACATTCCTCGAGCTGATTCATGATATGTTACCGGATGAGAACGGTCTCCCTACCACCACCTATGAGGCAAAGAAATGGGTGTGTCCAATGGGAGTAGAGTACAAAAAAATTCACGCGTGTCCAAACAACTGTGTGTTGTACAGGGGTGAATACGAACATGTGGTCAATTGCCCGAAATGTTCGTTGTCCCGGTATAAGCATAAAGATGGTGATTACTCCTCCGTTCAGAAAAAAACCCTCCAGCAAAACTACTTTGGTATTTGCCGATTATACCCAGATTCAAACGGTTGTTTGCGAATCCGAAAGATGCAAAGAACTTACGATGGCATGCGGAGGGTAGAAAGAATGATGAGAAATTAAGACATCCAGCAGATGGACCTCAGTGGAGAAACATCAACAGACGGTACAAAGAACATTTCGGACATGAAGATAGGAATCTGAGGCTTGGGTTATGTACTAATGGAATGAACCCGTACGGCACGTTGAGTAGTCAACACAGTACATGGCCTGTTCTGCTAGTGATCTACAATTTACCCTCATGGTTGTGTATGAAACGAAATACATCATGTTATCTCTCCTGATATCTGGTCCCAAGCAGCCAGGTAATAGCATTGATGTGTATCTTGCCCCTCTGATAGATGATCTGAAGCTATTGTGGAATGAGGGGACCGTGGTATATGATGCTTATGCAAGAGAGAATTTCACGCTCAAGGCTTTGTTGTTCTGTACCGTCAATGACTTCCCTGCGTATGGCAACTTGTCAGGTTACACGGTTAAAGGAACATTTGCATGTCCCATATGCGAGGAAGACACTTGTTCGGACCGTTTAAAACATTGTGGGAAGAATGTTTATATGTGTCATCGACGTCTTCTCCCCGAAGATCACCCTTATCGAGTAACGAAGAGAAAGTTGTTCAATGGTCAAGCCGAAACTCGTGTGGCCCGTTTACCTCTGAGCTCTGAGGAAGTGTACGAAAAGGTTAAGGACATTGCAAATGTATTTGGAAACACATCAAAACCGGCGAAAAACATTTGGAAAAAGTGTTCTATCTTTTGGGATCTACCTTATTGGCGTCATCTTCCTGTGAGACACTGCTTAGACATCATGCACATTGTGAAGAACGTTGGTGAGGCAGTGAGTGGGACTTTACTCAATATACCCGGCAAAACAAAAGACGGATTGAAAGTCAGAAATGACATGCGAACCATGGGTATACGAAAGGAGTTACACCCACAAGAGAATGGGAAACGAATATACCTACCTCCTGCATGCTACACGCTCTCAAAGGCTGAAAAGATTAGTTTCTGCAAATGCCTACACTCGGTAAAAGTACTGTCTGGGTACTCTTCAAACTGGAAGAACATTGTATCGATGAAGGATTTAAAACTTTTAGGCATGAAATCTCACGATTATCATGTACTGATGTTACATCTTCTTCCGGTCGCAATTCGAGGGATATTGCCATCTGATGTCAGAAATGCTTTAACTCGGTTATGTTTTTTTTTCAACATTGTTTGCTCCAAGGCAATTGACGTAACCTCTCTAGATAATCTACAACGTGAAATTGTTGTCACATTATGTCAACTTGAGATGTATTTCCCACCATCTTTCTTTGACATAATGGTGCATCTAATTGTGCACATCGTTCGAGAGATACAGTTCTGTGGTACGGTATACTTACGGTACATGTACCCTTTTGAACGGTACATGGGTATTCTGAAAAGTAGAATGAAGAATAGGTATCGACCAGAGGGGAGCATTGTTCAAGCAACAGTGACTGAGGAAGTCACAGAATTTGTGACCGATTATTTGAGTGAGGCAGAGTCTATTGGTATCCCAAAACCACGACACTATGGCAGGTTTAAGGGTAAAGGTGTCACTGGTAGAAAGATCGTGCAAGTTTCGCGTCAACTTATTCATCAAGCACATTTGTTTGTCTTACAACATCTTGAGGTTGTTGAACCTTATTTCGAAACCCATATGGTTGAGTTAAGGCATCAAAATCCTTTGAAAGACCACATTTGGCTGACAAAGGAACAAAACCGAGTTTTTATCCAATGGTTCAAAGATCATGTGTTGACTTTAGCATCATCAGATCCAGAAGCTGTAAATGAAGAGATCAGATGTTTGGCAATCGAACCTGAAACTAATATTACATCATTTGAGGGGTATGATATTAGTGGGTATACATACTACACTGCACGCCTGTGGAGGGTGATTTTTCGGTATGAGGGGGGGTCTATCTAAATATGGTCTGACTAAAAGCCTAGATCCTAGAAATTGCCATTCTGTGGAGGGTGGAAACCCGTTATTCTGGCAACCCTCAAACACCTACTGAATCGTCCGTCTTTCCCAGAAAGCATAAGGGGAGTGTAAGTGAACACTACACCCGCTCTCGATGGGCCCCACGCGGACTTATGCCTCTATAAGGCGGAATTGACTAGAGTCGCCACCTAGTTTGACCTAAGGAACTAGGAAGGAAGGAGAAGGGTTCTAAAAACCGTTAATTGACTCTGATGATTTATTGCCTATGGATAGGACTTATCTGATCAAGCCAGAGATTCTGTTGTGGGTTCGCACTGGGTTACATCCCTTAGAAGTGGCAACGACCACGACTTCGGATTGGTGCCCGAGGAAACCTCGGTCTCCAATTGTCGGGATTGCCTTCTTTCAAAACCTTATTAGAGAGATTCATTTAAAAGCCAAGGATAGGATTAGAACATGAGGAGAGGAAACGAGCGGATGAGGCGAGCTTTTCTGCCAAGCTAGCGCCAAGAAGAAGAATTGATGAATTCGAATGAGTATAGAATGAAAGATTAGGATTCTGAGAGTTGAAGAAGTCGAGGATTTGTGGGAGTTAGAGGGGATTTGAATGTTTTGAGAGGTAAGAAGAACACCTTAGAGTGAGAAAATGGGGTTTTTGATTGGAATGGGGTCGCACCCTAGGTGGGCTGCCTACGTACTCAACTCCCTGTTGAGATCAGACCTTACGTAGTTCAGGGTTTTAGGATTTTGGAACTTTGATGTTTGATGCGTGGGATGTTATAGTCTGTGAGACGCTCGGGTCTATGAGACGTTTGAAACCTTAAGATGTCAAAAATCTATGAGACGCTCGGATCTGTGAGACACTCGAGTCTGTGAGATGCTCTGGTCTGTGAGATATTCGAATCATTGGGATAACAAAATCTGTGAGACGCTCGGGTCTGTGAGACAATACGGGGTTGTTTGGAGGTGAGATGGCTGAGTGAAAAATGGCATTTTGATTGATGTGGGGTCGCACCTGTGTGGGTTGCCTACGTACTCAACTCCCTGTTGAGATCAGACCTTACGTAGTTCAGAGACTTCGGGGATTTGGGAGTTTTGAGGGTTTTGAAGGAATTAGGGATTTGACCTTTTAGGTCTTTGAAGGATCAAAGGGGGTTTTGTGGCCATTTCGTGGGGCTTGATGGATTGTCGAGTTTGTTTTGGAGTTTGAGGTGCTCGACTCTGTGAGATATTCGAAATCCTAAAATGATGACGTCTGTGAGACGCTCGGGTCTGTGAGACATTTGGGGCTTGAAAGGATTACCAAATTTCAAGGGGTTCGGCTTTTTGAGGAGCTGAGGGTTTTCGAGGTGTTTGAATTTGATGAGTCTATTGAGATGTTCGAATCTGTTGAACTGCGGAGGCATTCGAGTCTGTTGAGCTGTTGAGACGGTAGAGCCTGTTGAGCTGCTGAGACGGTCGAGGCTGTTGAGCTGCTGAGACGGTCGAGTCTGTTGAGCTGTTGAGACGCTAGAGCCTGTTGAGCTGCTGAGACGGTCAAGTCTGTTGAGCTGCTGAGACGGTCGAGTCTGTTGAGCTGCTGAGACGTTCGAGTCTGCTGAGCTATTGAGACGGTCGAGTCTGTTGAGCTGCTGAGACGGTCGAGGCTGTTGAGCTGCTGAGACGGTCGAGTCTGTTGAGCTGTTGAGACGCTAGAGCCTGTTGAGCTGCTGAGACGTCGAGTCTGTTGAGCTGCTGAGACGGTCGAGTCTGTTGAGCTGCTGAGACGTTCGAGTCTGCTGAGCTATTGAGACGGTCGAGTCTGTTGAGCTGCTGAGACGGTTAGAGATTCGAGATGCTTGACTTCAAGGAGATTGAAGTTTTCCGGAATTTGAGATTTATGATGTTTAGAAATATTCGGGATTGAAATGAAGTTGAATTGAATTGGGAATGAAAAGAATTTTGAATTGAATTGGATTGAAATCGAATTGATTCTGGATCGGAGTTGGATTGAATTTGATTGAATTGGTTGAAATTGAACTTGAATTTGAATTTGATTCGGGATTGGATTTGAAACTAAATCGGGATCGAATTGAGGTAATGGGCCGAATTTGGGCCTTAGAGACGGACCTGGTTTGGGCCTTGAAATGATGGCCAGATTTGGACCTTGAAATTGGGCCGAGTTTAGGCCTTAAAACTGGGCCAGATTTGGGCCTTGAGATTGGGCCGGATTGGACCTTTGAAATTGGGCCGGGTTGGGACCCTATGAAGCTGGATTTGGGGCTTAGAATTGGGCTTGGTTTGGCCTTTGAAATTGAAATTGGAAGATGATTTGAATCTATGGACAATTGGAGTTTGGAAAGAGTTTGAAGTTGATCTTAGAACTTTTGGAAGCATTTCAAATGCTTTGTGAGGTTGAAGTGTGTCTAATGAGTATATGAAGGGTGTTTAATGTTGGGTGCGAAAAGCTTTGATTTTGAAGAATTCATGAAGAATCTGGTTTCGGTATGAGAGGATCAGTTTTGAAGAGTGTATGATGAGTGAGTGTGAGAGGGATTGATTTTGAAGTGTGTTTGATGAGAGAGACTGATTTTGAAGTAGAATTTGATGAAAGGTGTGAAAGAGATTGATTTTGAAGTGTGTTTGGTGAGAGAGTGTGAGATTGATTTGAAGGATGTTTGACTCATTGGATTTCTAAATTGATTTGGAAATGGATGATTGATTGATTGTGCATTTTATTCTGACTTTAGAGGATGATTTGAAAAATTTTAAGGGAAACGGGTATTCCTCCCATGGACCGTGTCTAGGACCCGTATGCATTGAGGATACCCCAAACCTAGAGCTTTTCTAAAATGGACTTTAAAGGCCACTAAGAGGGCAACCTGATTGGCTTTCTAGGGCCACCTGTTCCAACCCGTTTGGCTGGTTATGAACCAAGCCTGAACAAAATTTGATTTGGGCCAAGAGTTACATGGGCCCAAACAGAATCAGTCCATACATTTACAAAATCATGGGCAAGGAATGATGAACAAATGATAGGTAGAGATGGATTTTCAAAGCTATATAAACAAATATACATGCGGACATGGATTTCAAAAGCTATCCGAATAAAACAAATATATGTGAGAAAAGAATTAGGAATCTGTCTGAGTAATTACATACATGTGGACATGGATTTTGAAAGCTTAAGTTATGTACATATGAAATGAATTTCAGAAGGAGCACCAGAAATGTATATACAAGAATGAATCGTCAGAACTATCTAGGTAGTGAACCAGAATTGTTTAAATCTAAAACTTTCAAAAACTAACAAGATAAGTTCTACTGTATGGGTTGCTAACCAATTGTTAGTCTTATCCTATTTACTATCTTTCAATAGTCAATCAAAGGTTGTAAGCAAGAGGATAATATAACGGTTACAGGATGGAATCACGAAAATGAATAAATCACAACGCTACAACCGAAAGTAAAAACAACAAACAAATTACAAATTGATACAAATACAAATGAAAAGTTTAAATCTAAAGCTGCTATGGGGGGTCGCATCGACGCCGCCTCACTTGAGCTGATAGGATCAGCAAGAAGTGCACCAACCGTTACACGTGTTTGAAGTGAAGGCCCCGATAGTCCTAGCCGAACTCCAGTTCCTTAGCTAACCAGGTTTCCATTCCTCGAGCATTATGTACATGTCATAGAACAAAGACAAAGATACACGAGAATAGTTAGTAATGAAATGTAAGAGGATTGGGGTGTGTGCAATGGGATCATACGGCCCCTCTCAATGGGAGGAAAGGGGGCAATCTAATCATCTCCCACACCCCAACCGAGAACATAGAAAAGAATTTCAAGTTGCCAGCAAATGCTAATTGTAAGATAAATCAAGCATCGGGGTTGCTACTCATATTAATTCGTCATCTTAGATTATGACTCAAACAAAGTGTAGTATCAAAGAGGTGGGGTTGTAAGTCATGTGGGATCATACCTAGAAGAGTTTATATCATTTCCCTTCTAAGATGAAGAATTAATAAGGACCATCCAGCCAGTGAATGATTCATCTAAACAATTATAACATTTGGGCAACTATCATTCGATTCATGCTCATATCTAAGCGCAAAGGGACAATGTCATGCTAGTTATCAAACTCAAATTCCAAACCACATATCAATGCGCAAGGGGCAGTTAATCATCAAAGGCAAAAAGAAGGTTGAAAGATAGAACTTCCAAACCCGATTAGCTTTATTGAAACCCAAAGTAGACGTGATGCCCAAATATTCCGAGCTCAATCAAGTCCAAACCAAGTCCATCCATTGATGTATATACCCAATATGAGCTATTGAGAAGCCCAAAGTTCACAATCCGAGTTTGCACACAGTCCAGTCCAAGACAAGCTTCAATTGGAATGTACCTCGGTAAAAAGAAGAAGTCGAGGTAATAAGTACGCCGAATTAGGCAAACAGCACAAAATCAAAATGAATGTGCAATCAGTGATATAACTAGCAAACCAGAATCAATGCGTATAGGTCAACCAGTGTCTGAGAATCGAGGAAATTTCAAACCCGGAAGAATACCAACTACAAAAGGCAATGCCAAACCCAAGGGTCTAGAAGCTCGGTCAATGTGCAATACTTAATGTCATCTTCAGGCCAAACAGGTGTAAGTTTCAGCTCAAAGAAACAGATGCGTGTATACCTCAGTTAAGCCAACGTCCGGCAAGTGACTAAACAAACAGACCAATCTGGTTTTTTAGCAGCAAGAATTATGATCAACCAAATTTTCCAAGATTAGATGGGATGCAAGAAAGAGAAAAGAAGAAAAAATAGCCAGAGCAACGAATACCCTGCACAGATTAACGATGAGCAACGACCGAAAGGCATCCAGACCAACTCCAATCGACTATGAATCCATAACTAGAACCAATTCCAATACAGAGGAGCCTGGCTAGTGCCAAATGACGGTAGAATAGAGCTAAATAAATGTTCAAGTATCAAAACGAAAATCCAAAGGCCGGAAAGGATTTTTCGATACTGAACCCAGCAAACGAGCATCACAGAGGAGCATTAAGCAGACACAAATCAGTAATATCGAGAATACATGGGTCAAAACCCCAAATAAAGCTCTAACCGACATAGTAAGCAACAAAGTAGCGTCACAAGACATCATCCCAAAGGCCGGAAAGGATTTATTCGATACCAGACTCCAGTTAGAACCAGAACGAATCGCAGGAACCTGGTAGTTGCTCAAAGCGTATAACAATGGAACTCGAAATTCTCCAGATAGTTCGTCTTTGCTTAGATTAAGTTGACTCATCCATATAAAACAAAATGGCCAACAGGAGTGGCAAATCAAACAAGCCGAAGAAGTTTAGCCATAGAAACTGAGATTCAGAGGGGGAACGAAAAGAAAAAAAAAAGGAAACCTCAAAACTGTATTTCTGCGTCGAACCGTAGCTGGTGGTAGTGGATGATGATGAACAATCTCCTCAACTTCTTTAGCACTGAAGGCCAGAAATGAGTATACGTAGTGAAGAAAAGTCGAAGAGGACGACTCTGCTTTGAAATCAAAATGAGGGGAGCAATGTAGCTCCATCGGCAGAAGAGTTCTCCAGTGAGGTTCACAATTATCGATTGCATACAAGATTCGGACACGCTTTGGTTGTGCCATGGAGGTTCTCTCTGAGAGTTTTTTTTTTGATGAAGAAGAAGCAATCGAGAGCAAAGATGGCATCGAGCATGATTCGCCAGTTAGGGTTTTTCGGGTTAAGAGACAGATAGAGGAAGCTTTTGATTTGGGTTCTGGGTTCTTGATGTCGGGATTTCAAATGTTGGGAGAAGACCGGTTCGAGAGAGAATGGAGAAGCTGGGAGTATAATCTGTCGGCTGGCTTTTATTGAAGATTGAAGATGTGATTCTCTTAGAAGAAGAATAATGGTGGAGAAGAAGACGTCGGTGGTCGGATAGGGCTATTTCGATTTTCAGACCGGAGTCCGGAAGTTCACGTCTGGATAGATGAAGAAGAAAACGGGAAAGGAAGAAGGAAAATGCCAGTAGCGCCACTGTACTCTTGGGATTAGGGTTTGTTTGCTTGTGTTATTTATATACAATGGGTGGGGGTTAGAGTTTTCTCAGTATTGGAGATCGATCAAGGAAGGAGCAAAAATGTTGGCCATGGCCGATACATTGGCTTTGTTTTCGTTGAAAAGAAATCGAAGAAGGAAGGAGAGAATGTTGGAGAGAAAACGATGGAGGCCGGTCTCTGCGAAGGTGAGATAGAAGAAGATGGATATAGGGATGATCGAGAGTGAAGACGGGAGGTGGCGGCCGTTATTCCAGAAGAAATTTTCCATTGGAGTCGATCCGGAAGAAGAAAAATCGAGAGACCACCGTGGGAGAAGGAGACCACCGTTCAGTAAAGAATCACTAGGGTTTTCTTGTTGTCATAAGAAATGGTGGGTTCTAGGGTTTATGAGTGGGCTTTGTGTTTTTGTTTGGGCTTGGTAGGTCCAATACTAGGGGCTGGAATGGGTTTAAGGGCCTGGGCTAGGCCAGAGTTCAACTAATTCTGGATTGGGTTTGTAAGATGAAAATAAAAGTGTCTCATGAACTGAAATGATAATAAAAATACCAATGTTAATAGTAGAATAAAATAAAATATAAGAAAAGGTGTATAGATGAATAAATAAAAAAATAATAATAATAATAATAAATAAATAAATAGAATATAAACAAAACAAAATAAGATAGTAAAATAAGTGAATAAACAAAAAGGGACGACCTTGAAACTGGACTGTCGATGGAAATTCATTTTCGAAGGATTTTTTTTTCTGAAATGCTTTGAAAAAGCTTATAAAGTGATGGTTTCGTCTTAGCATGCACGCTAATATGTTTTGAAAAAGAAAGGCAACGACCCCTTTTATTATTTCTGAATTTGCTTTATGGGGTGAGAATTTTTGGTGTCTACAGATGGCTCCCCTTGATTCAATTCTGCAAACCCCTGCAGAATTGGATCAAGGTTGACGGGACGCCAAAAATTCTCACTGCGGTTTATGATTTGTTCTTATGAATGCGGGTGCACGGGGACTTACGACGGGCCCCAGATTGCGGTGATTGATGGTATGAGGACTAATGACGGGCCTCAACTAGATCTCGGTGTCTAGCTCTAGGGCTTATGACGGGCCTAGAATACGATCAAACAACCTATGCATGAGGACTAATGACGGGCCTCAACTAGAACTCGGTGTCTAGCTCTAGGACTTATGACGGGCCTCAACTAGATCTCGGTGTCTAGCTCTAGGACTAATGACGGGCCTAGAATACAATCGGAATAAGGGTTATGCATGAGGACTAATGACGGGCCTCAACTAGATCTCGGTGTCTAGCTCTAGGACTTGTGACGGGCCTAGAATGCATCTTCGAAATGTATGAGGACTAATGACGGGCCTCAACTAGATCTCGGTGTCTAGCTCTAGGACTAATGACGGGCCTAGAATACAATCGGAATAAGGGTTATGCATGAGGACTAATGACGGGCCTCAACTAGAACTCGGTGTCTAGCTCTAGGACTTATGACGGGCCTAGAATGCATCTTCGAAATGTATGAGGACTAATGACGGGCCTCAACTAGATCTCGGTGTCTAGCTCTAGGACTAATGACGGGCCTAGAATACAATCGGAATAAGGGTTATGCATGAGGACTAATGACGGGCCTCAACTAGAACTCGGTGTCTAGCTCTAGGACTTATGACGGGCCTAGAATGCATCTTCGAAATGTATGGGACTAATGACGGGCCTCAACTAGATCGGTGTCTAGCTCTAGGACTAATGACGGGCCTAGAATACAATCGGAATAAGGGTTATGCATGAGGACTAATGACGGGCCTCAACTAGAACTCGGTGTCTAGCTCTAGGACTTATGACGGGCCTAGAATGCAATTGAAAGTACGAAACTCGTTGTTTTGAGTGGTTGATTGAAGGATGATTTTGATTGTGGATTGATTCGGGACTGGATGCTTTCGGTTTTTTTTTGTGAGGGATGTGATAGTCGAATGTTTTTGTTGATGTGGCCCTTGACTTCGTCAGTGTGGGACTTTGGTTTTGGTTTTTTTGGTGGTCTCGGCCCGATGTGCTCTATGGTTTCGGGATTTGGTAGGACTCTTGGCTCCAGAGTTCGAGATGGCTCCGGTATGGCCCTTGAGTTTTTTTGTTTTGGTTTTGTGATTTTGTAGTCGATTTTCGAAAGAATGGTTTTGTGAATGAGTGACTTTGGACCTTGATGGCTTTGATATGACCGGATGACTTTGGTATGATAGGATGGCTCCGGCGCGGTCAGATGGCTCCGGTTTGATTTGTGATTCCCTTGTGAGCAACGGCTCTGGGATGGTTGGTGGGTTTTGATTCGGATTGAGATTTTCGGGATGGTTGGTGGGTTTCAATTTGTTTTGGATTTTGAGTCAAATGGTGGGTTGATGTGATTGGTGGATTGTGTTGTGGTTGATGCATTTTGATGTGGTTGATAACTTTTTGGTCATGGATGGATGGCTTCGGTCCGGTTATGACTTTGGGATTTCCTCAGGATGGCTCTAGGGTGGCTCAGGATGGCTCGGGGAAGGGCTATGAGATGGCTCCATTGGTGATGGCGAGGAAGAAAGGGGAACTTTCGCCTGTGAAGTGGTCGCACCCTGGGCGGGCTGCCTACGTACTCAATTTCGTATTGAGATCAGACCATACGTAGTTCGAAACTGTGTAGGCAGACCCCGGTGATGAAATGGCTCATGTGTAGTCTTGAGGTCTCTAGGACGGTCTCAATGTTTGGGGATGGCTCTCGCATGGCTCCAGTTTGGTTCTGGATATGGCGTTGATGAGTCCCGAGCATGACGCTGGATGGCTCCGGGATTGTCTTCGTACGGCTTCGAATGGCTTTAGTTTGATTCGATGTAGCTTGAGAATAGCCCAGGATGGCTCCGAGATGGTTCGATGTAGCTCGATAATGGCCCAGAATGGCTCCAGTTGACATTTTTTGATCAAAAGTTATGCTTCAACAACTGCAACTGAAACTGACTTTCAGCGAGACTAGGTGGAGTTCTTACTAGTCGGATGTTGAAAATGAAGTGGTTATGATGCATGCAAATACTAAATGCTAGAAGAGATGCAAAATGCATATGCAGTTTTTGGAGAGAAGGGTACGGTTCTATCTCTATTACTATGAGGTTTACGAATATAAGACATCTTCGATTTGGATCTTGAGTGATTATTGAGCTTAAATGCATGAATCACTTTCCTCTCATGGAGGGATGTGGGTCAATCTCTCGTGGAGATGGTCGTGTGTGCAAATATCGTGATGATACTCTCGATGCTCAGAGTAGTATTTTCCTAAGAATTTCTTTCGAGGTTCTGGACTTTCGATCTTACAAGTTCCTCACCTGCAATGGGGTTAGCTTTTTTATGATTTGGTGCTTCAATCAAAGAGTCACTCGCACTCGAAAAAACCTTGTGAGGTAAGGTTGCGCTCATTCGCTCATGGTCCCTTTGGTATGACGGGACATGTAGATAACAAGTACGAGGCTTACGATTCATGTTTCAGATCTGGTACTTTCAGTTAACGCTCATTAACTTATAAGTCAGAGGTCTTTATTGGGTTGAACGGGTTGAAGGGTATGATGTATGTCACACGGGACTGTGGGATTTATTGGGGGTTGTGGAGCTTTTGTGCAATAGGGGACGTGTTTCGTCTTTGCCATGGGTGGAATGATTAGACGGGTTTTGATAACCTTTATTGATTTCTACGGGACATCATTGGTCCTTCGAATTCGGATTTCTCCTTCTTGCCTCTTCTGGTGTACGGTTTGAACCTTCTTCTCATTTTTGTGTTTTGAATTTGCATTTGGCTCATCGACTTTCTCAAGCATTGTTGCTTTGATTTTGGCTTTCAGCTTTGAAGTTGCATTGACTCATCGATCTTCTAGAACATTTTCAGTGTTCTTTTTGGTGTTTGACTTTGGAGTCATTGACTCACTGATTTCTATGGACATTTTTGTTTGTTGTTCTTGTGAAAGATGGTGGGGAGAGGCCATGGCTCCGGCTCCTTCGAGCTCCTCTATTGCAAGGGTGAGTAAGTATGTATATGTGGGGTGGCATGTTGGGAGTTTCTTTTTTTTTTTTGAAGAAAGAGTTTTTCCTGAAAGGCTCAGCGGGGCTCACTAAGGAGTTATGTCCGGGGAAATTAAAGCTTTTTGGCCTTGTGGAGATTTTGATTCTAAGTGCCTCGTCATTCTCATTAGTCAATGATTGTTTCTTACTATTCTCAGATCCTTGCATGAATCATAGTTCATATCTTGCTATCGACAATGATCTCACTCTAAATTATGCCTCTCCATGTGCTGAAGGAAAGCCACAAGTCGCTCATGGTTTTACCTCGGTTGGCTCTCTCTACCTTCCCTCGTCGCTCAGTGGATTGTCCAAAACGCTCACTTGAAAGTCAAGAGAAAATACCACTCTTCGCACACTACTCACTTGGTCTGTGGTGCTGATTTTGATTTGACCTGTGTGTCGTTGACGGGTCGAGAGTTTTGTGGTTCACACACTCTGTTCAATCAATCTCTTAAGATTTTCCCGAAGATGTTTCGATACGAGAGTACGCAAATGCGACTATCTACAATGCAATCTATTGTGGTAATATGGAATTACTACATATAGGATGCATGAAATGCTGAAAATGGCGAATGAATGATTGATGAATGTTTTTTTTTTGGATGCAATGCATGCGCGGTAAGGCTACACCTAGTCTCACTTGAGTCGGTTCCAGTTGATGGTCTATGAAGCTCATCCTCATTATAAACTCTGAAGCTGGTCTAGCTGCTGGGGTCGCTGTCGGAGAAGTAGCTCTCGAGTGAGGTCGGGCTGGTGATTAGCTCTTAGATTTTGGTTTTTAGGGAGTGACAACTCCCGCATAGTAGCCCCAAGACATGGAAATGACTGCATCTTTTTCTCTCAATCTGGTCACTGATTCCCACGACGATTCTGGAAAAGGCTTGAGCTCCCGGTATTCTCCACTATCCCTCTGAAGATTAGTTTTGGAGGTTGAGAGATTGGGATGAAGGCTGGTGTGTGGCAAGTGACGATGAAACATGTGGGTCGTGATGCTCGTGAGTTGGACGAGTTCATGTAAGGCTGATGATTTGAACTGACTGTAGTGCATGTGACCCTTTTGTCATGAATGCAATGCATGTTTTTTTGTGTCCGATTGCATTTGTTGGCGTTGTTTATTTAGGGGATGCCTCCTGTAGACCGTGAATTTTCACCCCATAAAGCAAAGTTGAATGATGTATAGATGTGAGGGGTCGTCCCTTATTCGTTTTTATTATACGTGCATGCCAAAAGAAACCAAGTTTTAGAAAACAATTTCGAAAACGCGTGTTTTCAAAGTGGTGGATTTTCTCAATATAAATTTTGACGCTCGGTCATTCGCAAATAAAATAGGGAGTGGGGAACCCTATACACATTGAGCTAAAAAATTCGAAGGGAATGTATACATACAGTACCTATTTAGAAATGGACAAGAGA
The DNA here is from genome assembly GCA_023374045.1 of Limonium bicolor. Lineage (NCBI taxonomy): Eukaryota > Viridiplantae > Streptophyta > Magnoliopsida > Caryophyllales > Plumbaginaceae > Limonium > Limonium bicolor. The sequence continues at coordinate 418,342,872 of CM041776.1, read as the reverse complement.
GAAAAGAAATCATAGGGGAAAACCTATACATCATTAATTCTAAAAAAGTCATTAAAATGGGAGTTTTAAGCTAAAATTCTTATGAACTCTCCCGATCCGTCTTCGGGCTTCTGAATGACTGCTAACGCTCGGCCTCCTAGTTGGCTGCTTGCTCGCCTTTGGGTTCTTGACCGGCTGCTCACTCATTCTTCAGGCTCTTGACCGGCTGCTCGCTCGTCTTCGGGCTTTTGCAGCGAAGAAAAACGGTGATTCAAACAAAACGGGTTGGTGTTCTTCTGATTTTCAACAATTTGAACTCGAACCGGTGTCGCTAGTCTTTATGTCACTTGACTCGGGTTGGTGCAACTCTGATTTTATATTTGAACGGTTGGTATTGGCCTTCCTGTCGCTTGGCTAGCTCCACGGGTTGGTGCGCCTCTGATTTCCGGCTCGATCCGCGTAGCTGATCTTCATGCTGCCTCGTTTGCTCCGTCATGGGGAAAGAGGGATATTTTTGAGAAATGAAAGGTGAATGATTGAGCACAAAATCATTGTGAAAATCCACCACTTTTGTGAAAGCACGAAATGACTAGTACGCTCCACGGTAATGGCCGCTGCTCTTGAAGGTGGGATGAACTTCAAAAATAGCGGGTCACAACATGGGGACTAAATCATTTATTTTGAAATACGCTTCTGAAAAACAACTGAAAAGTGTTTTCAAAACAATTTTGAAAGAATGTTGTTTGAAATTCATTTGTAGAAAGTAGATTTTTCGAAATCAATTTTTTGAAAACTGTTTCGGAAATAGCATTTTAGTGAAATAAACTTTTTAAAGGAGAAATTGACAAATTTTGAAAACCCCATTTATGAGTAAATATTTTGTGGAACTTTAAATTAAATGAGCTCGCAAAAAAGCTTTTAGGGACATGCAAACGAGAATTCCAATCATTTTAAAACGGATTAGTTTGAAAGAGTGGTTTGCACACATGTATTGCATAAAGTAAATCGTGGTTGTGTTTGATGTGGAGCTGGAAGTGTTAATGTTGGGATAATCACTTTCCAGGTCAATTATGATTCCGTCTCACCGGGGGAACCGTCGTCCCTTCACTATCATCTCTCGGGATTTTTTCTCTGCTATGCCTTTGTGGGATACGTCATCAAGAAAGTCCGGAGTGCTTAAGTTCGAAAGGTCAGGATACCCGAAGTGATAAGGAAACATACGCCACGGCCAGTGATGATCCGACAACACGCTCACTTTTCGGGAAACTCGGGGAAGTTCTGCATGGGAACGGGTCTCTCGTCATCTGCACGGTCAGGTGTGTCTATAGTCCAAATTATTCACTGACTACGTTGTGCCATGTATGGGTATCCGGTAAATACGGGATCCTCTATGGACGTGTAGCATGACATTGGGCTTTAGAGACACCCGTGGTGCAGAGGAACAATGGAGAACTGAGCCCATGCAATCTTCAGGGTAAGGTAGAAGGGTGGTCAGACAGGCGGCATACAAGGGGGTGACTACCCGTAAAACCCGTCTTAGACACCGGATTAGGCAGCTGGACACTGAAGGCTCAGAGTTACTATATGCTGGCTAGACTCGGATAATGGAGGATATTTTTGGATCATGAGTTTCAAGGCGTTGGTCTTGGACCGTATTACCTCGTGGGTTAACTCCTTCTAGGAAGGACCCAACTCATGGGGAATCAACCGTGGACCGGTTGGGGATCCCGTGACATGTGGATGAAGCGGGTGACTCAGAGGAATGCATGTCTTACGCTACCCGATGCAACAATGGGTAAACTCCTTCTAGGAAGGCCCCATTTACAAAGCAATAAATAAGCAATAACAATCAAGATATTATGTCATGCATGAAGAGCAGTAAACATAAGACAATAAACACACAACAGTAAACACACAAAAGTGAAGCATGCAAATAGTAAAGCACACATATGGCACTCAAGGCCAATCTCGAACTCTGAACTCTCATCCGAACTATCCTCTCAGTGCACACTCTAAGTGTGGAGTAGAGTAGTCCTGGAGGCTTTGAAATGAATCTCTTGAAGGTTTTGGAAGAAGTGGGGAAATCCTGACAATTTTGAATGGAGTTCAGTCGTCCCCAGCAGAGTCGCCATTCTGTGGAGGGTGATTTTTCGGTATGAGGGGGGGTCTATCTAAATATGGTCTGACTAAAAGCCTAGATCCTAGAAATTGCCATTCTGTGGAGGGTGGAAACCCGTTATTCTGGCAACCCTCAAACACCTACTGAATCGTCCGTCTTTCCCAGAAAGCATAAGGGGAGTGTAAGTGAACACTACACCCGCTCTCGATGGGCCCCACGCGGACTTATGCCTATAAGGCGGAATTGACTAGAGTCGCCACCTAGTTTGACCTAAGGAACTAGGAAGGAAGGAGAAGGGTTCTAAAAACCGTTAATTGACTCTGATGATTTATTGCCTATGGATAGGACTTATCTGATCAAGCCAGAGATTCTGTTGTGGGTTCGCACTGGGTTACACCCCTTAGAAGTGGCAACGACCACGACTTCGGATTGGTGCCCGAGGAAACCTCGGTCTCCAATTGTCGGGATTGCCTTCTTTCAAAACCTTATTAGAGAGATTCATTTAAAAGCCAAGGATAGGATTAGACATGAGGAGAGGAAACGAGCGGATGAGGCGAGCTTTTCTGCCAAGCTAGCGCCAAGAAGAAGAATTGATGAATTCGAATGAGTATAGAATGAAAGATTAGGATTCTGAGAGTTGAAGAAGTCGAGGATTTGTGGGAGTTAGAGGGGATTTGAATGTTTTGAGAGGTAAGAAGAACACCTTAGAGTGAGAAAATGGGGTTTTTGATTGGAATGGGGTCGCACCCTAGGTGGGCTGCCTACGTACTCAACTCCCTGTTGAGATCAGACCTTACGTAGTTCAGGGTTTTAGGATTTTGGAACTTTGATGTTTGATGCGTGGGATGTTATAGTCTGTGAGACGCTCGGGTCTATGAGACGTTTGAAACCTTAAGATGTCAAAAATCTATGAGACGCTCGGATCTGTGAGACACTCGAGTCTGTGAGATGCTCTGGTCTGTGAGATATTCGAATCATTGGGATAACAAAATCTGTGAGACGCTCGGGTCTGTGAGACAATACGGGGTTGTTTGGAGGTGAGATGGCTGAGTGAAAAATGGCATTTTGATTGATGTGGGGTCGCACCCTGTGTGGGTTGCCTACGTACTCAACTCCCTGTTGAGATCAGACCTTACGTAGTTCAGAGACTTCGGGGATTTGGGAGTTTTGAGGGTTTTGAAGGAATTAGGGATTTGACCTTTTAGGTCTTGAAGGATCAAAGGGGGTTTTGTGGCCATTTCGTGGGGCTTGATGGATTGTCGAGTTTGTTTTGGAGTTTGAGGTGCTCGACTCTGTGAGATATTCGAATCCTAAAATGATGACGTCTGTGAGACGCTCGGGTCTGTGAGACATTTGGGGCTTGAAAGGATTACCAAATTTCAAGGGGTTCGGCTTTTTGAGGAGCTGAGGGTTTTCGAGGTGTTTGAATTTGATGAGTCTATTGAGATGTTCGAATCTGTTGAACTGCGGAGGCATTCGAGTCTGTTGAGCTGTTGAGACGGTAGAGCCTGTTGAGCTGCTGAGACGGTCGAGGCTGTTGAGCTGCTGAGACGGTCGAGTCTGTTGAGCTGTTGAGACGCTAGAGCCTGTTGAGCTGCTGAGACGGTCAAGTCTGTTGAGCTGCTGAGACGGTCGAGTCTGTTGAGCTGCTGAGACGTTCGAGTCTGCTGAGCTATTGAGACGGTCGAGTCTGTTGAGCTGCTGAGACGGTCGAGGCTGTTGAGCTGCTGAGACGGTCGAGTCTGTTGAGCTGTTGAGACGCTAGAGCCTGTTGAGCTGCTGAGACGGTCGAGTCTGTTGAGCTGCTGAGACGGTCGAGTCTGTTGAGCTGCTGAGACGTTCGAGTCTGCTGAGCTATTGAGACGGTCGAGTCTGTTGAGCTGCTGAGACGGTTAGAGATTCGAGATGCTTGACTTCAAGGAGATTGAAGTTTTCCGGAATTTGAGATTTATGATGTTTAGAAATATTCGGGATTGAAATGAAGTTGAATTGAATTGGGAATGAAAAGAATTTTGAATTGAATTGGATTGAAATCGAATTGATTCTGGATCGGAGTTGGATTGAATTTGATTGAATTGGTTGAAATTGAACTTGAATTTGAATTTGATTCGGGATTGGATTTGAAACTAAATCGGGATCGAATTGAGGTAATGGGCCGAATTTGGGCCTTAGAGACGGACCTGGTTTGGGCCTTGAAATGATGGCCAGATTTGGACCTTGAAATTGGGCCGAGTTTAGGCCTTAAAACTGGGCCAGATTTGGGCCTTGAGATTGGGCCGGATTGGACCTTTGAAATTGGGCCGGGTTGGGACCCTATGAATGAGCTGGATTTGGGGCTTAGAATTGGGCTTGGTTTGGCCTTTGAAATTGAAATTGGAAGATGATTTGAATCTATGAGACAATTGGAGTTTGGAAAGAGTTTGAAGTTTGATCTTAGAACTTTTGGAAGCATTTCAAATGCTTTGTGAGGTTGAAGTGTGTCTAATGAGTATATGAAGGGTGTTTAATGTTGGGTGCGAAAAGCTTTGATTTTGAAGAATTCATGAAGAATATCTGGTTTCGGAGTATGAGAGGATCAGTTTTGAAGAGTGTATGATGAGTGAGTGTGAGAGGGATTGATTTTGAAGTGTGTTTGATGAGAGAGATTGATTTTGAAGTAGAATTTGATGAAAGAGTGTGAAAGAGATTGATTTTGAAGTGTGTTTGGTGAGAGAGTGTGAGAGATTGATTTGAAGGATGTTTGACTCATTGGATTTCTAAATTGATTTGGAAATGGATGATTGATTGATTGTGCATTTTATTCTGACTTTAGAGGATGATTTGAAAAATTTTAAGGGAAACGGGTATTCCTCCCATGGACCGTGTCTAGGACCCGTATGCATTGAGGATACCCCAAACCTAGAGCTTTTCTAAAATGGACTTTAAAGGCCACTAAGAGGGCAACCTGATTGGCTTTCTAGGGCCACCTGTTCCAACCCGTTTGGCTGGTTATGAACCAAGCCTGAACAAAATTTGATTTGGGCCAAGAGTTACATGGGCCCAAACAGAATCAGTCCATACATTTACAAAATCATGGGCAAGGAATGATGAACAAATGATAGGTAGAGATGGATTTTCAAAGCTATAAACAAATATACATGCGGACATGGATTTCAAAAGCTATCCGAATAAAACAAATATATGTGAGAAAAGAATTAGGAATCTGTTGAGTAATTACATACATGTGGACATGGATTTTGAAAGCTTAAGTTATGTACATATGAAATGAATTTCAGAAGGAGCACCAGAAATGTATATACAAGAATGAATCGTCAGAACTATCTAGGTAGTGAACCAGAATTGTTTAAATCTAAAACTTTCAAAAACTAACAAGATAAGTTCTACTGTATGGGTTGCTAACCAATTGTTAGTCTATCTTATCCTATTTACTATCTTTCAATAGTCAATCAAAGGTTGTAAGCAAGAGGATAATATAACGGTTACAGGATGGAATCACGAAAATGAATAAATCACAACGCTACAACCGAAAGTAAAAACAACAACAGATTACAAATTGATACAAATACAAATGAAAAGTTTAAATCTAAAGCTGCTATGGGGGGTCGCATCGACGCCGCCTCACTTGAGCTGATAGGATCAGCAAGAAGTGCACCAACCGTTACACGTGTTTGAAGTGAAGGCCCCGATAGTCCTAGCCGAACTCCAGTTCCTTAGCTAACCAGGTTTCCATTCCTCGAGCATTATGTACATGTCATAGAACAAAGACAAAGATACACGAGAATAGTTAGTAATGAAATGTAAGAGGATTGGGGTGTGTGCAATGGGATCATACGGCCCCTCTCAATGGGAGGAAAGGGGGCAATCTAATCATCTCCCACACCCCAACCGAGAACATAGAAAAGAATTTCAAGTTGCCAGCAAATGCTAAGATTGTAAGATAAATCAAGCATCGGGGTTGCTACTCATATTAATTCGTCATCTTAGATTATGACTCAAACAAAGTGTAGTATCAAAGAGGTGGGGTTGTAAGTCATGTGGGATCATACCTAGAAGAGTTTATATCATTTCCCTTCTAAGATGAAGAATTAATAAGGACCATCCAGCCAGTGAATGATTCATCTAAACAATTATAACATTTGGGCAACTATCATTCGATTCATGTTCATATCTAAGCGCAAAGGGACAATGTCATGCTAGTTATCAAACTCAAATTCCAAACCACATATCAATGCGCAAGGGGCAGTTAATCATCAAAGGCAAAAAGAAGGTTGAAAGATAGAACTTCCAAACCCGATTAGCTTTATTGAAACCCAAAGTAGACGTGATGCCCAAATATTCCGAGCTCAATCAAGTCCAAACCAAGTCCATCCGATTGTATATATACCCAATATGAGCTATTGAGAAGCCCAAAGTTCACAATCCGAGTTTGCACACAGTCCAGTCCAAGACAAGCTTCAATTGGAATGTACCTCGGTAAAAAGAAGAAGTCGAGGTAATAAGTACGCCGAATTAGGCAAACAGCACAAAATCAAAATGAATGTGCAATCAGTGATATAACTAGCAAACCAGAATCAATGCGTATAGGTCAACCAGTGTCTGAGAATCGAGGAAATTTCAAACCCGGAAGAATACCAACTACAAAAGGCAATGCCAAACCCAAGGGTCTAGAAGCTCGGTCAATGTGCAATACTTAATGTCATCTTCAGGCCAAACAGGTGTAAGTTTCAGCTCAAAGAAACAGATGCGTGTATACCTCAGTTAAGCCAACGTCCGGCAAGTGACTAAACAAAACAGACCAATCTGGTTTTTTAGCAGCAAGAATTATGATCAACCAAATTTTCCAAGATTATAGATGGGATGCAAGAAAGAGAAAAGAAGAAAAAATAGCCAGAGCAACGAATACCCTGCACAGATTAACGATGAGCAACGACCGAAAGGCATCCAGACCAACTCCAATCGACTATGAATCCATAACTAGAACCAATTCCAATACAGAGGAGCCTGGCTAGTGCCAAATGACGGTAGAATAGAGCTAAATAAATGTTCAAGTATCAAAACGAAAATCCAAAGGCCGGAAAGGATTTTTCGATACTGAACCCAGCAAACGAGCATCACAGAGGAGCATTAAGCAGACACAAATCAGTAATATCGAGAATACATGGGTCAAAACCCCAAATAAAGCTCTAACCGACATAGTAAGCAACAAAGTAGCGTCACAAGACATCATCCCAAAGGCCGGAAAGGATTTATTCGATACCAGACTCCAGTTAGAACCAGAACGAATCGCAGGAACCTGGTAGTTGCTCAAAGCGTATAACAATGGAACTCGAAATTCTCCAGATAGTTCGTCTTTGCTTAGATTAAGTTGACTCATCCATATAAAACAAAATGGCCAACAGGAGTGGCAAATCAAACAAGCCGAAGAAGTTTAGCCATAGAAACTGAGATTCAGAGGGGGAACGAAAAGAAAAAAAAAAGGAAACCTCAAAACTGTATTTCTGCGTCGAACCGTAGCTGGTGGTAGTGGATGATGATGAACAATCTCCTCAACTTCTTTAGCACTGAAGGCCAGAAATGAGTATACGTAGTGAAGAAAAGTCGAAGAGGACGACTCTGCTTTGAAATCAAAATGAGGGGAGCAATGTAGCTCCATCGGCAGAATAGTTCTCCAGTGAGGTTCACAATTATCGATTGCATACAAGATTCGGACACGCTTTGGTTGTGCCATGGAGGTTCTCTCTGAGAGTTTTTTTTTGATGAAGAAAGAAGCAATCGAGAGCAAAGATGGCATCGAGCATGATTCGCCAGTTAGGGTTTTTCGGGTTAAGAGACAGATAGAGGAAGCTTTTGATTTGGGTTCTGGGTTCTTGATGTCGGGATTTCAAATGTTGGGAGAAGACCGGTTCGAGAGAGAATGGAGAAGCTGGGAGTATAATCTGTCGGCTGGCTTTTATTGAAGATTGAAGATGTGATTCTCTTAGAAGAAGAATAATGGTGGAGAAGAAGACGTCGGTGGTCGGATAGGGCTATTTCGATTTTCAGACCGGAGTCCGGAAGTTCACGTCTGGATAGATGAAGAAGAAAACGGGAAAGGAAGAAGGAAAATGCCAGTAGCGCCACTGTACTCTTGGGATTAGGGTTTGTTTGCTTGTGTTATTTATATACAATGGGTGGGGGTTAGAGTTTTCTCAGTATTGGAGATCGATCAAGGAAGGAGCAAAAATGTTGGCCATGGCCGATACATTGGCTTTGTTTTCGTTGAAAAGAAATCGAAGAAGGAAGGAGAGAATGTTGGAGAGAAAACGATGGAGGCCGGTCTCTGCGAAGGTGAGATAGAAGAAGATGGATATAGGGATGATCGAGAGTGAAGACGGGAGGTGGCGGCCGTTATTCCAGAAGAAATTTTCCATTGGAGTCGATCCGGAAGAAGAAAAATCGAGAGACCACCGTGGGAGAAGGAGACCACCGTTCAGTAAAGAATCACTAGGGTTTTCTTGTTGTCATAAGAAATGGTGGGTTCTAGGGTTTATGAGTGGGCTTTGTGTTTTGTTTGGGCTTGGTAGGTCCAATACTAGGGGCTGGAATGGGTTTAAGGGCCTGGGCTAGGCCAGAGTTCAACTAATTCTGGATTGGGTTTGTAAGATGAAAATAAAAGTGTCTCATGAACTGAAATGATAATAAAAATACCAATGTTAATAGTAGAATAAAATAAAATATAAGAAAAGGTGTATAGATGAATAAATAAAAAAATAATAATAAAATAATAATAAATAAATAGAATATAAACAAAACAAAATAAGATAGTAAAATAAGTGAATAAACAAAAAGGGACGACCTTGAAACTGGACTGTCGATGGAAATTCATTTTCGAAGGATTTTTTTTTCTGAAATGCTTTGAAAAAGCTTATAAAGTGATGGTTTCGTCTTAGCATGCACGCTAATATGTTTTGAAAAAGAAAGGCAACGACCCCTTTTATTATTTCTGAATTTGCTTTATGGGGTGAGAATTTTTGGTGTCTACAACGCCAAGATGCCAAATCGATAAACCAGAATAGTGGGGTAAAAATTGAAGCTGCTGCCACTGAGTATCACAGCGGTAACCGATCTCATCCAGTTAGTAACTCTAGTTGGTATTATGGTGTCATCGAGGACATCTAGGAACTAGACTACGACATTGATTCCTTTCTGTTGTTCCGGTGCAAGTGGGTGGACAACCGACGCGGGTACCAAAATGATGGAGGGCTTACCTTGGTTAATCTTTCACGTGCCGGTTATACGGATGATCAATTTGTTATGGGAAAGGATTGCGGACAAGTGTGGTATGTGGAGGATCCAAAAGACTATAGATGGTCTGTTGTTCTTCCAGGAAGAAGGCCGTTGTAATCGAAAATGAGAATGAGGATAACGATGATAATGAAACTGTAGAGGAAACATCCTTGTTTCCTATTGGATTACCGGATTCGATTGATGTTACCGAAAACGATTTGCTCTACGCACGATCAGACCATGATGAGGGTGTTTGGGTAGACAATATGATCAATGATTTATGTTTTTGTGTCAGGTAATGTTGTTAGTAGAATGTAGACTGTAATGTCATCTTAACTGTTATTGTTATGCTTCATAGTATTTATGTTAATTTATATAATGACTTTATCTGATGAAAATGCTTTATTTTTTTTTGTAGTGGATGATCACCCTATGGATGACCCTGTTGGACAGCTTCTCTTGACTGGAGAAGCTGAGCCACAGCAGGGTAGACCAAGTAAGTGGGTCACAAGAGGAGGAAAGAAAAAGAAAGACCAAGTAGCTGTACACGATGAGACTGAGGCTGGCCCTTCACAGCAGACCGAAGAGCCGTCAGTTGTCCCACTAGAGGCCAAGAAGCAAAAGAAGAGAGGTGCCATACGTGGGCTGAAGGCTTTAAAGGGCCCTCCTACAAAACCGGTGCAATTCAATCAGTTCAACCAACCTCATGGAAATTGGAAGAATGACTTCACCGCTTACGATAGCCATTTGGTGAAGACATTTTGTAACATAAACCACACCTGGAAGCAAGTGCCTCAATCGCTGAAGGATACTATGTTTGAGCGTCTCCATGTAAATCTCTACATTATTACTATGATCTATTGTGAAATAATCGAATATTTATGTTTACTTTACTAACTGAATGATCATGTATGTAGTCTTATTTCTCCGTGGATCCCGCACTTAAAAAGGATGTGCTATCATCGATGTCGAAACAGTTCCGAGACCACAAGAATAAGTTGGCTAACAAGTTCATCTACAAGATGCTTGATCCAGAAGATCCAGATGATCCAGATCATGGTTTCGGCGGTGAGAGACCACCATGGGAGGTTTACGAGGGAATCACTGAAGCAATGGGTACAATTTGTTGAGTCACGTCAGACACCGGAGTTTCAGGAGCACTTCATATTCATACATACATAAATTACTCTTAATTTCTTATGTCTTTTGTGTTCAATTTCACTAAACATGATCATATTAATTTATGCAGGCTCTCCGCGCACAACAACAAGCAAATGCTAAGAAGAATCTGTACCCTCACCACTTAGGTGGAAAAAGTATTGCTCAAAGGGTACCAGAATGGGAGCAAAAGGGATATCTGCCCACGGATGGCTCATTGGATACCAATGGCAGAAGAATGAAAGTGTGGGAGTTAAGCCACATTCCAAAGAACTCTACTCCCGAAAATCCTCAATACGATGATGCCATGAGAGTAGTTATTTGTAACACCCCAACCGTTAATCTCGTCATTACCTCTTAAACCGTTACTAATTACTCCTACTCACGCAGCGGAACTCTAATTACAACGAGGGGTGAAACAACGCCGTTAGCCACCCATGTGGCTAACCAGGCCTTTCTCCTTACCGTAACGGTCTGATGAACTGGAACAACCGAGTACTTCATACAACACAATACTCAATTCCTTTCTTTACTATACCGAGTCTACAATATACGGATGCTGATAACATACTCGGACTTACACCTCTTTCAAATGCATTAGTAATTACTATCTAACTACCCATGCTTCATAGCAGTCCCCGTCCCACTCTCTCGAACGGTGGTCAGCTTCAAGTACCTGCACACTAAAAACGTTCCCCCTAGGGGGTCAGCTTACGCTGAATATGAAATTCGCATATACCGCGTGCTAACCGCGGTACGCCGACTACTATGGGTCGGATATACATGGAGTTCATTTTAATCAAACAACATGCATCATGGGAATACAATATATATATGTATATTACACAAGGAATCTACATCCAATCAGGAAGCACAACTCCTAACCAACATAACAAGGTTGTTAGTTGTATATGTTTACTCTTAGGCCATGAGGGTTATACCTCACTATGCCTTGTTTACTTATTCAGTACCTCTCCCGCTCTCTCGGGTTACTTATTCAATTACACACCCATTCTCTTGGGCTACTCGTACTATACTCACCCACACTCTGGTTACTTATTCTCTTTATCTCACCCATACTCTTGGGTTATTTACACTTATTATCTCACCCACACTCTTGGTATTTATACTCAAGCTCTTGTAGATTCTCGAGACACAGGTCTCTTACGTCACGCTTGTTACTCTTAATACATATTTAGGCCAAAAACTCATGGCTCTCTAGCATAGTCTTACTTCCCCGGTTTCGACCCTACTCTGGGTCTAGCATGGTGGGAAGGCTCAACTAGCTCCTGGAACTTTCTCTTAGTTCCCTTCTCTTTTTACATAGGTCCGACTACTCTCGGACTACTCACTTTCCCATACACTCCTCTCTCGGAGTTATAATAATTTTATGTATATTAGTCTAGAGGCATCACTCTTGATGTTTCTAATGACTTTGGGAACTTTACTTAAATTCGGGTAACCTTAAGTTTAAGGGTTACCCTCACGATCATATACTTATACATTCGGATATTTTCTTATACCGGGTAAAATCCTCATATAGGAGGTCGACCATGTCTCAAGGGAGACATAGTCCCTTAGGTCTCTTTACCTTCTTATAAGTTCACATTATTGGACTAACTTTAATCCCTCGATGGAGGTCATTTATCTCTCCACTCATATTTATTTCGTGGATTGTTCAATAGGTTCTCTAACCGTTATGGGTATTTACTAAACCCGTACATCTCCTCACATTTTAGGGAGTTCATAGTTTGTGTTATCGTTATACTTTAATCGATAGCTTGTGTGTGTTTGCATGTTACCATTGTTCATGAGACTACCCGATCTACGGGTTTCTAGTCAATCACTACTCTCTATGAGTCGGTCTATGCACTATGTAGACCACACGGCGTACAAGTATGTTAGTTCATACAACATACAATAAGGCATCCATAATCAAACAAGGGATTATTTCATGCTTTAATCTTGATTAAGCCGGCACACAAACACAAATCAGAGTAACTCGATTAGCATAGGGGCATGAGAAAATCATACTTTCACCGGGGTTTTTACTTTTACCGTTGTCATCTCACCATGCTCGGGTCACGCACGATTCTCTGATAATGTTTCAAACATTATTATTAATACTAAGCTCATACGGTACATTATTAAATGCTACTCCCGTACTTACCCCGTTATCTCGGTTTTACTTTTGTTAATTGAGTTCTCACTTCTAACACTTTCTTACACTTCCTAGTGCCTTTACATGTCACCAAACAAGGCCTTAACATCTTATAACATCATTAACACTCAAACCCCCATCATTTAAACCCTTTAAAACACTCTCTGTAGGTTTCTGGGGGTGGTCCGGGACTTGGTCCTTACCCTAAGTCCCGAACCAATTGCAAACTTAACTCTCGGGTGGAAATTACACATGGTCCGGGACCTTGTCCTGGAGTATAGTCCTGGACCAAAGCAGCGCTTGCGCCCTCGGCCTTAATTTAGGTGTGGTCCGGGACTTTGTCCATGGACCAAGTCCCGGACCCTGCTAAAACCTGCTCCAAACTTGATTTTTCCACTCCAAATCAATCCTTAAACCACCCTTAATCTTTCCATAAACTTTCCACAAGTTTTCCACATGTTTAATCACCTTAAAACATGCTCTAAAACTCTTCAAATCATAGGTTCGAACCTTACTCAAATTATTGCTCAAATTCACACATTTTTCATTCTCACTTTACACTAATGCACACTTGTGCATTTCTAACTTCTCCTCAACCCTTTGCATTAGGCTCTCTTTCATTTTGACCATTCCACCTCTTCCAAGGTAATGCACAACTCATACCAAGTTCCAAGGCTCACTCTTTAAGCCTTAAATCTCCTTTGTTTTTCTATAAACTCCTAAGGCACCTAACCACTCTTTTGCTACAGATGTTAGTATCAATTTCCTCCCCTTGAACAAGCCTTCCTACAGTGGTTAACTAACCCAATGCAATCTCCATACATACCTAGCCATTCCTAGGTTATTCTCCACACAAATCATCACTTAAACCACTTAGATCACCACATAAATTTTGCCATAACTTGGCTACTTCTCTAACATTGCTCAAAACTCATACCACCATTTAAATCATCCTAAAACTAGCCAAACCACAAGGGTTCTATCAGCACTCAATATTTTCCTCATTAATCAAGCAAAACTCATTAAGCACCATAAATCATAATTCATCATATACATAGCTCCCAAAACAAGCATTAACTCACAAAGGCTTTCTCACTTGCATTATTTCTAAGCAAGCACCTTATCACCACAACTCAAGTGGGGTTCATTCATTTTATTAACCCTTCCCAAATCCTAATACATATAGGATACCACTAAGATAGGTTTCTTACCTTAAATTTTCTTAAGTTTCCTTTTATTCCTCTTCTCCCCTCTTCTTCCTTCAAAATCGGCCAAGGCAATTCATTGCCCATTTCTCTAGCCACATTCAAATTGCAAAATAAGCACCAAGGAGCTCCCTTAGGCTCACCAAATAAACTAAAATTCACAAGGATGCTTAAAGCACCAAATTAGGTTTTACCTTTGGAATTTCTTGATTGGTTTTCAACTCTTGAATCTTAAGAGGGACTCCCACCACCATTAAAGCTTGGAGAATATCTCAAACAAGGAAGAAAAGCTAGTCATTACCAAAAGCCAAAATCGGCCAAGGTGGGAAAATGGAGAAGCATGACTTTTTCATGGATATTTTTACCTTGCTAGAAAGGGGAAGCTTCAAGCTTCAAGTTTATGTGCTTTTCTCCTCAAATGGCCACACCCATGAAAATGAACTTTAAGCTTTTGGGATTTTGAAAAGAGGGAAAGGTAGAGTTTGATGAGAGGAGTTTAAATATGCGATTATTTTTCAATTCGGAGCAAGGATGAGACTTGAGCAAGGAGAAGAAGATGGAGAACCCTTGTTGAGCTCCCATGTCGCACAGCAGAGAGGGAGGAAGGGAATCGTGGAGAAGGAGAAAGAAAAGAAGAAGGAGGGAAAGTGAGAGGAAAGAGAGTGAGGAAATGTTAAATGCCTTTTTGCTTTTACTTTTCTCTCTCCTCTTTTTTTTCTTTCTTTCTTTATTTGCTAACTAATAAACAAGAGAGGGGGAGGCTTCTTATTTAATAAAACCGGCCCCCACTAACTAGTTAAGCTGGAGCGTTTTTCGGTTTCTGACAGAAAACGCTCGTTATTTTACCCGGTTTGGCACTATTCACTAACCGGGCCCGTTTTTCGGATTTTTCCGTTTATTTTAATGGTTATAAGCTTCCATTAATACTTAATTATAGTTATTTAATCAACTATAATTTTTACGGGTCCGTTTGACCACTTAAAGTCACGTTTTCGGGCTTCCTCGAAAAACGTGCTTTATGCTTATTTAGTGTTTTAATCCATTATTTGGATCCGTTTTCTTCGGGAATCATTCCCGTATACTATTAGGCCTAACTAAGCCTTAGGAATCCATCTCGGACCCTTCGAGATATATCTCTATACTCATTTAACGCGCATTTTAGCGTTTTTCGCTTTTCAAGCGTTTTCTCTTTTCTTTTGGTTTTATTTTCTTTACCAATACACTTTAGGCACCATTAGGCCTTTAATAATCATATTAGAGTAATTTAATCACCATATTAGGTCCGGGGTATTAAAATCTACCCCCCTTAGGAACTTTGTCCTCAAAGTTGGTGATCTAAATGGTTACTCTCATGGGCACATGCCAAGGTTATAATACATGTATAACCTTACAGACTCCACAAGTCAGTCACATTACATACTACACATACTACACACAAATCACAGCATGTATAGCAATCAAAAATACTCTTTTACTCTCTCCATGGAATCGGTCCGAAGACAAGAAGGCACTACAGTCCTCGAATCCATATCGAGTGATCTACTACTGATCCCTCAGGTACCGGTCACGTTGAACACTTACTCTTTCTGGTTCACGGCCGTTTCATGACAAATGGGCACTTACTCTCTCTGGCCCACGGTCCCTTCGGTTCTGATCAAAACATTACACATATACATATCCTCAGGCACTCTGGTTGACTCACTCAACACAGGAACATCTCAGGGTACTCTCCCCGTCCCGCTGCCTTTGGAAAAATCACACACTGACACCGCCCCAACCGGTCACTTAGGACCGCCGCACGTACGGTGCAATGGTTTCAAAACTAATACACGCCCACCGTTCTACCGGTCATCAAGACTTAAGGCCACAGCCATCGGCGGGTGATAGCGGTTTCAAAACCAGTTTCTTGTTTCCATCTTCATACTTGAAGAAAAATTCTTTTGCAAATCTCGTTTGAAATTTCTTTTTAAAACATCACACAACTCCAAATCAATTTATGGTAGTTGTCTTTTCTTAGCGTGATTACTTGTGACCACTTATAGGGAGCTTCAAGAATCATCCGACCCTGATGTGATCAGCATCAGTGTTGAACTATCCTTCCACCCCAATTTGTGTTCGGTTTCCCTTGATCGCTAGCAGACCAAGTTCCACCTCCCACGTCAGTTTCAAACAATCAGATAGACAAACATTTTCGTTTTCTATCTTTTACTCTTTCTAGTCATATTCATAAAACAATCTGTTTCAATTTATCTTTATCATGGAACTTAAGTCATCCATTATTCTCTATTTGTTTCACTTACCTTGCCTAGGCATTCCATACTTGTGGCCTCATTAGTCAAATTATTACTCAACTTAAAACATACAACATACAACTCCAAAGGATGGAACTCACTCCATCAATCATTCTCAAATAAAATCACCTAGGGAACTCACTCCCTCTTAGGTTACACATCGGTTTCATGCCGATTCATACTCATCATAACTCATGTCTAATCTCACTAGACATATACTATAGGGATTCTCATTCCCTAGGAGTCTCTCTACTCCTCTTTTCATAAATATTACATACTCGTTACTTGCATCACTCATGCACAATAATCATTATTACACAATGAATGGGTACATATGTTTATGTAACATAAGTTCCAATCATCAAAACAATTTCTTTTTGTGCTATGCACATAGTAGTTTACGCACCAATACGTAAAACGTACTCTAAACGGTTTCTCGCCCTACCCCCCTTAAAAGGGGTTACGCCCGCGTAACCAACCATATGTTATCACTGAACATTGGTTAATTAACTCATAACCGGGTTCGGTTCTAGCCTCTAAGGCTTCAAAACACTCACAATTGCTAGGTATACTTAACCTTTGAGTTACGGTCCACAAACTTCTATTGCGTGACCTGATAACTAGAGCTTAACTCGCCCTTTTTGGTACTCTCTATGTATTATCCACTCCAAATAAAGGTTAGTCAATCGTCGCTAGGTATCTCTTACCGTATGCGAATTCGATGAGTTATAGATTTTCTCTCCATTCTCTGGAAATCTATATTTTTTTGTATAACTCTGTATACTTTTGTGTTATTCACTACCTTTTTCCGACTTATTGTCGGTTGAGGTCAAGCTACTACTTAGCATGTAGTGCTTCCTCATTTGATAATGACTTCTGAATCATGTTTGTTTATTTATTTCTGTACAAGAATTCCTCATTCATACTACTCTGCCTTTTTCCACATATCGATCCTGGGCCCTGTGGGTTACTGCCCACGTTCTTTGTGCATCTTTGGCCAATGGCCGCACGGTTATCTCTCTAGATTCTCACTCAACAGGCTTCGTTGACATTTCTCAATTCCTGGCTCTCCCACTCGATCATTACCGCACAAGTGCAATACCAAAACACTCAGTCATACAGAGTGCAGAAGCGTAAACCCTTGACGTAAATCTCTCATGAGATAGGAATGATCATGTCTTCTTTACCACATTTCCTCATCAACTTCTATCACTATCTGAATATACTCTTACAAGGTCGCTTACTGCGTACCTTGTCTTTCTCATTTTCATGGCATCCGCTACTACTTTAGCTTCCGCCCAGGTGTTTCGCCATTTACATTGGCTTGCCATTCACTTGGCTCAACAAAACGCTACTCTTTAAATCTCTCTGCGCACTTGCGCACTGCTTACTCTGCAGTTCATATGCACACATACAGTGTTTACTACTCATCCGATTACTCTATCGGTTTCCTTTTACTGCTATCGAGGTTCCTCTTTGCACTCTACTATAGTTCATTACTCCTTGGCAATATACACATGCTCAAGGTTCACTACACCGCACTAGCGGTTTCACATTACATACTTCGGTGGTAGCCTTTCTCTGGAGGATTCACGCAATTGCCGCTCCCTAGGCCCCATAATAACAAGTGGTGTCCCCACTCTAAGGTGTGGTTCACGCTCCACAATAACTCTTATGCCTTTATGCATATGTTTTACAACGTTTGGATCTACAAGTTGTAGTTGGTTCTATCGGCTTACAAGCCACCTTGCCTCGAGTGATGCTCCATGCGGGCTGTTTATACAGGTTTCTTCTTCTCCGTACCATTAATGGTTTGGAGGTATTACTGGCTTTTCGATAAGGTTGTCTCAACACACTTCCATACATGGAAGGCCCTTTTAAATAACTTGATATTTGTTCATGCCCTCTGGCAATCTAGGGTATCCCGTGTTACGTGGGATCCCTTCGGGTTTTACCCGAGTGTTTGACTTAACACTTGTGTTCTCAACATGTTTCGTTCAACTACTGTTGACTCCGGCACCCTTCTCGGATTGCTCCTGGGTGTTACTGAGTAATGCCATTACATCTGGCTTGTACTTATGGTTATGTTCAGTTGTGACTTCGCCTTGCGGCTATGTCCTTGACTATCCCGTTTAGGGTTAATGTCTCCCATTATTGGGTAGATCCTTGGTACCTTCTAATACCTTCTGGGTCAGGTCATTATTCTCTTCAGTGAGGTATAATGTGGGAATTCTATCCCGTTTATCGTACATCAATAAGTTCATTTAGGCATTCGCCGTATTGTTTACACTGGTATTCCAGTCATTAGTATTTCCTAAGGCATATCCAATTGTATACTAATACTCTGTGCTTCTCGCACTTCTCCACGCTATGTCCTTAGGTCCGTTACCTTACTGGTTCTAGACTCCTTTAGCTTGGTAAACTTCTTTGTGTTCTTCGATCATTCGAGATGTCCAACTGTCTTGGTTTGATTGGCTCTTTCGTCCGTAGTATGGAGTGGGCTACTTCCCGTGTTCCGTACTCTACTAGTATACATACATGGAGTATCTTATTGATACGTTACCACTTACCTGACTAACTCATAATTGGTCTGTCAGGTCCGCAAGCTCCTTCGGAGTGCGGTCGTTCCATGTCTCATTTGTGTACACTTGTAGTGTCGGTCACGCCTAGTGAAGTATTCTGTTGCCAACTCCTCTTATTCGTCCTATGATAACTTACCGTGATTCTCTGGTTTGGTTTTTAAAATTTAGGGTTTTTGGAAAATTCTCTGTTTGAAGGAAAAAAATTTGAGTTGAAAATAAAATCTTCACGGCATTTCAATGCCGGTTGCTTCTTACTATGTCTGACTTCTTGCAGACTGGTATGTTCTTTATACAGTGGTCAGGCCTTTAGGCCTTTCCAAGGTTTCGTTTCAGAATTCTTAGGGTTTGTGGTGCTATATTGGCTTCTCTTGCCGTCTTGGTACTTGCTAAGTACTGGTCGCTTACCAAAGCTCTTCTTATTAGTCCCGCTATTACTACTGCTTGCCGTGGCAAGTGCGCGGTACTGGCGGTTTTTGGGTTAACTCATACCGGTCACGGTATTGTTCACATGGTATTTGGTAGCCTTGTCGGCTCTTCCTTGATCTTTAATTGGATAACTGCTCCTTGGAGCTGCTTCTCATTCCTCTTGACATGGCTGTCATTCATTTAGGTGCTCCTCCACTCTCGGAGTTCCTTAACTATTTTAATTCTATGCTTTACCTCGTTGCTCGTTCCCACGTTCTTCCTGTGGTTACCGAGGTTTAACTTATTTAGGTACTACTTCTGTAGTCCTATTCGGGTATATCCCGTAATTATGCTTGTAGCTGTCTAAGCTGTGCCCGTTAGGTATTGCAACCTCTTCGGGTGTGGCAGGGTGGGTGTACCTACTCTTGACTAGATTCTTGTCGGTTAGTGTACCGATGTGGTATTAGTTAACTATGGCGGTCCGTAGACATGTGTCCCGGTTCTCGTTAGTTCTCATAAGTCCGTCTGGTCGCACGATTGGTGCATCCTTCTCACTGCTGCTCGACCAGCTGGGTTCTCGCGACTGCTAAGCATGTCGCCCCAGGCTGCCACAAATTCTGGTCTCCTTGGATTAGGATGTCTCGACCTTTCTCATTGCATGCAGTTATTGTCGTTCCAGCGGCTTCCGTCTCCGGGGTTTCCGGTTCTCGGGATCCACCGCATGACAGATTCTGGTTCATATTGATACATTAATTAAGTAACTGCCAGGTCGGGTTTCCCGTCTCTCTGGCGTTCTTTCCCGAGCTTTTAATGCGGGGGTTGTGGAGGGCGGGTCTGGTATTGTAGGTATCCAGATCATACTGGAAGTTCCTACTAGCGCATCTCTCACGCTACCACTCAACCCTAGCCCTAAGTCCTAATTCCTAACTCGGTATTTCCTAAGCTCGGTATTTCCAGTCATCAGAGCGATACCATTTTTGTAACACCCCAACCGTTAATCTCGTCATTACCTCTTAAACCGTCTAATTACTCCTACTCACGCAGCGGAACTCTAATTACAACGAGGGGTGAAACAACGCCGTTAGCCACCCATGTGGCTAACCAGGCCTTTCTCTTACCGTAACGGTCTGATGAACTGGAACAACCGAGTACTTCATACAACACAATACTCAATTCCTTCTTTACTATACCGAGTCTACAATATACGGATGCCGATAACATACTCGGACTTACACCTCTTTCAAATGCATTAGTAATTATCTAACTACCCATGCTTCATAGCAGTCCCCGTCCTACTCTCTCGAACGGTGGTCAGCTTCAAGTACCTGCACACTAAAAACGTTCCCCCTAGGGGGTCAGCTTACGCTGAATATGAAATTCGCATATACCGCGTGCTAACCGCGGTACGCCGACTACTTTGGGTCGGATATACATGGAGTTCATTTTAATCAAACAACATGCATCATGGAATACAATATATATGTATATTACACAAGGAATCTACATCCAATCAGGAACACATTCCTAACCAACATAACAAGGTTGTTAGTTGTATATGTTTACTCTTAGGCCATGAGGGTTATACCTCACTATGCCTTGTTTACTTATTCAGTACCTCTCCCGCTCTCTCGGGTTACTTATTCAATACACGCCCATTCTCTTGGGCTACTCGTACTATACTCACCCACACTCTCGGGTTACTTATTCTCATTATCTCACCCATACTCTTGGGTTATTTACACTCATTATCTCACCCACACTCTTGGGTTATTTATACTCAAGCTCTTGTAGATTCTCGAGACACTACAGGTCTCCTACGTCACGCTTGTTACTCTTAATACATATTAGGCCAAAACTCATGGCTCTCTAGCATAGTCTTACTTCCCCGGTTTCGACCCTACTCTGGGTCTAGCATGGTGGGAAGGCTCAACTAGCTCCTGGAACTTTCTCTTAGTTCCCTCTCTTTTTACATAGGTCCGACTACTCTCGGACTACTCACTTTCCCATACACTCCTCTCTCGGAGTTATAATAATTTTATGTATATTAGTCTAGAAGCATCACTCTTGATGTTTCTAATGACTTTGGGAACTTTACTTAAATTCGGGTAATCTTAAGTTTAAGGGTTACCCTCACAATCATATACTTATACATTCGGATATTTTCTTATACCGGGTAAATCCTCATATAGGAGGTCGACCATGTCTCAAGGGAGTTACATAGTCCCTTAGGTCTCTTTTACCTTTCTTATAAGTTCACATTATTGGACTAACTTCAATCCTCTCGATGGAGGTCATTTATCTCTCCACTCATATTTATTTCGTGGATTGTTTCAATAAGGTTCTCTAACCGTTATCGGGTATTTACTCAACCCGTACATCTCCTCACATTTTAGGGAGTTCATATGTTTGTTTATCGTTATACTTTAATCGATAGCTTTTGTGTGTTTGCATATTACCATTGTTCATGAGACTACCCGATCTACGGGTTTCTAGTCAATCACTACTCTCTATGAGTCGGTCTATGCACTATGTTAGACCACACCGGCGTACAAGTATGTTAGTTCATACAACATACAATAAGGCATCCATAATCAAACAAGGGATTATTTTCATGCTTTAATCTTGATTAAGCCGGCACACAAACACACAAATCAGAGTAACTCGGTTAGCATACGGGGCATGAGAAAATCATACCTTTCACCGGGGTTTTTACTTTTACCGTGTCATCTCACCATGCTCGGGTCACGCACGATTCTCTGATAATGTTTCAAACATTATTATTAATACTAAGCTCATACGGTACATTATTAAATGCTACTCCCGTACTTACCCCGTTATCCCGTTATCTCGGTTTTACTTTTGTTAATTTGAGTTCTCACTTCTCAATCACTTCTAACACTTTCTTACACTTCCTAGGGCCTTTACATGTCACCAAACAAGGCCTTAACATCTTATAACATCATTAACACTCAAACCCCCATCATTTAAACCTTTAAAACACTCTCTGTAGGTTTCTGGGGGTGGTCCGGGACTTGGTCCTTACCCTAAGTCCCGGACCAATTGCAAACTTAACTCTCGGGTGAAATTACACATGTCCGGGACCTTGTCCTGGAGTATAGTCCCGGACCAAAGCAGCACTTGCACTCTCGGCCTTAATTTAGGTGTGGTCCGGGACTTTGTCCAAGGACCAAGTCCCGGACCCTGCTAAAACCTGCTCCAAACTTGATTTTTCCACTCCAAATCAATCCTTAAACCACCCTTAATCTTTCCATAAACTTTCCACAAGTTTTCCACATGTTTAATCACCTTAAAACATGCTCTAAAACTCTTCAAATCATAGGTCAACCTTACTCAAATTTGCTCAAATTCACACATTTTTCATTCTCATTTTACACTAATGCACACTTGTGCATTTCTAACTTCTCCTCAACCCTTTGCATTAGGCTCTCTTTCATTTTGACCATTCCACATCTTCCAAGGTAATGCACAACTCATACCAAGTTCCAAGGCTCACTCTTTAAGCCTTAAATCTCCTTTGTTTTTCTATAAACTCCTAAGGCACCTAACCACTCTTTTGCTACAGATTTTAGTCAATTTCCTCCCCTTGAACAAGCCTTCCTACAGTGGTTAACTAACCCAATGCAATCTCCATACATACCTAGCCATTCCTAGGTTATTCTCCACACAAATCATCACTTAAACCACTTAGATTACCACATAAATTTTGCCATAACTTGGCTACTTCTCTAACATTGCTCAAAACTCATACCACCATTTAAATCATCCTAAAACTAGCCAAACCACAAGGGTTCTATCAGCACTCAATATTTTCCTCATTAATCAAGCAAAACTCATTAAGCACCATAAAGCATAATTCATCATATACATAGCTCCCAAAACAAGCATTAACTCACAAAGGCTTTCTCACTTGCATTATTTCTAAGCAAGCACCTTATCACCACAACTCAAGTGGGGTTCATTCATTTTATTAACCCTTCCCAAATCCTAATACATATAGGATACCACTAAGATAGGTTTCTTACCTTAAATTTTCTTAAGTTTCCTTTTATTTCTCTTCTCCTCTTCTCCCCTCTTCTTCCTTCAAAATCGGCCAAGGCAATTCATTTGCCCATTTCTCTAGCCACATTCAAATTGCAAAATAAGCACCAAGGAGCTCCCTTAGGCTCACCAAATAAACTAAAATTCACAAGGATGCTTAAAGCACCAAATTAGGTTTTACCTTTGGAATTTCTTGAATGGTTTTCAACTCTTGAATCTTAAGAGGGACTCCCACCACCATTAAAGCTTGGAGAATATCTCAAACAAGGAAGAAAAGCTAGTCATTACCAAAAGCCAAAATCGGCCAAGGTGGGAAAATGGAGAATGACTTTTTCATGGATATTTTTACCTTGCTAGAAAGGGGAAGCTTCAAGCTTCAAGTTTATGTGCTTTTCTCCTCAAATGGGCACACCCATGAAAATGAACTTCAAGCTTTTGGGATTTTGAAAAGAGGGAAAGGTAGAGTTTGATGAGAGGAGTTTAAATATGCGATTATTTTTCAATTCGGAGCAAGGATGAGACTTGAGCAAGGAGAAGAAGATGGAGAACCCTTGTTGAGCTCCCATGTCGCACAGCACCAGAGAGGGAGGAAGGGAATCGTGGAGAAGGAGAAAGAAAGAAGAAGGAGGGAAAGTGAGAGGAAAGAGAGTGAGGGAATGTTAAATGCCTTTTTGCTTTTACTTTTCTCTCTCCTCTTTTTTTTCTTTCTTTCTTTATTTGCTAACTAATAAACAAGAGAGGGGGAGGCTTCTTATTTAATAAAACCGGCCCCCACTAACTAGTTAAGCTGGAGCGTTTTTCGTTTCTGACAGAAAACGCTCGTTATTTTACCCGGTTTGGCACTATTCACTAACCGGGCCCGTTTTTCCGGATTTTGCCGTTTTTATTTTAATGGTTAATAAGCTTCCATTAATACTTAATTATAGTTATTTAATCAACTATAATTTTTACGGGTCCGTTTGACCACTTAAAGTCACGTTTTCGGGCTTCCTCGAAAAACGTGCTTTTATGCTTATTTAGTGTTTTAATCCATTATTTGGATCCGTTTTCTTCGGGAATCATTCCCGTATACTTATTAGGCCTAACTAAGCCTTAGGAATCCATCTCGGACCCTCTCGAGATCATATATCTCATATACTCATTTAACGCGCATTTTAGCGTTTTTCGCTTTTCAAGCGTTTTCTCTTTTCTTTTGGTTTTATTTTCTTTACCAATACACTTTAGGCACCATTAGGCCTTTAATAATCATATTAGAGTAATTTAATCACCATTATTAGGTCCGGGGTATTAAAATAGTGTGATACCCAGTGTAGGGGTCACCTCCCACATCGATCGGGAGAGCACACGAACCACACCTTATAGGTGTGGGGATACTCTTGCCTTGTGAGAGGCCTTTTGGGGATGGTACCCCGGAAGCAAAACCGTGCGGGCTGCGGCCCAAAGCGGACAATATCTCACAAGTGGGTTGATTACTGGGCTGTTACAGATGGTATCAGAGCCAGGCCCAGGTCGGTGTGCCAGCGGGGACGCTGGGCTCCCAAGGGGGGTAGAGTGTGATACCCAGTGTAGGGGTCACCTCCCACATCGATCGGAGAGCGCACGAACCCACCTTATAGGTGTGGGGATACTCTTGCCTTGTGAGAGGCCTTTTGGGGATGGTACCCCGGAAGCAAAACCGTGCGGGCTGCGGCCCAAAGCGGACAATATCTCACAAGTGGGTTGATTACTGGGCTGTTACAATTCAGGCCCGACCGAACTTGCCAAGTCCGGTCCCATGTTCGGTCGATTCCAGAAACTTAATTCGTACACGAAATACAAGCCCGACCGACCTTGCAAGTCCGGTCCCCAAGGTCAGTCCATTCTAGAAACCAATTCTCGCAGGGTAAACTGGGCTTGACCGACCTTGGCAAGTTCGGTCGCAAGGTCGGTCTGCTCCAGACCCTTATTTTCCATTGCCCATTTAACTCCAAACTTCACCTCATATATCCTAATATGTCCTAGACTCATTTGGGCACTTCAAACACATCGTTAGCCATGTACTAAATTCCTTAAATCACCCACCAAAACTATCTTTATCATTCCACAAACTCCTTACAAAATCTCTTAATACTTGTACATTTTTCATTTGGTTTTCTAAGTGGTATTTCACCTATAATGACCACTATGCCAAGATGTTTCCCTACACCTTAGCATCATCTCTCAACATCTTTTCTTACTACTAAATCCCCTTTTTCACATCTTACCTAAACATCATTTCTTCCTTGTACATCAACATTCCTAAACCTTAAACAAACTTCTCCAAGACTTTAATACATTCTCAAAAACACATATTGAATTCCTAGAACTTCCAAGATAATACCTAAATCCTTTTATCACTCTAAATCACCTTAATACATGTTTTCTTCCCTAGTAAAACACTTGTTCACCTTCAACACTCCCTAGATCACTAAAGCTTATTTGAAACACTTAGAACTTCTTACACATTTTCCAAATTTTGCCATAGCTTCCCTTGTATATACTCACATCCAAACACTTAGGTTTTTACCTTATTTCATTCAAGAACACCTAAAATCCATAGAGAGTATTCTCACACACACATAACTTCACCAAATTTACACTACATCACAATATAGTGCATAAACTTAATTGCTTGGCACTTAGGCCCTTAAATAACATGGCTCTTAGGCCCTTAAGATGCATAAATCATAAACACTGAATTTCCCACATAAATATTGCCTTTGACCTGCAATTACATACAACAACACATATGCCCTTTAATAATCTCCTTAAGAACATTTTACTAGGTCTTTCACCTTTGGCTCCTTAGGTATTTTATTAAGCAAATCAAGCTCATTTTCCTAAGGCATTTAAACTACATTGAGATAGTTTGTTTAACTCTTTTTCCTCACAAACTTCTTTCTTGTTTCCTTGTAAAACCGGTAGGGTGTTTGGTTGTTTGTCAACTTCTAAACAATGTACAAATAATAGAATGAGCATTCAAGCATTATGCTTCATCTCATTGTAAACCCTAGTTACATATATTGTTTTAAGGTATTAAAATGATTGTTTTACCTTGGAATGGAAAGAGAGCTTGAATAAGTATCAAGAGAGGACTCCTCCTAGCCCTTGGAAGATTCAAATGGAGCTAAAACAAGCAAGGTGAAAACACCATTGTGAGGTGGATTTTCGGACAACACAAAACATGAAGGAAACATCATTTTTCTTTGAGTTTCCTTACCTTGAAGCAAAGGAGAACAACAATATGTGAAAAGATGAACTCAAGCTCCATCAATGGTGAATCTCCTTGGCACCGAAATTGAGCTCTTGAAGATTTGAAAAGGTAGAAGTGTAGAGCTTGCTCCAACTAGAAGAATGGTGGTCTTGAAATTGAATTTGGAGCATGGAGTCATAAGTTACAAGTGAAGGAAGATGAAGAATGAGATGGTGCTGTTGGAAACCGATGGAGAGAGGAGGAAGAAGATGGGAACCGTGGGAAATGAAAGGAAAGAAGAGAATGAGGTGAGAGAGTTCACTTTGTTAAGATATTTTACATATAAAGTAAATAGTACTTTACTTGCTTTTTCATTACTTATTTACTTATCAACTAACAAGGTGGTGACTCACCTTGATAAAACCGGCCCCCATTTAATAAGAAGGGTATAATAGTCTTTGTTGACCAATTTAATTACTTATAACAACATATGTTACAAACTAGCTTATAATAGTTACTATTCACTAAAACAAGGCACATAGATGTGAAATGTTTGATTTCCCATTGATATAGACTTCCAAATGTGATACTATATAGTACACATGCTAATTAAAGAGTAATGATGGACATAAAGCCATTCAAAACTCATTTACAAGATAATTTTTCAAAAACGTGTTTTAAGACTCTTTAAAGCACATTTTGTGTTTTAACTTGTTTTCAAGCTTGGTTTTCTTTAGTAATTGATTTAATATGTTCATTAACATATTTATAAGGTATAGGTATGACCATTAGGTCTTATACAAATTTATCCCAAGCTTAGAGCACATTTTTGCTCTTATTGACTTTAAGGTATATTCTTGTGTTTTATTTGGTTTAACTGTCTACCAAAGTTTCCTAAGGGCTTAATTAGCCTTATTAAATCATAATTGAATATTATTAAGTCTTGGTAGGCTCTTTGGGTCCTAACCAAGTTCACTCCAAGCTTAAAGCATGTTTTTGCTCAAACTGTATCTTAGTGCTTTATTGCATTTTATTATGGTTTAAATTGTTCACTGATGTTTCTAAGGCACTTTTTAGCCTTTACATACCATAGTTTAATATTTAAACCACATATCAAGGTTTGGGGTATTTCACCGAGTGATGGATCGGGTCAGATTCAGGTAAAAAAAATTTATCCATCACCCGATCCGTCATCCGTTTGTCACCTAACCTATCATCCATTTAAAGTTACACCTTGTTTTATTTAAAGTAACTGAAATACCCCAAACCTTTATATGTTGTTTAAATATTAAATTATAATATATTAAGGCTAAAAAGTGCCTTAGAAACATTAGTGAACAATTTAAACCATAGAAAACACAATAAAGTACCATAAATACAAGGAGAGCAAAAATGTGCTCTAAGCTTGGGATAACCTTGGTTAAGAACCTACCAAGACGTTATTTACATGTTAATGAACATGTTAAACCAATTACCAAAGAAAACCAAGCTTGAGAACAAGTTAAAACACAAAATGTGCTTTAAGGAGTCTTAAAGCACATTTTTGAAAAATTGTCTTAGAAATGGGTTTTGAGTGGCTACATTCCCATCATTACTCTTTAATCAACATGTGTACTACTTAGTATCACATTAGGAAGTCTAAATCAATGGGAAATCAAAAATTTCATAATTATGTGCACTAATTTGTGAATAGTGCTCAAATAGTGCTAATTTAGCATTAAGTCAACATAAGTCAATTAAATGGTCAACAAAGACCATAAATATCCTAAGGAGGATAAGGGGGCCGGTTTTTAAGTGTGAATCACCACACTTAGCTAGTCAAATGAGGAAGAAAGAATAAATAAGTAAGTTCACTATTTGCTTTATGTACAAATATCTTTCAAAAGTAACCTCTCACCTCACTTTCTCATTTCCCTCTTGTTTCCCACAGTCTTCATCGTTTCCTCCCTTCTCCAAATCAGTTTTGCTACAGCAACCATACTATTCTCCATCTTTAAATGTTTATAACTCCTAGCTCCATGCTGCAAAATTAATTCCAAGACCACCATTCTCTTAGATTGATCAAGCTCTACAACTTTGTCTTTTCAAATCTTCAAAAGCTCCATTTCGGTGCCAAGAGACACCATTTGAGGAGCAAGAACTCATCTTTTTCTACCTTGTCATTTTCCTTTGCTTCAAGGTAAGGAAAACCAAAGAAAAATAACATTTCCTCTCATTTTTGTATATGGCCGAGAATCACCATTTAATGGTGTCTTCTTTTGATCTTTCGTAGCTTCATTTCAAACTTCAAAGGACTAGGTGGAGCCCTCTCTTGCTACTTAATCCAATTCTCATTCAATTCCAAGGTAAACTTTCATTTTTGTGTTTTAAAACACTTATGTGAATTTAGGGTTTATATATGAGTTTAAGTATGAATCTTAAAGCTCATTACCCTTATGTGTGTGTGTGTATAGAAGGTTTACAAGTAATCAAGTTCCTTGCTAAGCTTCAATCCAAGAAAACACGAAAAGAAAACTTGAAGAAAAGAGGTAAATAACCTAACTTAACGTGGTTTAATGTGTCTTAGGAAATTGAGCTTTAAAATGCTTAATAAACTATCTAAGGAGCCAATGATAAATGAGCTAGGAAACTACCCTCAAAAAGGTTATTAAAGACATGTGATGTTGTATGTATTTGCAGGTCAAAGGCAATTATTATGTGGAAAATTCAGTGTTTAAGCTTAATGCAATTTAAGGGCCTAAGAGCCATGTTATTTAAGGGCCTAAGTGCCAAGCAATTTAAATTATGCACTATATTGTGATGTAGTGTAGTTTAAGGTTTAGTTGTGTGTAAAGAACATTTTTGTGTGGATAAATGTTCTTGATTGTTTAAAGGTGAAAAACCTTGTGTTTTGGGTGTAAGAAAGTGCTAGCAAAGCTATGTCAAAATTTGAGTAGAAAACTAGAAGTTTAGGTGTTTAAATGAAGTTTAGTGACCTAGGTTGTACTAGGTATTTCTAAGGCTTAGACCTGTGAAAGAAAGGGAATTAAGGTGTTCTTAGGTGTTAAAAACGTATAGGCATTTTCTTGGAGGATTTAGTGTTCAATGAGTGAAATTTTGGTGAGCAGGGGAAAATTATGCTTGTGAAGGTTTAAGTGTGAATTGGAGGAAAAATAGAAAGAACTTGTGTAATGGAGGTGCTGCGCAGAAATAATGCTTATGGAGTAGTGGTAGTGTAGATAAGGTAACATTTTGGTTAGTTGGTGTTGTAGGCATAAAACTACCACTTAGAAACCTAAGGAAAATATTACAAGTGTTAAGGAGTTTTGTGAGAAATTGGGTAATAAGTTGGACAAGGAATTGGACAAGTTTAAGGTGTTATTTGGTATTAGAATATGCCTAAGATCATGTGTGAAGTTTGGGTAAACAATGGATGAGGAGAACAAGTTTGACAAGGCTTGAAAAATGCATAATTGTAAAATCTGTAGCATGGTCCGGGACTTAGGTCCAGGGTGAAGTCCCGGACCACACCAGAAAAAGGGGCCGAGAGTTGATTCAATACCTGGGTCTGGGACTTAGGTCTGGTATTAAGACCCGGACCACCCCTTAATTTACCCCCGAGAGTAGCAGCAACTATTGGTCCAGGACTTAAGTGTAACACCCCTATTCCTAAACCTGTAATAACGTCGCAAGTCGTAGCATAATAAATAACAATTCGCAGCGGAAAACAAAACTATCTACCTTAGTGTTACACGCCGTTACTCACCCTTGTGAGTAACAAGGCATCCTTACTCCTTCCAACAATCTCAACTCCTCACGCTGTGATGAAAAGATACTGAGCACTCTAATTATTACAAACCAAATCCAAGCTAAATGAGCAACTAACTGAATACAACAATCTCCTTAATACAAAACATAAATAAAACTACAGAGTGTTTATTAAAACACATCAGCTACCTTGTGCCCTGTACTCCGGCTTGAGTCTTCAGTAACCTGAAATGTTTTGTCCATTGAAGGGCTCAGCAATCAAAATGTTGGTATGCTAAATGTAGTCCTAAGTCATCTAGATTCCTTAAGTCATTTTAGCCATCTTGATATTAGATTCTTTACATGAAATACCGGTTTAGAATAATAACAGTAATAACTGTAAATGCTAAACAAACACATAACAGTTCACCTGCAAATCACATCACATAATAGTAAAACATCGACCAGATAATCAAACACCAATAAACCATAACCACAATCAAACAAGATACGCGTATTAAATTGTACTTGTTAGTTGGCCACCTGGCCCTTATCCTTTAAACCAATCACTTAACCTTTTTCCAATTAAATTCCACCTCAGGTGTCATGTTAAGACAACCTTTAATAACTTAATTAATGGACAGTAGTCCCCTGGGTTCCAATGGAACCATTACCAGCTGACCTTATGGCCCTGGATAATTATTTTGACCGATCCGGTCGAACCTGTGCACCAACGGTAATGCCCTCCACCATCGTCGAATGTGGACAATGGTTTCCCTTGAGTGACTCCCCATTGAAGTCTCTCGTAGTGATCACGATACGCAACCAGAAAGTCGAAACAATCTGGATTCCTCTCTTTATAAGTTAGCCCTTTAGTCAGTCATACAATAACCAATCCTTGAGTTAAGACTATAATAGTTGACCATCAGTTAGGTTCAATAATACCTAAAGGTCAGTTAGTCTTGTTCCAGTTTAGATGTATAAACTTCCAGTCATAAGACGTTCGCGTAAAATAAAATGCAGTGGTGTCGAGCAATACAGTATACAATATCATATACATAAATCACAGATATCACTCTTAACAATTTAAACACACAACGTTTGGACTTCAGGAAAATCCTTAGGACATTCAGACCACACAATTAACATACCGTTCACCGGGATAATAACTAGCTTGACAATCCACGCTCTAGTAATTCCTTCCCGTACATTGTTATATATACATGCAATACCGGGTAATATTAATATAGCTATTCTCTGAATATTACAGTACTGTCACTACAGAGTTAATACCGGTGGTATACTATTCCTGTATGTTCTTTACTTCCCACAGTTATTTTATAGTGGCTCTAGGTAGTTCAACAGTTCGTTATTTCATGTACCCACACACGTGATAATGAATTTCTACCTTATAGTATATTTCTATTTCTTTAATCATATACTCATAATTGTTCCCACTAATTCTTTATATTATATTCTTTGGTTATTTTTATTATAACCACAATTATTTTATAAACTTTATATTATACTCCATAATATATCATATTACTTAATTTTAATTCCTTTCTTTATTAAATTACAAACCAACCTTATAATTTCGGTAATTGTTTTTTGGACACATTAACTTTTATAAATTACCAAATAACCATATAACTTTCATAATTTATATTTATCCATATTAACTTTCGGAAATTACAATCTTATTATACCAGCTTTTATAAATTATAAATAAACCCCTTAACTTTCGGTTTTCACTTATATTTTCCTTTATTCACATTTTAACCCCAAAACTTTATATAAGATACATATTAACTTATAAACTATAGTGTAAATATTTAATTTCCTAAAATAACCAAGTGAACACTTATATTTTCATAAATTACCATTTCGCCCCTTTTTAATTCGATTTCACATATATCTTTAGTAAATTACATATTCACCCCAAAACTTATATGAACTTAATATTTTTTGTCATAAATCATTTTAACCCAAAGTTTTTGGTCAACACTTTGACCAAGACTTAATTTCACATTTAATACTTTAATACACCCATAAAATCATATGAATTTGGTTTCACCTCTAAACTTCCATTAATTACAAAATAGCCCCAAAACTTTATAAAATGTTATCCTAACACTTAAACACTTATTTAAATTCACCAAAATTCATAATATTAATTCCTACCTTATATTATATCATAAATATACCAAACAACCCCTTAAGCTCTTGGCAATTATTAATTGTACACTAAACTTTTCAAAATTTACATTTTAGCCACATAACTTATTAAACTAGCCATTTAAATACTTGTAGTTATTTTTAATACTTCCAAAATTTATAATATAAGTTAATATACTTATATATTTTGAAAATCACCAAATGAAACATTTAACTCTCGGCTTTAATAAACATTTACTATATAGTTTTAAAACTTGATTTAAACATTATAATAAATACATATAAATGTATATAAGCCATATAACACTTCTAAAAATTATGCTAATGACTTAGAATGATTATAAACTAAAAATAGAACATTTAACTCTTAGATATTTTGGCTTGACCATTTATGTATCCTAATTAATTTTTGTGACACACTTTTATACCTTAAGGTAATAATCTTACCTTATATGTTATAATTTATTTTCTTGACAATATAACCCAATGTATTTTGGCCTTAATTTATTTAGAGGTTATACATAATTTTTACACCAAAGTTTGAAACTTAAATCAAGCTTAACTTAATAAACCTTAATTATAGAAACTTACTCCTTAAATCAAGACAATTCTTGTACTTGATTTCTCCTTGAATTCCAAGCTCTCCAAATGCTATCTTGATGAAGAGAATTCGGCCTCCTTGTACATATTTAGGAGATCCATTTGTTAGACTTCTAACAAGGATTTATAAATAAGATTTGGAGTAGTTTTACAAGAGTTTACCTTAGGTATTTAACAAGGTATGTTCGGTACACCTTGGGATGATTGTAGATCCAAGTTTCCTTCCTGAAATAATGAAGAGAATATAGATTTAGAAGCCTAGAATTTTCGGAAATGCCTTAAGGAATTTACTTGGATTTTCAACATGAAAGTATACCTTAACTTGATCTTGTTGTTCCTTGTGTTGTTGTTGAATCAAGACAACTCCTTCGAGTATCTAAGCTTGGCGAAATCTTGGGTAGTTGCTAGGATGATTCTTGCTTCAAGACTTGTAGATTTAACTTGGAAATTACATAGAAATGGTGTTAGACCTTGATACACCATTAATGGAGCTTTGAAGCTCTAAGGAATGAACTAACAAAGAAAGAAGAAAAGAGAGAGCATGATGAGCTTACCATTTTTGTGGATGAAGGCAAGGAAAGAATGAGCTAAACTCACGTAGGAAATAAGGTAAGGCAAGGTAGGAATTCTTTTCTTCTTTTTGACACAATAATTGTTTAGTTTCTCCTTAGTTTATTGTTTGTTGTTTGGCTCCATAACATTGTCTATCAATAAGACATGCTTTCGGCTGGATTGGCAAAGGATAGAAGACTTTGTTTGACAACATGAAACAAGAAGTCAAAGGGCAATGTAGGTGAAATACCCTAAACCTTAGAATATTGTTTAAACATTAAAATGGTATATTAAGACTAAAAAGTCTTAGAAACATTAGAGAACAATTTAAACCATAGAAAACACAAATAAATACCTTGAGGTCAATAAAGGCTAAAATGTGCTCTAAGCTTGGGATAAGCTAGGTTAAGACCTAGTGAGCTTACCAAGACCTTATTTATATATTAATGAACATATTAAACCAATTACCAAAGAAAACCAAGCTTGGAAACAAGTTAAACACAAAATGTGCTTTAAGGAGTCTTAAAGCACATTCTTGAAAAATTGTCTTGTAAATGAGTTTTGAATGGCTAAATGTCCATCATTACTCTTTAAATAACATGTGTACTACTTAGTATCACATTAGGAAGTCTAAATCAGTGGGAAATCAAAAATTTCACAGCAATGTGCCTTGTTTTTGTGAATAGTAACTAAAATAAGCAAGTTTATAACATAAGTCAAATAAGTAAGTTAATTGGTCAACAAAGACTAAAACACCCCTTACTACTAAATGGGGCCGGTTTTTATAAGGGTGAGTCATCTTCCCCTTGTTAGTTTATCAAGTAAGTAAAGTTAATAAAGAAAATCACTATTTACTTTTACTTTAAATATCAAAAACTAGCTACTTATCTTCATTCTCTTCTTTCCCTCTTCATTTCCCACGTCTCCAACCTCTCTTCTACCTCCTTCTTGCTCTCCATTCACGGTTTTGCAATAGTACCAACACCAACACCAACACCAACTTCCATTGCCATTATCTCCTAGCTCACTTTGCCAAATCAAAAACAAAGACCACCATTCTCTTTGTCTTGCCAAGCTCTTCATTCCTATCTTCTCAAAGTTCCAAGAGCTCCATTTCGGTGCCAAGAGGAATCTCCATGGGAGGAGCTTGAGCTCATCTTTTCACATATTATTGTTCTCCTTTGCTTCTAGGTAAGGAAACTCAAATAAAAACTCCATTTCCTTCTTGTTTTGATGTTGACCGAGAATCACCATTGATGGTGTCCTTTATATTGCCTTGTTTTAGCTTCATTTGAATCTTCCAAGGGCTTGGTGGAGTCCTCTCTTGCTACATATTCAAACTCTCTTTCATATCCAAGGTAAAACAATCATCTAAATGTTCTAAGGCAATCTATGTATCTAGGGTTTACAATGAGATGAAGCATAAAGCTTGTATACTCATTTCATTATTTGTATATTGTTTAGAAGTTGACAAGAACAAACACCCTTACCGATTTTTAAACAAGGAAACAAGAAAGAAGTTTGTGAGGAAAAGAGGTAAATATGCTAACCTAATGTAGCTTATAATGTCTTAGGAGAAATGAGCTTATATTGCTTATTAAAACTAAAGGAGCCAATGGTAAATGACTTAGAAAAATGCTCTCAAGGGCTTAGTAAAAGGCATATGTATTGTTGGTGTATTTGCAGGTCAAAGGCAAATATTGTGGAAATTCAGTGTTTAAGGTTTATGCATCTTAAGGGCCTAAGAGCCATGCTATTAAGGGCCTAAGTGCCAAGCAATTTAAATTATGCACTATATTGTGATGTAGTGTTAAATGAGTGAAGTTTTGTGTACCAGAATGTTCTTGATGGATTTTAGTGTTCTTCATTGTCTAATGATGAAAACAATGTGTTTTTGTTTAGTAATGTTCTAGGAGAGTTCATGTAAAAATTTAGGTAAAATACAAGAAGTTCTAAGTGTTTAAGCAAGATTTGGTGAACTAGGAAGTGTTAGAAATGTTTAGGTGTTTTACTAAAGGAGAAGTAATGTCTTAGGTGTTCTAGGAAACAAAAAGGGACTTAGACATCAACTAGAAGTTTTGGTTAGGAAGAAAAGATGCTTGGGAGATGATGTTGTAGTGGTGAGAAAACATTTGGGAATAGTGGAAGGTATAGGTATGAAACACCACATAGAAACTTAGTGAAAACATTACAAGTGTAAAACTTTTTTTATAAGACTTTGTGTAATGCTTGAGGAGAATTTTGATGAATGGTTTAAGGAGTTTAATGGAGGTCTTATAGGTGTGTTTGAGGTGCCCAAATAAGGTTAGAACATACTAGGATATATGAGATGAAGTTTGGAGTTAAATGGGCAATTAAAAAACAAGGGTCTGGAGCAGACCGACCTTGGGGACCGGACCTGCAAGGTCGGTCGAGCCCAGTTTACCCTGCGATAAATGGTCTCTGGAATGGACCGACCTTGGGGACCGGACTTGCAAGGTCGGTCGGGCATGGATTTTTAGTACGGTTTGGGTCTCTGGAATAGACCGACCATGGGACCGGACTTACAAGTTCGGTCATGCCTAAATTTTTGTACGTAAGTGAGTCTCGGGTTCGACCAATCTTGCGACCGGACTTGCCAAGATCGGTCGGCCCTGAATTTTCAAAGGGAAGAAACTTTTGGGAATAGACCGAACTTGTGACCGAACTTGCAAGGTCGGTCGGAGTAGAATTTTTTACGGTAATGTGTGTTCAGGAATGGACCGACCTTGTGTAAGGTCGGTCGGTAAGTTCGGTCGGACCAAAACTTGTAAAAAAAAAACAAACAAAGTGTGGCTTAAGTATTTAACCCTAGGGGGTATAATGTAGGTAATCAAGGATAAGTTTGGACATTAAAACATGTCATATAACCATGTAAAATGCTTAGTAAAATTCAAGTTAAGCAAGTAAATTGACCGACGTTATTAATCGTGTATAGGAGTGACCTACGGTGGAAACCAGTCGAAGCAAGGACCAAGGTATGGTTTTCTTGCAGTCTGTTGCCTACCGGTTTACACCGGCTTGTGTGTTGTTTGTTTTTCTGTGTGCTTATGACCTTGTAAGACTTAAGTCATGTAATGAGTTTACTGTTGTTAAATATTATTGTATTGTTAAGTATGACTCTCTCTTCCCTTGTGTGTGTGTCTAACAAGACTTAACCAGTGTTTGTGATTTGTTTATTGAGTTCGATGTTGAACTTCTAACAAGTGCTAATGGGGGTAGTGAGGAGTCCGGTCTGTTCCGGCCACACGTGTGAGTATGGGAGTCGATGTCATAACCGGTTGATTCTCTTTGTATGTTATGGTTGTTTTCCAATTTGGTTTCCAACCTTCCCTTTAGCTTAACCAATGCTATTTTACTGACTCACGTCGGGCCACAGGGGCATACTATGTTTTGTTCGGTGTGCTTGGGTCACTATATCCGAGGCACCTTGTGTTAAGTTATCCGTTCAAACTAACAGGACGGTAACGAGTTATGTAACGAGCTTAGCATGAGTTTGACAACATTCTCTAGGCTCTCCATGGGAACTTATTGTGTTGGTTCGTTTCCTAAAAGGATTCGTTCTTGTATGTTATGTGTGATGTTGTTATGCAATATTCTTGTTGTGATACATATGTTGTATGTTTATAATGAATGCCATATCATCATGACAATTAGTTGCGTGTATCCCGGTAGTCGATGGGCTGCGCGTTAACCATACCAGCCAAGGGTTGCTGACCCCCTCGGGGGCTCCATATTTTTACTGCAGATGAGGATCGAGGAAGCGGAATGGCTATAGGTTTTAGGCTGCAGAAATACTTTTGGTTGTTATTTTTGGATGTTGAGCCCGGGATGCGCCTGTGCTCCCGTGGCGATATATTTTGGTACCGTTTGTATTACAATAACGGTCGTTGACAGTTCACAGTGACAGTTTGTGGTGTACAGTTTACAGTTACGGATGTGTAGTTACAAACTCGGTATTATGTTTATGTATTAAAGGTTATTAGTTCTATGTTCGGGAGTCTGATCATCAGACCGGTACGCTTGTATTTATTCTGCCTTGTTGACCACGTGGGTGGTTAACTGCGTTGTAGCACCGAATTTTAGTTATTGTTTAGTTGTTAGCTCCGCTGCGATTTCGATTATTGTTAAGTGCGTAGTAGGGGTGTTACAAAAAGTGGTATCGAGAGAAGTAAGTATGCTCTGATGACTAGAATACCGAGCTTAGGAATATACCGAGTTAGGAAATTTGCTATAGTTACCTAAGAGAACAGTTGTGGAAAGGTTAACCACTAACTAAGTGTGGAAATACCTTATTGTCGGGAAGATGTTACAACCGTTGGACCGATAAGTGTGCAAGCACAATGCTAATGAATGTTCATGTGAATTCAGATGTCAGGTAGACCACGAGGTAGAGGCCGCGGACGCGGTATTGGTGATACCGGGAACCAGGGAGAAACCCTACGGCGTAAGTCATGGCCGACGCTGTAGCGGCCGCCGTAGCCCAGATGGTCCCACAGTGGTAGCTGCGATGCAGCCAGCAGCAAGGCGGTGTGGGTCAACAAGGGCCGCCAACCACAGCCGCGGAGACCAACTGGGTCAAGCGTTGGCGGATTTAGACCCCGTCATTCAGTGGGGGAGACCGACCCTAGTAAGCTGGAGGCATACATCTTCGAGAGGGAGACCGCTTTCGAGACCTTGGATGTTCCTGCTGGTGCCAAGGTTCGACTAGCCGCTTACTACTTGAAGGATCGGCTCAGAGTTGGTGGGGAATAATGTTAGGGAGGGCAGAGTTGGTGATCCTACCTTCCAGTGGAGGGAGTACACGGCCCTGCGCGAGCCAAGTACTACCCGATCCATGTGCAAGAGGCCAAGCGCCTAGAGCTCGACAGTTGAGGCAAGGGGATAGGGATAAGAGGACAGTTGATGAGTACTACACCAGCTTTCATCGGATTATCCATCTGCTGCCGGATCTGGGTTACTCAGACCAGATCTTAAGTAACCGTTTCTATAAACGGATTGAGCTACCGCCTACACTACGGTATGGGGCCAAGCGGGTTATACTACCTTGCAGGTAATGAACTACAGTATATGAAGTGAATAAGTGTGTACAGTGCGTTAATGTAAATTGTGAGTTTGTTTAGCGGGGCATAACTAACACCCTAAATATAGGAGTGCTATCATGCCGCTGCAATATTGAGATCAGATCCGTCTGAGGGACGAGGAGAGTGCGCTCAAGTGCAAGGCCATGAGCGAGGGTCAAGGCACGTAAGGGCACGGGGGAGGAAAGAAGAAGAAGCAATACCCCCAGTCCCAGAAAGGACAGCAACAGGGTGGCAAGGGCCAGACCCAGACCACCACTGCTGAGGAGCCTCTGCAGCTCACCTACGCATATGAGGCCAAGCCCTTACGCCTTACCCACCCAAGGCTAGCACGGGCTCTGGACCGGAGCGCCACTATTACTGTAAGTGGTGTAACGGAGACCACCCCGGTAAGGACTGCAAGGGCAATGATGTGCAGTGCCGATATTGTAAAAAGATGGTGCACCGCGACTACGAGTGCTGGTAGAACCCCAATAGCAGAAACTACAGGCCTAAGGGGCAATGGAAGGGTAAGGCCACCGTGACCACCGATGGCCCGAAGACGGCGAACCAGCCACCCCCAGATCAGAGGTACACAGATTCCCAGAAGGGGAAGGGGTCGGGATCCGGCGAGGCCGCCCTGAATGTGGTGGACTGGTCTGAGGCGCGAGGGCCCTCTACTAGACCAGGTACCACCTAAATTGTTGAATGAAATAAGTGATTGCATACCGCATTTCATGCATGTGTGTTAGTGAGTTTAAGTAAACAACCATGTAAGTAAGCAGTTAAAGTATAACGTGAGAACACCTAATTAGGTAAATTGAAAACTTAGGAACCTTCAATATTTGCTATCCAATCCCACCCACACCAAACCCTGAAGATACCACCATCAACATCACCGACTTTCCAATGGAGCAATGTCAGGTCATCCAACCAGGCATGATACTTTTGAATGGATACCTGACACCGGAAGCACAAATCCACATTATCTGACAATGCGACAAACTGGGAGCAGCACCCGGAGGTTTCTATACACCCGAATACCCGAGCGCATCAAAGATGAAATTGAAGATGATGTGCATAGGTAAGGACTGGAACCCTTACACCAAGACATATCAAGAAGTGCGAGCTGAAGATGGAGCAATTGTACCAAGTATACCTGAGGAGTTCCTTGCGGTCGTTAATCACGCCGTGGGAATTGCTCAGCAAGTTGAATCAGATTCAATTTCGAGTGTTAGAGCAGATTTATGTATTGTAAACTTCTACCAGAAAGGTGGACGGTTAGGGTTACACCAAGATAAGGACGAGTCACCCGAGTCTCTAAGTAAGGGAGTACCCGTGGTGTCTTGGTCCATTGGTGACACCGTAGTGTTTGTGTACGGCGAGCAGAAGCGTGGTGATCTCGCAAAGAAGCTAGTGTTGAAATCAGGAGATGTACTAATCATGGGTGGGCAGTCAAGGATGCTATATCATGGCATAAAGAAGATCAAACTGAATACCGCACCATCGGCAGTGATCAATGCCACACACATGAAACCCGGACGTTTGAATTTGACCTTCAGACAGTTTTAAAGCCTTGTATAATCATGTAATGTGTTAAGCCAGTGTATGTTAAGAATGTTGTATGTGTTAGTTATGCCAGAGATGTAAACCACCTTGTGGTGTAAAGAGAATGTTAATGAATAAAGTGGAGTTGTTTGAAGTATGTCAACCGTGTTATTACCAAATACTTATTAGTTTGCCAATGAATTAGGCTGTGCACTCGGAACGGGAGGTATACTGAGTGTCTGCAATGAGGCAGAAGCCGGTAGGAGCGGCACAATCCTCACCGGTACCTTTCCAGTCAATGGCGTGGATGCTTCAATCTTGTTCAACTCCAGAGCCTCACATACATTTATTTCGCTATCTTTTGCGAAGAGGCTGGGGTTAGACGGTGATGAGATGCCAGACTTCCTAGTCACTCTCCCGTCGAAAGAGCGGATCAGGTGTACCCGCTACCACCGAGATGTTGTTGTACGAATCAGAGGTGAAGAGTTTCTGATCGACTTGATAGAGTTCGAGGGACTTGGTTTTGATGTAATTGTCGGGATGAACTGGTTGGAGCGGTACAAGGGCAGAATCCTGTGTGCCGAGCATCGTCTGCTTCTTCGGAGTCCGTCTGGGGTTACTATATCTTACCGCCAGAGGCCCAGGGAGCCTTCGACTCAGATCATCACCGCCATGGCTATGTGTCGTGAACTACGACGAGGGAATGATGTATACCTCTGCTATGTCCAGGACATAGAGAGAGACCTAGAGTTTAGTCCTGATGTGCCGGTAGTGTCGGAGTTCCCTGATGTATTTCCTAAGGAACTGTCGGGCATGCCGCCAGCACGGGAAGTTGAGTTTGAGATTGATTTGGTTCCGGGCACCGGACCAATTGCGAAGGCGCCCTATCGTATGGCTCCAGCAGAGATGACAGAGCTCAAGGAGCAGCTGAGAGACCTACTCGACAAGGGATTTATCCGCCCTAGTGTATCACCATGGGGAGCGCCGGTCCTCTTCGTGAAGAAGAAGGACGGTAGCCTGCGCCTGTGTATTGACTATTGAGAGCTGAATGCAGTTACGGTGAAGAACTGTTACCCTTTACCACGCATCGACGACTTATTTGATCAGTTGAAAGGAGCATCAGTATTCTCCAAGATAGATCTACGATTCGGATACCATCAGATTGCCATCCGTGAGAGTGACATTGAGAAGACCGCATTCAAAAACCAGATATGGACACTATGAGTTTACGGTTATGCCGTTTGGTTTATCCAATGCACCAGCTAAGTTCATGGACTTAATGAACCGCTTGTTCCAAGATCAGTTGGACAAGTCAGTGGTAGTCTTCATCGACGATATTCTTGTGTACTCGAAATCGAGGGGTGAGCACGAAAGCCACCTGAGAAGTGTGTTGCAAACATTGAGAAAGAATCAGTTGTATGCTAAATTTTCAAAGTGTGAATTTTGGTTGAACCAAGTATCCTTTCTTGGACATGTGATTTCTGAAGCCAGGATCGCTGTTGATGCGGCACAGATAGATGCAGTGCGCACCTGGCCTAGGCCGAAGACAGTTACCGACATCAGGAGCTTCCTCGGTCTGGCAGGTTATTATAGGAGGTTTGTGAAGGACTTCTCAGTATCTCGAAGCCGATGACTTCCTTGATGAAGAAGGATGCTCCATTCGAGTGGACAGATGACTGTGAGAGTTCTTTTCAGAGTCTCAAGGATGCTCTGACATCGGCACCAGTCCTGACTTTACCAGACGGTCCAGATGGTTTTGAGGTCTATTGTGACGCATCAGGCAGAGGTATGGGTTGTGTGTTGATGCAACACGGGAAGGTCGTAGCGTATGCCTCCCGACAACTGAAGAAGCATGAAGAAAACTACCCTACCCATGACTTATAATTGGGTGCCATTGTCTTCGCACTGAAGATATGGCGACATCACTTGTATGGGGTAAGTGTAACGATTTATTCTGACCACAAGAGTTTAAAGTACTTGTTCACTCAGAAGGAGTTGAACATGAGACAAAGAAGGTGGGTCGAGTTTCTAAACGACTACGACATCAATCTGCAGTCTAAAGAGAGTAAGGCAAATGTGGTAGCTGACGCACTGAGTCGCCGAGCACACTCTCTCCATTCGATAGTCTCTCATTCTAGCTTGGTTGAAGAGGTGCGGAGTGCTCAGATGACGGATCAATATATGTTGGAGATTAGACAGAAGCTTATTGATGGCACATTCGAGGGTCAGAAGTACGACTTCTGGCTCCATGATGATGACCTGATTAGGCTAAATGGCCGACTGTGTATTCCGAGGAGTAGCGCTGAGCTGAAGGAGCGCATACTGAGTGAATCCCACTGTTCTACGACTTCGATTCACCCCGGAGCTTCAAAAATGTATAAGGGTATGAAACGTTACTTTTGGTGGACTGGCATGAAAAAGGATGTGAATGATTATGTATTGAGGTGTCTCACTTGTTAGAAGGTCAAGTTTGAGCACCGACGGCCTGGTGGTATGGTACAGCCAATGCCAGTGCCTGAGTGGAAGTTCCATGACATTTCTATGGACTTCGTAGTAGGGCTTCCGCCTACAAGGGGAGGTCTAAATATGATTTGGGTTGTTGTTGACCGACTGACCAAGGTGGCCCGATTCATTCCGATGAAGGACACTTGGAAAGTGGCAAGACTTGCAGAGCTCTTTGATAGAGAGATTGTTCGGCACCATGGGGTACCGAAGACTATCGTGTCTGATAGGGATACCAGATTCCTTTCGAGGTACTGGAGATCCACACGGGAAGCTCTTGGTACCGAGCTGAAGCTAAGTACAGCGTTCCACCCACAGACAGATGGTCAGAGTGAGCGCACTATCTAGACATTTGAGGATATGTTACGTGCATGTGCACTTGACTTTCAAACCAGCTGGATTGATAAGTTACATCTGATCGAGTTTAGCTACAACAACAATTACCATGCTTCGATCAAGATGTCTCCCTTCCAGGCATTATACGGTAGACCATGCTGCACGCCATTATGCTGGGATGAGTCGAGTGAGACGGTCATTATAGGACCAGAGTATCTGGAACAAGTTCAAGCAAAGGTACGACAGATCCGGGCTAACATGAAGTCAGCTCAGGATAGGCATAAATCATACGCCGATGTGCGCAGACGTGACCTGGAGTTCGCCGTGGGCGATCAGGTATTTCTGAGAGTATCCCCCATGAAGGGAGTGTTTCGTTTTGGCCAGAAAGGCAAGTTGAGCCCAAAATATGTGGGGCCTTATGTTGTGACGGAGCGGATCGGCCCTATAGCTTACAGACTTGATTTACCCGCCGA
The DNA here is from genome assembly GCA_023374045.1 of Limonium bicolor. NCBI lineage: Eukaryota > Viridiplantae > Streptophyta > Magnoliopsida > Caryophyllales > Plumbaginaceae > Limonium > Limonium bicolor. Next base: position 418,299,443 of record CM041776.1, on the reverse strand, counting down.
GCTGGGCAAGGTACATGATGTATTTCATGTGTCCCAGTTGAAGAAATATATGTCTCATCCGTCTCATGTACTTCAGCCTGAAAGGCTAACCTTAGAGCCGACCATGCGATCAGTGGAGACTCCGGTACGGATTCTGGATACTAAGACTCGAGACACTCGCCATAAGTCTGTGAGACTGGTGAAGGTTCTCTGGTCTAACCAGGACGTTGAGGAGGCCACTTGGGAGCTAGAAGATAAGATGAAGGCGAAGTACCCATCGTTGTTTACTTCTTAGTATTCGTATGTATAGGGCACGGGGCATACCCCTATTTTAAGGGGGGTAGAGCCGTTCCGGTTATGTGTGTGTGACATGTATTTGGATACATTGTCTATGTTATGTTGTTACCTTGTTATGTTACAGACCGTTGAGTCTGAATGATGTTGTGTTGTTATGTGGTTTGGACCTTGGGTCCGATGCTATGTAAGTATATTGTTAATGTTGTTATGGAAGTATTGTTTATATGTGTTCCCGTGTTCTAATATTTAAGATATGTGGGAAGTATGAACTTTGGGGACAAGGTTCTTTTAAGGGGGGTAGATTGAAATACCCTAAACCTTAGAATATTGTTTAAACATTAAAATATGGTATATTAAGACTAAAAAGAGTCTTAGAAACATTAGAGAATAATTTAAACCATAGAAAACACAAATAAATACCTTAAGATTAATAAAGGCTAAAATGTGCTCTAAGCTTGGGAAAAGCTAGGTTAAGACCTAGTGAGCTTACCAAGACCTTATTTATATATTAATGAACATATTAAACCAATTACCAAAGAAAACCAAGCTTGGAAACAAGTTAAAACACAAAATGTGCTTTAAGGAGTCTTAAAGCACATTTTTGAAAAATTGTCTTGTAAATGAGTTTTGAATGGCTAAATGTCCATCATTACTCTTTAATTAACATGTGTACTACTTAGTATCACATTAGGAAGTCTAAATCAATGGGAAATCAAAAATTTCACAACAATGTGCCCTGTTTTTGTGAATAGTAACTAAAATAAGCAAGTTTATAACATAAGTCAAATAAGTAAGTTAATTGGTCAACAAAGACTAAAACACCCCTTACTACTAAATGGGGCCGGTTTTTATAAGGGTGAGTCATCTTCCCCTTGTTAGTTTATCAAGTAAGTAAAGTTAATAAAGCAAATCACTATTTACTTTTACTTTAAATATCAAAAACTAGCTACTTATCTTCATTCTCTTCTTTCCCTTTTCATTTCCCACGTCTCCAACCTCTCTTCTACCTCCTTCTTGCTCTCCATTCACGGTTTTGCAATAGTACCAACACCAACACCAACTTGCATTGCCATTATCTCCTAGCTCACTTTGCCAAATCAAAAACAAAGACCACCATTCTCTTTGTCTTGCCAAGCTCTTCATTCCTATCTTCTCAAAGTTCCAAGAGCTCCATTTCGGTGCCAAGAGGAATCTCCATGGGAGGAGCTTGAGCTCATCTTTTCACATATTATTGTTCTCCTTTGCTTCTAGGTAAGGAAACTCAAATAAAAACTCCATTTCCTTCTTGTGTTTGATGTTGACCGAGAATCACCATTGATGGTGTCCTTTATATTGCCTTGTTTTAGCTTCATTTGAATCTTCCAAGGGCTTGGTGGAGTCCTCTCTTGCTACATATTCAAACTCTCTTTCATATCCAAGGTAAAACAATCATCTAAATGTTCTAAGGCAATCTATGTATCTAGGCTTTACAATGAGATGAAGCATAAAGCTTGTATACTCATTTCATTATTTGTATATTGTTTAGAAGTTGACAAGAAATCAAACACCCTTACCGATTTTTAAACAAGGAAACAAGAAAGAAGTTTGTGAGGAAAATAGGTAAATATGCTAACCTAATGTTGCTTATAATGTCATAGGAGAAATGAGCTTATATTGCTTATTAAAACTACTTAAGGAGCCAATGGTAAATGACTTAGAAAAATGCTCTCAAGGGCTTAGTAAAAGGCATATGTATTGTTGGGTGTATTTGCAGGTCAAAGGCAAATATATTGTGGAGATTCAGTGTTTAAGGTTTATGCATCTTAAGGGCCTAAGAGCCATGCTATTTAAGGGCCTAAGTGCCAAGCAATTTAAATTATGCACTATATTGTGATGTAGTGTTAAATGAGTGAAGTTTTGTGTACCAGAATGTTCTTGATGGATTTTAGTGTTCTTGATTGTCTAATGGTGAAAACAATGTGTTTTGGTTTAGTAATGTTCTAGGAGAGTTCATGTCAAAATTTAGGTAAAATACAAGAAGTTCTAAGTGTTTAAGCAAGATTTGGTGAACTAGGAAGTGTTAGAAATGTTTAGGTGTTTTACTAAAGGAGAAGTAATGTCTTAGGTGTTCTAGGAAACAAAAAGGGACTTAGACATCAACTAGAAGTTTTGGTTAGGAAGAAAAGATGCTTGGGAGATGATGTTGTAGTGGTGAGAAAACATTTGGGAATAGTGGAAGGTATAGGAATGAAACACCACATAGAAACTTAGTGAAAAAACATTACAAGTGTAAACCTTTTTTATAAGACTTTGTGTAATGCTTGAGGAGAATTTTGATGAATGGTTTAAGGAGTTTAATGGAGGTCTTAAGGTGTGTTTGAGGTGCCCAAATAAGGTTAGAACATACTAGGATATATGAGATGAAGTTTGGAGTTAAATGGGCAATTAAAAAATAAGGGTCTAGAGCAGACCGACCTTGGGGACCAGACCTGCAAGGTCGGTCGAGCCCAGTTTACCCTGCGAGAAATGGTCTCTGGAATGGACCGACCTTGGGGACCGGACTTGCAAGGTCGGTCGGGCATGGATTTTTAGTACGGTTTGGGTCTCTGGAATAGACCGACCATGGGACCGGACTTACAAGTTCGGTCATGCCTAAATTTTTGTACGTAAGTGAGTCTCGGGAATCGATCGATCTTGCGACCGGACATGCCAAGATCGGTCGGGCCTGAATTTTCGGAGGGAAGAAACTTTCGGGAATAGACCGAACTTGTGACCGAACTTGCAAGGTCGGTCGGAGTAGAATTTTTGACGGTAATGTGTGTTCTGGAATGGACCGACCTTGTGTAAGGTCGGTCGGTAAGTTCGGTCGGACCAAAACTTGTAAAAAAAAAAACAAACAAAGTGTGGCTTAAGTAGTTAACCCTAGGGGGTATAATGTAGGTAATCAAGGATAAGTTTGGACATTAAAACATGTCATATAACCATGTAAAATGCTTAGTAAAATTCAAGTTAAGCAAGTAAATTGACCGACGTTATTAATCGTGTATAGGAGTGACCTACGGTGGAAACCAGTCGAAGCAAGGACCAAGGTATGGTTTTCTTGCAGTCTGTTGCCTACCGGTTTACACTGGCTTGTGTGTTGTTTGTTTTTCTGTGTGCTTATGACCTTGTAAGACTTAAGTCATGTAATGAGTTTACTGTTGTTAAATATTATTGTATTGTTAAGTATGACTCTCTCTTCCCTTGTGTGTGTGTCTAACAAGACTTAACCAGTGTTTTGATTTGTTTATTGAGTTCGATGTTGAACTTTTAACAAGTGCTAACAGGGGAAGTGAGGAGTCCGGTCTGTTCCGGCCACGCGTGTGAGTATGGGAGTCGATGTCATAACCGGTTCGATTCTCTTTGTATGTTATGGTTGTTTTCCAATTTGGTTTCCAACCTTCCCTTTAGCTTAACCAAGGCTATTTTACTGACTCACGTCGGGCCACAGGGGCATACTATGTTTTGTTCGGTGTGCTTGGGTCACTATATCCGAGGCACCTTGTGTTAAGTTATCCGTTCAAACTAACAGGACGGTAACGAGTTACGTAACGAGCTTAGCATGAGTTTGGCAACATTCTCTAACTTCTGGATGACTCTTTCTTTCTGTTGTAATGTATTCTGTCTCCCTTCTTTATTTACAGAAAGAAGTTGCTCTTCTTCCGGGTACTATCTTCTTAACCCTTTAAGCATGGTGTGATGTATTCGAATGTCTGATTCATTCGCCTCTGGCCTGTAATCTAGCATGCTTCTCTCATCATTTAGCTATCTGTCTATTTTTGCCTGTGGCCTGGAAGGTGCCCTATGACCGATGAGTAATCTGTGATATCAGTTGCAATCTAAGTTTGATTGATCCATGTTTTTTGGTCCTTTCATCTAAGTCTAGAGTAATATTCCAAGGTTAGTGTAGAACCCACTCTGTACAACCTAATTTTTCAAGACTTAGAGGCAGGACAAGTAAAAATAAGACAAAAAGATGGTGGGTATCTGATCTGTGTTCAGTTTTAAGACCTTGGGTGACTTTTTTGCTTGGTCACGGGAAGACAATAGAAAAAGGGTTAACGAAATAATTAGTAACTCCACGGTTAGGATTCACCTTAATCGCTGCTTTATAGATCTGACTTGGCATTTGATATTCTGAATTCCATTCCTGCATGTATGTTTCTGATAAATTCTGAGATTCAAGTCCTGTGATATATGATTCCTGGATAGCTTTTTCCTTTTTCCCATACGTGAATGTATATGGCTCATGTGGCTTCATTGCATTTCATGCCTACACTTTTGTTTATTTCGATGGCTATTTGTTTGGGCTTGATTCTGTTTGGGCTTGTATAAACATCGGCCCAAAATCTAGTTTTTCAGATTCAGCCATAACTAGCCAAACCGGGCTAGGACAGGTGATCCTAGACAGCCCATTAGGATGACCTCTGTTGGTGGACCTTTGAGGCCCACTCTAGAAAAGCTTTTAGGATCAAGGGCTTGTCTCACTCAAACGAGCCGTAGAGTCCGGACGGTGGGAACAACCCTTTCTATTATAAGACTTTCCAACCATCCCTTTTAAGATAAAAACATTGTACATCAGCTTGATAAAAAAAAATAAGTACTTAGTCATCAACTTCATCTCTGTAAAGTTTTCTATCCAATGGAAATTCAAATTGTCACTCTAATTTTTCTTATCATCAATTTTCTTTTTCCATTTTAACTTTGATCATCTTTTCCAAACCTAAAAGCCCACGGCGACAACCAAAAAAAAAAAAAAAACGGCCCCATCCAACCTTGGCCCAAACCCTCTCGGCCCAAGTCCAACTCGACCCATAGTCCATTCAGGCCCAACCCAACTCGGCCCATAGTCCATTCAGGCCCAACCCAACTCGGCCCATAGTCCATTCAGGCCCAACCCACTTGGCCCATAGCCCTTTCAGGCCCAACCCAACTCGGCCCATAACCCATTCAGGCCCATTGCCCAACTTGGCCCATATCCTATTGAGACCCATTGCCACAACTTGGCCCATATTCTATCGAGGCCCAAACCTGAGCCTTTCCATCTTAAGCCCAAATCAGCCCACAATTCAAATCAAGCCCACAATCCAAATCAAGTCAAAAATCCAATTCAAGGCCCAAATCAAAAATCCAATTTCATGATCCAAAATCTAACTTCAAGCCCATTTCAACCCATGACCACCAAGGCCTAATTCGGCCTGAATCCAACTTTGACTTTGGTCGAACTGTGGACCAGTCCAAACGTTGACCTTGGCCAACAAAAAAAAATGTTGACCTTGACCAAAAACGTTGACCTTGACCAAAAACTCAAAATTCAATCTGGTTCAAGCCTGAACCTCAATCCAAACCGAACCCATTTCATCGAGCTCAATTACATTTCATCCAATCCCACTCACTTGTAAATTCCTTTTAAAACCTAAAAACCAACAAAAAGATTTCAAAACCATCATTATTCAAGCCTCATCAAGTTTTCAAAGAAACCATTTTGTGGAATTTAAAAAGGAAAAAACTCTTCTCAAATCACAGAAAACTCTTCTCTATTGCAGAAAGTTCTTCTCACATATACAGAAAGTTTTCTCCTAAAAACATTTCTCAAAATCAGTGTTTCTTCGCGAGAATTCCGAACAACTTTCAAAGTTTCTAACTTAGTTTTCAAATCCAATAAATTGTTTTCAGGGAGCAGAAATGTCTAACCCCTTCAAAACATTTCCTCCATGGTTAGAACATCACTTGTATTCCTTCCCAAAAAAAAATCCGAGGCGGGCACTGGGGTTATAACCTTCCTTGTCGCAGTCTGGATCTCTTTAGGCGGGGCATTAGGGTGACAAACCTCCCCTAATTGCAGCCTAGATTTTTTACAAGGTGGGGTGCTAGGGAAGTAACGACCTTCTAGTTGCAGCCGGGATTTTAGAATCGTCTAACTCCCTTCCACTCGATTTCAATGTTTTCGGTTTTAATGTTTTAAAACCCGGGAGTTAGAGACGTTATAGGGTTGACCAGAAACATCTCATTCATGGCGTTTCTCTCTGAATCTATTTTTTCGACATAAATTCATTGCCCCATCTTTCGAGCCTTGGCACTTACCATCAATTAAGTGTCATGTTCGAGGGGGTACATAGGGTAATCCCTTGGGATTATCCGCCCTTTTCACAACAAAAATGATTTTCCAGTTTAAAAAACTTTAAGAGAGACAATTTTGAATACCCCAATCCAACATCTCCATTAGAGCTTTAGGACCCATAAACACTTCTCAAT